>JALPQD010000896.1:0-407295 GCA_023101885.1 Typhlomys cinereus
TTAGGAGAAGTATCGTACAGAAGTTTCTATATTGTAACTCTATGTGTTCAGGAGGATATCACACTTGGTTTACGACGTTTCCATGAAACATGTTCATGCATGTCGTTCCCTTCCAAAATAGTGAACCAAGTGAAGAGGACTCACAGTCATATATGTAGCATGTGCACTTCTTTGGGATAAGTATTCTACACAGGTTTCTAGACTGTAAAACTTTGTATTCTGGAGAAAACAACATTTGCTTTGTGCTGATTCTACCAACGATATTCAGGCTTGTAATGAGCTTGAAAATAATGACCATGTAAGGACGCGTCAAATTCACATGTTTCACTTTGTCTTCTCAATGATAAGAATCCTGTAGATGTTCATACGTTGTACCTTTTTATGTTCCGGAGAAATTCACACTGGTTTTGTGACTCTTTCATGGAATGTGTTCACGCAGGCCTTGATTTTCCAAAAGAGTCAACCAAGTGAAGAGGACTGAGAGTCAAATGTTGGAGGTGCACTTCTCAGGGATAAGTATCCTACAGAAGATTCTATAGTGTTACACTTTGTGTTCAGGAGAAGATCATACTTGTTTTGCGACATTCGTATATAACATGATCAAGCAGGCAATGATTTTCAAAAACAATGAAACAAGTGCGGAGGATTCAGAGTCAAATGTTCCAATTTCACTTCTTAGTGATAAGGAACCTAGAAAAGTTCCTATACTGTAACAATGGTGTTCAGGTGAAAATCATACTTGTTTTGTGACATTTGAATGGCACATGCTCACACAGGCCATGATTTTACAAAATAGTGAACCAAGTGAGGAGGACTCACGGTCATACATGTAGCATGTGCACTTCTTTGGGAAAAGTATCCTACACAGCATGTGCACTTCTTTGGGATAAGTATCCTACAGAGTTTTCTACACTGTAAAACTTTGTATTCTGGAGAAAACAACATTTGTTTTGTGCTGATTCTACCAACGATATTCAGGCTTGTAATGAGCTTGAAAATAGTGACCACGTCAGGACGCGTCAAATTCACATGTTTCACTTTGTCTTCTCAGTGATAAGAATCCTGTAGATGCTCATAGGTTGTAACTTTTTCTGTTCAGGAGAAATTCACACTGGTTTTGTGACGTTTTCATGGAATATGTTCACGTCGGCCTTGATTTTCCAAAATAGTGAACCAAGCGATGAGGACTGAGATTCAAAAGTTGGAGGTGCACTTCTTAGGGATAAGTATCCTATAGAAATTCTATAGGGTTACACTTTGTGTTCAGGAGAAGATCATAATTGTTTTGCGACATTCGCACATAACATGTTCACGCAGGCCATGATTTTCCAAAAGAGTGAACCAAGTGCGGAGGATTCAGAGTCAAATGTTGGAATTTCACTTCTTAATGACAAGGATCCTAGAGAAGTTCCTATACTGTAACAATTGTGTTCAGGCGAAAATCATACTTGTTTTGGGACATTTGAATGGCACATGTTCACTCAGGCCATGATTTTACAAAATAGTGAACCAAGGGAGGAGGACTCAGCGTTAAATGTGGCAAATGCACTTCATTAGGAGAAGTATCGTACAGAAGTTTCTATATTGTAACTCTTTGTGTTCAGGAGGAAATCACACTTATTTGACGACGTTTCCATGAAACATGTTCATGCATGTCGTTCCTTTCCAAAATAGTGAACCAAGTGAAGAGGACTCACAGTCATATATGTAGCATGTGACCTTCTTTGGGAGAAGTATCCTACACAGCATGTGCACTTTTTTGGGATGAGTATCCTTCACAGGTTTCTAGACTGTAAAACTTTGTATTCTGGAGAAAAAAACATTTGTTTTGTGCTGATTCTACCAACGATATTCAGGTTTGTAATGAGCTTGAAAATAGTGACCAAGTGAGATCGCGTCAAATTCACATGTTTCACTTTTTCTTCTCAGTGATAAGAATCCTGTAGATGCTCATAGGTTGTAACTTTTTATGTTCCGGACAAATGCACACTGCTTTTGTGACGTTTTCATGGAATATGTTCGCGCAGGCCTTGATTTTCCAAAAGAGTGAACCAATTGAGGAGGACTGAGAGTCAAATGTTGGAGGTGCACATCTCAGGGATAAGTATTCTACAGAAGATCCTATAGTGTTACACTTAGTGTTCAGGGAAGATCATACTTGTTTTGCGACATTCGCATATAACATGTTCAAGCAGGCCATGATTTTCCAAACGAATGAACCAAGTGCGGAGGATTCAGAGTCAAATGTTGGAATTTCACTTCTTAGTGATAAGGATCCTAGAGAAGTTCCTATACTCTAACAATTGTATTCAGGCGAAAATCATATTTGTTTTGTGACATTTGAATGGCACATGTTCACTCAGGCCATGATTTTACAAAATAGTGAACCAAGTGAGGAGGACTCTGAGTTAAATGCGGCAAATGCACTTCTTTAGGAGAAGTATCGTACAGAAGTTTCTATATTGTAACTCTATGTGTTCAGGAGGATATCACACTTGGTTTACGACGTTTCCATGAAACATGTTCATGCATGTCGTTCCCTTCCAAAATAGTGAACCAAGTGAAGAGGACTCACAGTCATATATGTAGCATGTGCACTTCTTTGGGATAAGTATTCTACACAGGTTTCTAGACTGTAAAACTTTGTATTCTGGAGAAAACAACATTTGCTTTGTGCTGATTCTACCAACGATATTCAGGCTTGTAATGAGCTTGAAAATAATGACCATGTAAGGACGCGTCAAATTCACATGTTTCACTTTGTCTTCTCAATGATAAGAATCCTGTAGATGTTCATACGTTGTACCTTTTTATGTTCCGGAGAAATTCACACTGGTTTTGTGACTCTTTCATGGAATGTGTTCACGCAGGCCTTGATTTTCCAAAAGAGTCAACCAAGTGAAGAGGACTGAGAGTCAAATGTTGGAGGTGCACTTCTCAGGGATAAGTATCCTACAGAAGATTCTATAGTGTTACACTTTGTGTTCAGGAGAAGATCATACTTGTTTTGCGACATTCGTATATAACATGATCAAGCAGGCAATGATTTTCAAAAACAATGAAACAAGTGCGGAGGATTCAGAGTCAAATGTTCCAATTTCACTTCTTAGTGATAAGGAACCTAGAAAAGTTCCTATACTGTAACAATGGTGTTCAGGTGAAAATCATACTTGTTTTGTGACATTTGAATGGCACATGCTCACACAGGCCATGATTTTACAAAATAGTGAACCAAGTGAGGAGGACTCACGGTCATACATGTAGCATGTGCACTTCTTTGGGAAAAGTATCCTACACAGCATGTGCACTTCTTTGGGATAAGTATCCTACAGAGTTTTCTACACTGTAAAACTTTGTATTCTGGAGAAAACAACATTTGTTTTGTGCTGATTCTACCAACGATATTCAGGCTTGTAATGAGCTTGAAAATAGTGACCACGTCAGGACGCGTCAAATTCACATGTTTCACTTTGTCTTCTCAGTGATAAGAATCCTGTAGATGCTCATAGGTTGTAACTTTTTCTGTTCAGGAGAAATTCACACTGGTTTTGTGACGTTTTCATGGAATATGTTCACGTCGGCCTTGATTTTCCAAAATAGTGAACCAAGCGATGAGGACTGAGATTCAAAAGTTGGAGGTGCACTTCTTAGGGATAAGTATCCTATAGAAATTCTATAGGGTTACACTTTGTGTTCAGGAGAAGATCATAATTGTTTTGCGACATTCGCACATAACATGTTCACGCAGGCCATGATTTTCCAAAAGAGTGAACCAAGTGCGGAGGATTCAGAGTCAAATGTTGGAATTTCACTTCTTAATGACAAGGATCCTAGAGAAGTTCCTATACTGTAACAATTGTGTTCAGGCGAAAATCATACTTGTTTTGGGACATTTGAATGGCACATGTTCACTCAGGCCATGATTTTACAAAATAGTGAACCAAGGGAGGAGGACTCAGCGTTAAATGTGGCAAATGCACTTCATTAGGAGAAGTATCGTACAGAAGTTTCTATATTGTAACTCTTTGTGTTCAGGAGGAAATCACACTTATTTGACGACGTTTCCATGAAACATGTTCATGCATGTCGTTCCTTTCCAAAATAGTGAACCAAGTGAAGAGGACTCACAGTCATATATGTAGCATGTGACCTTCTTTGGGAGAAGTATCCTACACAGCATGTGCACTTTTTTGGGATGAGTATCCTTCACAGGTTTCTAGACTGTAAAACTTTGTATTCTGGAGAAAAAAATTTGTTTTGTGCTGATTCTACCAACGATATTCAGGTTTGTAATGAGCTTGAAAATAGTGACCAAGTGAGATCGCGTCAAATTCACATGTTTCACTTTTTCTTCTCAGTGATAAGAATCCTGTAGATGCTCATAGGTTGTAACTTTTTATGTTCCGGACAAATGCACACTGCTTTTGTGACGTTTTCATGGAATATGTTCGCGCAGGCCTTGATTTTCCAAAAGAGTGAACCAATTGAGGAGGACTGAGAGTCAAATGTTGGAGGTGCACATCTCAGGGATAAGTATTCTACAGAAGATCCTATAGTGTTACACTTAGTGTTCAGGAATCATACTTGTTTTGCGACATTCGCATATAACATGTTCAAGCAGGCCATGATTTTCCAAACGAATGAACCAAGTGCGGAGGATTCAGAGTCAAATGTTGGAATTTCACTTCTTAGTGATAAGGATCCTAGAGAAGTTCCTATACTCTAACAATTGTATTCAGGCGAAAATCATATTTGTTTTGTGACATTTGAATGGCACATGTTCACTCAGGCCATGATTTTACAAAATAGTGAACCAAGCTGAGGAGGACTCTGAGTTAAATGCGGCAAATGCACTTCTTTAGGAGAAGTATCGTACAGAAGTTTCTATATGTAACTCTATGTGTTCAGGGAGGATATCACACTTGGTTTACGACGTTTCCATGAAACATGTTCATGCATGTCGTTCCCTTCCAAAATAGTGAACCAAGTGAAGAGGACTCACAGTCATATATGTAGCATGTGCACTTCTTTGGGATAAGTATTCTACACAGGTTTCTAGACTGTAAAACTTTGTATTCTGGAGAAAACAACATTGCTTTGTGCTGATTCTACCAACGATATTCAGGCTTGTAATGAGCTTTGAAAATAATGACCATGTAAGACGCGTCAAATTCACATGTTCACTTGTCTTCTCAATGATAAGAATCCTGTAGATGTTCATACGTTGTACCTTTTTATGTTCCGGAGAAATTCACACTGGTTTTGTGACTCTTCATGGAATGTGTTCACGCAGGCCTTGATTTTCCAAAAGAGTCAACCAAGTGAAGAGGGACTGAGAGTCAAATGTTGGAGGTGCACTTCTCAGGGATAAGTATCCTACAGAAGATTCTATAGTGTTACACTTGTGTGTTCAGGAGAAGATCATACTTGTTTTGCGACATTCGTATATAACATGATTCAAGCAGGCATGATTTTCAAAAACAATGAAACAAGTGCGGAGGATTCAGAGTCAATGTTCCAATTTCACTTCTTAGTGATAAGAACCTAGAAAAGTTCCTATACTGTAACAATGGTGTTCAGGTGAAAATCATACTTGTTTTGTGACATTGAATGGCACATGCTCACACAGGCCATGATTTTACAAAATAGTGAACCCAAGTGAGGAGGACTCACGGTCATACATGTAGCATGTGCACTTCTTTGGGAAAAGTATCCTACACAGCATGTGCACTTCTTTGGGGATAAGTATCCTACAGAGTTTTCTACACTGTAAAACTTGGTATTCTGGAGAAAAACAACATTTTGTTTTGTGCTGATTCTACCAACGATATTCAGGCTTGTAATGAGCTTGAAAATAGTGACCACGTCAGGGACGCGTCAAATTCACATGTTTCACTTGTCTTCTCAGTGATAAGAATCCTGTAGATGCTCATAGGTTGTACTTTTTCTGTTCAGGAGAAATTCACACTGGTTTTGTGACGTTTTCATGGAATATGTTCACGTCGGCCTTGATTTTCCAAATAGTGAACCAAGCGATGAGGACTGGATTCAAAAGTTGGAGGTGCACTTCTTAGGGATAAGTATCCTATAGAAATTCTATAGGGTTACACTTTGTGTTCAGGAGAAGATCATAATTGTTTTGCGACATTCGCACATAACATGTTCACGCAGGCCATGATTTTCCAAAAGAGTGAACCAAGTGCGGAGGATTCAGAGTCAAATGTTGGAATTTCACTTCTTAATGACACGGATCCTAGAGAAGTTCCTATACTGTAACAATTGTGTTCAGGCGAAAATCATACTTGTTTTGGGACATTTGAATGGCACATGTTCACTCAGGCCATGATTTTACAAAATAGTGAACCAAGGGAGGAGGACTCAGCGTTAAATGTGGCAAATGCACTTCATTAGGAGAAGTATCGTACAGAAGTTTCTATATTGTAACTCTTTGTGTTCAGGAGGAAATCACACTTATTTGACGACGTTTCCATGAAACATGTTCATGCATGTCGTTCCTTTCCAAAATAGTGAACCAAGTGAAGAGGACTCACAGTCATATATGTAGCATGTGACCTTCTTTGGGAGAAGTATCCTACACAGCATGTGCACTTTTTTGGGATGAGTATCCTTCACAGGTTTCTAGACTGTAAACTTTGTATTCGGGAAAAAAACATTTGTTTTGTGCTTGATTCTACCAACGATATTCAGGTTTGTAATGAGCTTGAAAATAGTGACCAAGTGAGATCGCGTCAAATTCACATGTTTCACTTTTTCTTCTCAGTGATAAGAATCCTGTAGATGCTCATAGGTTGTAACTTTTTATGTTCCGGACAAATGCACACTGCTTTTGTGACGTTTTCATGGAATATGTTCGCGCAGGCCTTGATTTTCCAAAAGAGTGAACCATTGAGGAGGACTGAGAGTCAAATGTTGGAGGTGCACATCTCAGGGATAAGTATTCTACAGAAGATCCTATAGTGTTACACTTAGTGTTCAGGAGAAGATCATACTTGTTTTGCGACATTCGCATATAACATGTTCAAGCAGGCCATGATTTTCCAAACGAATGAACCAAGTGCGGAGGATTCAGAGTCAAATGTTGGAATTTCACTTCTTAGTGATAAGGATCCTAGAGAAGTTCCTATACTCTAACAATGTATTCAGGCGAAAATCATATTTGTTTTGTGACATTTGAATGGCACATGTTCACTCAGGCCATGATTTTACAAAATAGTGAACCAAGTGAGGAGGACTCTGAGTTAAATGCGGCAAATGCACTTCTTTAGGAGAAGTATCGTACAGAAGTTTCTATATTGTAACTCTATGTGTTCAGGAGGATATCACACTTGGTTTACGACGTTTCCATGAAACATGTTCATGCATGTCGTTCCCTTCCAAAATAGTGAACCAAGTGAAGAGGACTCACAGTCATATATGTAGCATGTGCACTTCTTTGGGATAAGTATTCTACACAGGTTTCTAGACTGTAAAACTTTGTATTCTGGAGAAAACAACATTTGCTTTGTGCTGATTCTACCAACGATATTCAGGCTTGTAATGAGCTTGAAAATAATGACCATGTAAGGACGCGTCAAATTCACATGTTTCACTTTGTCTTCTCAATGATAAGAATCCTGTAGATGTTCATACGTTGTACCTTTTTATGTTCCGGAGAAATTCACACTGGTTTTGTGACTCTTTCATGGAATGTGTTCACGCAGGCCTTGATTTTCCAAAAGAGTCAACCAAGTGAAGAGGACTGAGAGTCAAATGTTGGAGGTGCACTTCTCAGGGATAAGTATCCTACAGAAGATTCTATAGTGTTACACTTTGTGTTCAGGAGAAGATCATACTTGTTTGCGACATTCGTATATAACATGATCAAGCAGGCAATGATTTTCAAAAACAATGAAACAAGTGCGGAGGATTCAGAGTCAAATGTTCCAATTTCACTTCTTAGTGATAAGGAACCTAGAAAAGTTCCTATACTGTAACAATGGTGTTCAGGTGAAAATCATACTTGTTTTGTGACATTTGAATGGCACATGCTCACACAGGCCATGATTTTACAAAATAGTGAACCAAGTGAGGAGGACTCACGGTCATACATGTAGCATGTGCACTTCTTTGGGAAAAGTATCCTACACAGCATGTGCACTTCTTTGGGATAAGTATCCTACAGAGTTTTCTACACTGTAAAACTTTGTATCTGGAGAAAACAACATTTGTTTTGTGCTGATTCTACCAACGATATTCAGGCTTGTAATGAGCTTGAAAATAGTGACCACGTCAGGACGCGTCAAATTCACATGTTTCACTTTGTCTTCTCAGTGATAAGAATCCTGTAGATGCTCATAGGTTGTAACTTTTTCTGTTCAGGAGAAATTCACACTGGTTTTGTGACGTTTTCATGGAATATGTTTCACGTCGGCCTTGATTTTCCAAAATAGTGAACCAAGCGATGAGGACTGAGATTCAAAGTTGGAGGTGCACTTCTTAGGGATAAGTATCCTATAGAAATTCTATAGGGTTACACTTTGTGTTCAGGAGAAGATCATAATTGTTTTGCGACATTCGCACATAACATGTTCACGCAGGCCATGATTTTCCAAAAGAGTGAACCAAGTGCGGAGGATTCAGAGTCAAATGTTGGAATTTCACTTCTTAATGACAAGGATCCTAGAGAAGTTCCTATACTGTAACAATTGTGTTCAGGCGAAAATCATACTTGTTTTGGGACATTTGAATGGCACATGTTCACTCAGGCCATGATTTTACAAAATAGTGAACCAAGGGAGGAGGACTCAGCGTTAAATGTGGCAAATGCACTTCATTAGGAGAAGTATCGTACAGAAGTTTCTATATTGTAACTCTTTGTGTTCAGGAGGAAATCACACTTATTTGACGACGTTTCCATGAAACATGTTCATGCATGTCGTTCCTTTCCAAAATAGTGAACCAAGTGAAGAGGACTCACAGTCATATATGTAGCATGTGACCTTCTTTGGGAGAAGTATCCTACACAGCATGTGCACTTTTTTGGGATGAGTATCCTTCACAGGTTTCTAGACTGTAAAACTTTGTATTCTGGAGAAAAAAACATTTGTTTTGTGCTGATTCTACCAACGATATTCAGGTTTGTAATGAGCTTGAAAATAGTGACCAAGTGAGATCGCGTCAAATTCACATGTTTCACTTTTTCTTCTCAGTGATAAGAATCCTGTAGATGCTCATAGGTTGTAACTTTTTATGTTCCGGACAAATGCACACTGCTTTTGTGACGTTTTCATGGAATATGTTCGCGCAGGCCTTGATTTTCCAAAAGAGTGAACCAATTGAGGAGGACTGAGAGTCAAATGTTGGAGGTGCACATCTCAGGGATAAGTATTCTACAGAAGATCCTATAGTGTTACACTTAGTGTTCAGGAGAAGATCATACTTGTTTTGCGACATTCGCATATAACATGTTCAAGCAGGCCATGATTTTCCAAACGAATGAACCAAGTGCGGAGGATTCAGAGTCAAATGTTGGAATTTCACTTCTTAGTGATAAGGATCCTAGAGAAGTTCCTATACTCTAACAATTGTATTCAGGCGAAAATCATATTTGTTTTGTGACATTTGAATGGCACATGTTCACTCAGGCCATGATTTTACAAAATAGTGAACCAAGTGAGGAGGACTCTGAGTTAAATGCGGCAAATGCACTTCTTTAGGAGAAGTATCGTACAGAAGTTTCTATATTGTAACTCTATGTGTTCAGGAGGATATCACACTTGGTTTACGACGTTTCCATGAAACATGTTCATGCATGTCGTTCCCTTCCAAAATAGTGAACCAAGTGAAGAGGACTCACAGTCATATATGTAGCATGTGCACTTCTTTGGGATAAGTATTCTACACAGGTTTCTAGACTGTAAAACTTTGTATTCTGGAGAAAACAACATTTGCTTTGTGCTGATTCTACCAACGATATTCAGGCTTGTAATGAGCTTGAAAATAATGACCATGTAAGGACGCGTCAAATTCACATGTTTCACTTTGTCTTCTCAATGATAAGAATCCTGTAGATGTTCATACGTTGTACCTTTTTATGTTCCGGAGAAATTCACACTGGTTTTGTGACTCTTTCATGGAATGTGTTCACGCAGGCCTTGATTTTCCAAAAGAGTCAACCAAGTGAAGAGGACTGAGAGTCAAATGTTGGAGGTGCACTTCTCAGGGATAAGTATCCTACAGAAGATTCTATAGTGTTACACTTTGTGTTCAGGAGAAGATCATACTTGTTTTGCGACATTCGCATATAACATGTTCAAGCAGGCCATGATTTTCCAAACGAATGAACCAAGTGCGGAGGATTCAGAGTCAAATGTTGGAATTTCACTTCTTAATGACAAGGATCCTAGAGAAGTTCCTATACTGTAACAATTGTGTTCAGGCGAAAATCATACTTGTTTTGGGACATTTGAATGGCACATGTTCACTCAGGCCATGATTTTACAAAATAGTGAACCAAGTGAGGAGGACTCTGAGTTAAATGCGGCAAATGCACTTCTTTAGGAGAAGTATCGTACAGAAGTTTCTATATTGTAACTCTTTGTGTTCAGGAGGATATCACACTTGGTTTACGACGTTTCCATGAAACATGTTCATGCATGTCGTTCCCTTCCAAAATAGTGAACCAAGTGAAGAGGACTCACAGTCATATATGTAGCATGTGCACTTCTTTGGGATAAGTATTCTACACAGGTTTCTAGACTGTAAAACTTTGTATTCTGGAGAAAACAACATTTGCTTTGTGCTGATTCTACCAACGATATTCAGGCTTGTAATGAGCTTGAAAATAGTGACCACGTCAGGACGCGTCAAATTCACATGTTTCACTTTGTCTTCTCAGTGATAAGAATCCTGTAGATGCTCATAGGTTGTAACTTTTTCTGTTCAGGAGAAATTCACACTGGTTTTGTGACGTTTTCATGGAATATGTTCACGTCGGCCTTGATTTTCCAAAATAGTGAACCAAGCGATGAGGACTGAGATTCAAAAGTTGGAGGTGCACTTCTTAGGGATAAGTATCCTATAGAAATTCTATAGGGTTACACTTTGTGTTCAGGAGAAGATCATAATTGTTTTGCGACATTCGCACATAACATGTTCACGCAGGCCATGATTTTCCAAAAGAGTGAACCAAGTGCGGAGGATTCAGAGTCAAATGTTGGAATTTCACTTCTTAATGACAAGGATCCTAGAGAAGTTCCTATACTGTAACAATTGTGTTCAGGCGAAAATCATACTTGTTTTGGGACATTTGAATGGCACATGTTCACTCAGGCCATGATTTTACAAAATAGTGAACCAAGGGAGGAGGACTCAGCGTTAAATGTGGCAAATGCACTTCATTAGGAGAAGTATCGTACAGAAGTTTCTATATTGTAACTCTTTGTGTTCAGGAGGAAATCACACTTATTTGACGACGTTTCCATGAAACATGTTCATGCATGTCGTTCCTTTCCAAAATAGTGAACCAAGTGAAGAGGACTCACAGTCATATATGTAGCATGTGACCTTCTTTGGGAGAAGTATCCTACACAGCATGTGCACTTTTTTGGGATGAGTATCCTTCACAGGTTTCTAGACTGTAAAACTTTGTATTCTGGAGAAAAAAACATTTGTTTTGTGCTGATTCTACCAACGATATTCAGGTTTGTAATGAGCTTGAAAATAGTGACCAAGTGAGATCGCGTCAAATTCACATGTTTCACTTTTTCTTCTCAGTGATAAGAATCCTGTAGATGCTCATAGGTTGTAACTTTTTATGTTCCGGACAAATGCACACTGCTTTTGTGACGTTTTCATGGAATATGTTCGCGCAGGCCTTGATTTTCCAAAAGAGTGAACCAATTGAGGAGGACTGAGAGTCAAATGTTGGAGGTGCACATCTCAGGGATAAGTATTCTACAGAAGATCCTATAGTGTTACACTTAGTGTTCAGGAGAAGATCATACTTGTTTTGCGACATTCGCATATAACATGTTCAAGCAGGCCATGATTTTCCAAACGAATGAACCAAGTGCGGAGGATTCAGAGTCAAATGTTGGAATTTCACTTCTTAGTGATAAGGATCCTAGAGAAGTTCCTATACTCTAACAATTGTATTCAGGCGAAAATCATATTTGTTTTGTGACATTTGAATGGCACATGTTCACTCAGGCCATGATTTTACAAAATAGTGAACCAAGTGAGGAGGACTCTGAGTTAAATGCGGCAAATGCACTTCTTTAGGAGAAGTATCGTACAGAAGTTTCTATATTGTAACTCTATGTGTTCAGGAGGATATCACACTTGGTTTACGACGTTTCCATGAAACATGTTCATGCATGTCGTTCCCTTCCAAAATAGTGAACCAAGTGAAGAGGACTCACAGTCATATATGTAGCATGTGCACTTCTTTGGGATAAGTATTCTACACAGGTTTCTAGACTGTAAAACTTTGTATTCTGGAGAAAACAACATTTGCTTTGTGCTGATTCTACCAACGATATTCAGGCTTGTAATGAGCTTGAAAATAATGACCATGTAAGGACGCGTCAAATTCACATGTTTCACTTTGTCTTCTCAATGATAAGAATCCTGTAGATGTTCATACGTTGTACCTTTTTATGTTCCGGAGAAATTCACACTGGTTTTGTGACTCTTTCATGGAATGTGTTCACGCAGGCTTTGATTTTCCAAAAGAGTCAACCAAGTGAAGAGGACTGAGAGTCAAATGTTGGAGGTGCACTTCTCAGGGATAAGTATCCTACAGAAGATTCTATAGTGTTACACTTTGTGTTCAGGAGAAGATCATACTCGTTTTGCGACATTCGTATATAACATGATCAAGCAGGCAATGATTTTCAAAAACAATGAAACAAGTGCGGAGGATTCAGAGTCAAATGTTCCAATTTCACTTCTTAGTGATAAGGAACCTAGAAAAGTTCCTATACTGTAACAATGGTGTTCAGGTGAAAATCATACTTGTTTTGTGACATTTGAATGGCACATGCTCACACAGGCCATGATTTTACAAAATAGTGAACCAAGTGAGGAGGACTCACGGTCATACATGTAGCATGTGCACTTCTTTGGGAAAAGTATCCTACACAGCATGTGCACTTCTTTGGGATAAGTATCCTACAGAGTTTTCTACACTGTAAAACTTTGTATTCTGGAGAAAACAACATTTGTTTTGTGCTGATTCTACCAACGATATTCAGGCTTGTAATGAGCTTGAAAATAGTGACCACGTCAGGACGCGTCAAATTCACATGTTTCACTTTGTCTTCTCAGTGATAAGAATCCTGTAGATGCTCATAGGTTGTAACTTTTTCTGTTCAGGAGAAATTCACACTGGTTTTGTGACGTTTTCATGGAATATGTTCACGTCGGCCTTGATTTTCCAAAATAGTGAACCAAGCGATGAGGACTGAGATTCAAAAGTTGGAGGTGCACTTCTTAGGGATAAGTATCCTATAGAAATTCTATAGGGTTACACTTTGTGTTCAGGAGAAGATCATAATTGTTTTGCGACATTCGCACATAACATGTTCACGCAGGCCATGATTTTCCAAAGAGTGAACCAAGTGCGGAGGATTCAGAGTCAAATGTTGGAATTTCACTTCTTAATGACAAGGATCCTAGAGAAGTTCCTATACTGTAACAATTGTGTTCAGGCGAAAATCATACTTGTTTTGGGACATTTGAATGGCACATGTTCACTCAGGCCATGATTTTACAAAATAGTGAACCAAGGGAGGAGGACTCAGCGTTAAATGTGGCAAATGCACTTCATTAGGAGAAGTATCGTACAGAAGTTTCTATATTGTAACTCTTTGTGTTCAGGAGGAAATCACACTTATTTGACGACGTTTCCATGAAACATGTTCATGCATGTCGTTCCTTTCCAAAATAGTGAACCAAGTGAAGAGGACTCACAGTCATATATGTAGCATGTGACCTTCTTTGGGAGAAGTATCCTACACAGCATGTGCACTTTTTTGGGATGAGTATCCTTCACAGGTTTCTAGACTGTAAAACTTTGTATTCTGGAGAAAAAAACATTTGTTTTGTGCTGATTCTACCAACGATATTCAGGTTTGTAATGAGCTTGAAAATAGTGACCAAGTGAGATCGCGTCAAATTCACATGTTTCACTTTTTCTTCTCAGTGATAAGAATCCTGTAGATGCTCATAGGTTGTAACTTTTTATGTTCCGGACAAATGCACACTGCTTTTGTGACGTTTTCATGGAATATGTTCGCGCAGGCCTTGATTTTCCAAAAGAGTGAACCAATTGAGGAGGACTGAGAGTCAAATGTTGGAGGTGCACATCTCAGGGATAAGTATTCTACAGAAGATCCTATAGTGTTACACTTAGTGTTCAGGAGAAGATCATACTTGTTTTGCGACATTCGCATATAACATGTTCAAGCAGGCCATGATTTTCCAAACGAATGAACCAAGTGCGGAGGATTCAGAGTCAAATGTTGGAATTTCACTTCTTAGTGATAAGGATCCTAGAGAAGTTCCTATACTCTAACAATTGTATTCAGGCGAAAATCATATTTGTTTTGTGACATTTGAATGGCACATGTTCACTCAGGCCATGATTTTACAAAATAGTGAACCAAGTGAGGAGGACTCTGAGTTAAATGCGGCAAATGCACTTCTTTAGGAGAAGTATCGTACAGAAGTTTCTATATTGTAACTCTATGTGTTCAGGAGGATATCACACTTGGTTTACGACGTTTCCATGAAACATGTTCATGCATGTCGTTCCCTTCCAAAATAGTGAACCAAGTGAAGAGGACTCACAGTCATATATGTAGCATGTGCACTTCTTTGGGATAAGTATTCTACACAGGTTTCTAGACTGTAAAACTTTGTATTCTGGAGAAAACAACATTTGCTTTGTGCTGATTCTACCAACGATATTCAGGCTTGTAATGAGCTTGAAAATAATGACCATGTAAGGACGCGTCAAATTCACATGTTTCACTTTGTCTTCTCAATGATAAGAATCCTGTAGATGTTCATACGTTGTACCTTTTTATGTTCCGGAGAAATTCACACTGGTTTTGTGACTCTTTCATGGAATGTGTTCACGCAGGCCTTGATTTTCCAAAAGAGTCAACCAAGTGAAGAGGACTGAGAGTCAAATGTTGGAGGTGCACTTCTCAGGGATAAGTATCCTACAGAAGATTCTATAGTGTTACACTTTGTGTTCAGGAGAAGATCATACTTGTTTTGCGACATTCGTATATAACATGATTCAAGCAGGCAATGATTTTCAAAAACAATGAACAAGTGCGGAGGATTCAGAGTCAAATGTTGCAATTTCACTTCTTAGTGATAAGGATCCTAGAGAACTTCCTATACATGTAACAATTGTGTTCAGGCGAAAATCATACTTGTTTTGGACATTTGAATGGCACATGTTCACATCAGGCCATGATTTTACAAAATAGTGAACCAAGTGAGGAGGACTCTGAGTTAAATGTGGCAAACTGCACTTCTTTAGGAGAAGTATCGAATCAGAAGTTTCTATATTGTAACTCTTTGTGTTCAGGAGGAAATCACACTTGGTTTACGACGTTTCCATGAAACATGTTCATGCATGTCGTTCCCTTCCAAAATAGTGAACCAAGTGAAAAGGACTCACGTCATACATGTAGCATGTGCACTTCTTGGGAAAGTCATATTAGCATGTGCACATTTTTGGGATAAGTTTTCTACAGAGTTTCTAGACTGTAAAACTTTGTATTCTGGAGAAAACAACATTTGTTTTGTG
The DNA here is from genome assembly GCA_023101885.1 of Typhlomys cinereus. Classification (NCBI taxonomy): domain Eukaryota; kingdom Metazoa; phylum Chordata; class Mammalia; order Rodentia; family Platacanthomyidae; genus Typhlomys; species Typhlomys cinereus. Next base: position 15,830 of record JALPQD010000896.1, read on the forward strand.
CTGATTCTACCAACGATATTCAGGCTTGTAATGAGCTTGAAAATAGTGACCACGTCAGGACGCGTCAAATTCACATGTTTCACTTTGTCTTCTCAGTGATAAGAATCCTGTAGATGCTCATAGGTTGTAACTTTTTCTGTTCAGGAGAAATTCACACTGGTTTTGTGACGTTTTCATGGAATATGTTCACGTCGGCCTTGATTTTCCAAAATAGTGAACCAAGCGATGAGGACTGAGATTCAAAAGTTGGAGGTGCACTTCTTAGGGATAAGTATCCTATAGAAATTCTATAGGGTTACACTTTGTGTTCAGGAGAAGATCATAATTGTTTTGCGACATTCGCACATAACATGTTCACGCAGGCCATGATTTTCCAAAAGAGTGAACCAAGTGCGGAGGATTCAGAGTCAAATGTTGGAATTTCACTTCTTAATGACAAGGATCCTAGAGAAGTTCCTATACTGTAACAATTGTGTTCAGGCGAAAATCATACTTGTTTTGGGACATTTGAATGGCACATGTTCACTCAGGCCATGATTTTACAAAATAGTGAACCAAGGGAGGAGGACTCAGCGTTAAATGTGGCAAATGCACTTCATTAGGAGAAGTATCGTACAGAAGTTTCTATATTGTAACTCTTTGTGTTCAGGAGGAAATCACACTTATTTGACGACGTTTCCATGAAACATGTTCATGCATGTCGTTCCTTTCCAAAATAGTGAACCAAGTGAAGAGGACTCACAGTCATATATGTAGCATGTGACCTTCTTTGGGAGAAGTATCCTACACAGCATGTGCACTTTTTTGGGATGAGTATCCTTCACAGGTTTCTAGACTGTAAAACTTTGTATTCTGGAGAAAAAAACATTTGTTTTGTGCTGATTCTACCAACGATATTCAGGTTTGTAATGAGCTTGAAAATAGTGACCAAGTGAGATCGCGTCAAATTCACATGTTTCACTTTTTCTTCTCAGTGATAAGAATCCTGTAGATGCTCATAGGTTGTAACTTTTTATGTTCCGGACAAATGCACACTGCTTTTGTGACGTTTTCATGGAATATGTTCGCGCAGGCCTTGATTTTCCAAAAGAGTGAACCAATTGAGGAGGACTGAGAGTCAAATGTTGGAGGTGCACATCTCAGGGATAAGTATTCTACAGAAGATCCTATAGTGTTACACTTAGTGTTCAGGAGAAGATCATACTTGTTTTGCGACATTCGCATATAACATGTTCAAGCAGGCCATGATTTTCCAAACGAATGAACCAAGTGCGGAGGATTCAGAGTCAAATGTTGGAATTTCACTTCTTAGTGATAAGGATCCTAGAGAAGTTCCTATACTCTAACAATTGTATTCAGGCGAAAATCATATTTGTTTTGTGACATTTGAATGGCACATGTTCACTCAGGCCATGATTTTACAAAATAGTGAACCAAGTGAGGAGGACTCTGAGTTAAATGCGGCAAATGCACTTCTTTAGGAGAAGTATCGTACAGAAGTTTCTATATTGTAACTCTTGTGTTCAGGAGGAAATCACACTTGGTTTACGACATTTCCATGAAACATGTTCATGCATGGCGTTCCCTTCCAAAATAGTGAACCAAGTGAAAAGACTTCACAGTCATATATGTAACATGTGCACTTCTTTGGGAAGTCATATGTAGCATGTGCACATTTTTGGGATAAGTTTTCTGCACAGGTTTCTAGACTGTAAAACTTTGTATTCTGGAGAAAACAACATTTGTGGTGTGCTGATTCTATCAAAAATGTTCAGGCTTGTAATGAAAATAGTGACCACGTGAGGGCGCGTCAAATTCACATGTTTCACTTTCTCTTCTCCGTGATAAGAATCCTGTAGATGTTCATAGGTTGTAACTTTTTATGTTCAGGAGAAATTCACACTGGTTTTGTGACGTTTTCATGGAATAAGTTCACGCAGGCCTTGATTTTCCAAAATAGTGAACCAAGCGAGGAGGACTGAGATTCAAAAGTTGGAGGTGCACTTCTCAGGGATAAGTATCCTGCAGAAGATTCTATAGTGTTACACTTTGTGTTCAGGAGAAGATCATACTCGTTTTGCGACATTCGTATATAACATGATCAAGCAGGCAATGATTTTCAAAACAAGTGAAACAAGTGCGGAGGATTCAGAGTCAAATGTTCCAATTTCACTTCTTAGTGATAAGGATCCTAGAGAACTTCCTATACAGTAACAATTGTGTTCAGGCGAAAATCATACTTGTTTTGGGACATTTGAATGGCACATATTCACTCAGGCCATGATTTTACAAAATAGTGAACCAAGTGAGGAGGACTCTGAGTTAAATGTGGCAAACGCACTTCTTTAGGAGAAGTATCAATCAGAAGTTTCTATATTGTAACTCTTTGTGTTCAGGAGGAAATCACACTTGGTTTACGACGTTTCCATGAAACATGTTCATGCATGTCGTTCCCTTCCAAAATAGTGAACCAAGTGAAGAGGACTCACGGTCATACATGTAGCATGTGCACTTCTTTGGGAAAAGTATCCTACACAGCATGTGCACTTCTTTGGGATAAGTATCCTACAGAGTTTTCTACACTGTAAAACTTTGTATTCTGGAGAAAACAACATTTGTTTTGTGCTGATTCTACCAACGATATTCAGGCTTGTAATGAGCTTGAAAATAGTGACCACGTCAGGACGCGTCAAATTCACATGTTTCACTTTCTCTTCTCAGTGATAAGAATCCTGTAGATGCTCATAGGTTGTAACTTTTTATGTTCCGGAGAAATGCACACTGCTTTTGTGACGTTTTCATGGAATATGTTCACGCAGGCCTTGATTTTCCAAAAGAGTGAACCAAGAGAGGAGGACTGAGAGTCAAATGTAAGAGGTGCACATCACAGGGATAAATTTCCTACAGAAGATTCTATAGTATTACACTTTGTGTTCAGGAGAAGATCATACTTGTTTTGCGACATTCACATATAACATGTTCAAGCAGGCCATGATTTTCAAAAAGAATGAACCAAGTGCGGAGGATTCAGAGTCAAATGTTCCAATTTCACTTCTTACTGATAAGGATCCTAGAGAAGTTGCTATTCTCTAAGAATTGTGTTCAGGCGAAAATCATAAATGTTTTGTGACATTTGAATGGCACATGTTTACACAGGCCATGATTTTACAAAATAGTGAACCAAGTGAGGAAGACTCTGAGTTAAATGTGGCAAATGCACTTCTTTAGGAGAAGTATCGTACAGAAGTTTCTATATTGTAATTCTTTGTGTTCAGGAGGAAATCACACTTGGTTTACGACGTTTCCATGAAACATGTTCATGCATGTCGTTCCGTTCCAATATAGTGAACCAAGTGAAGAGGACTCACAGTCATATATGTAGCATGTGCACTTCCTTGGGATAAGTATCCTACACAGGTTTCTAGACTGTAAAACTTTGTATTCTGGAGAAAACAACATTTGTTTTGTGCTTATTTTACCAACGATATTCAGGCTTGTAATGAGCTTGAAAATAGTGACCATGTGAGGACGCGTCAAATTCACATGTTTCACTTTGTCTTCTCAATGATAAGAATCCTGTAGATGTTCATACGTTGTACCTTTTTATGTTCCGGAGAAATTCACACTGGTTTTGTGACTTTTTCATGGAATACGTTCACGCAGCCCTTGATTTTCCAAAAGAGTCAACCAAGTGAAGAGGACTGAGAGTCTAATGTTGGAGGTGCACTTCTCAGGGATAAGTATCCTGCAGAAGATTCTATAGTGTTACACTTTGTGTTCAGGAGAAGATCATACTTGTTTTGCGACATTCGCATATAACATGTTCAAGCAGGCCATGATTTTCCAAAAGAATGAACCAAGTGCGGAGGATTCAGAGTCAAATGTTGGAATTTCACTTCTTAGTGATAAGGATCCTAGAGAAGTTCCTATACTGTAACAATTGTGTTCAGGCGAAAATCATACTTGTTTTTGACATTTGAATGGCACATGTTCACACAGGCCATGATTTTACAAAATAGTGAACCAACTGAGGAGGACTCTGAGTTAAATGTGGCAAATGCACTTCTTTAGGAGAAGTATCGAACAGAAGTTTCTATATTGTAACTCTTTGTGTTCAGGAGGAAATCACACTTGGTTTACGACGTTTCCATGAAACATGTTCATGCATGGCGTTCCCTTCCAAAATAGTGAACCAAGTGAAAAACTTTCACAGTCATATATGTAACATGTGCACTTCTTTGGGAAGTCATATGTAGCATGTGCACATTTTTGGGATAAGTTTTCTGCACAGGTTTCTAGACTGTAAAACTTTGTATTCTGGAGAAAACAACATTTGTGTTGTGCTGATTCTATCAAAAATGTTCAGGCTTGTAATGAAAATAGTGACCACGTGAGGGCGCGTCAAATTCACATGTTTCACTTTCTCTTCTCCTTGATAAGAATCCTGTAGATGTTCATAGGTTGTAACTTTTTATGTTCAGGAGAAATTCACACTGGTTTTGTGACGTTTTCATGGAATAAGTTCACGCAGGCCTTGATGTTCCAAAATAGTGAACCAAGCGAGGAGGACTGAGATTCAAAAGTTGGAGGTGCACTTCTTAGGGATAAGTATCCTATAGAAATTCTATAGGGTTACACTTTGTGTTCAGGAGAAGATCATAATTGTTTTGCGACATTCACACATAACATGTTCACGCAGGCCATGATTTTCCAAAAGAGTGAACCAAGTGCGGAGGATTCAGAGTCAAATGTTGGAATTTCACTTCTTAGTGATAAGGATCCTAGAGAAGTTCCTATACTGTAACAATTGTGTTCAGGCGAAAATCATACTTGTTTTGGGACATTTGAATGGCACATGTTCACTCAGGCCATGATTTTACAAAATAGTGAACCAAGGGAGGAGGACTCTGAGTTAAATGTGGCAAATGCACTTCGTTAGGAGAAGTATCGTAGAGAAGTTTCTATATTGTAACGCTTTGTGTTCAGGAGGAAATCACACTTGGTTTACGACGTTTCCATGAAACATGTTCATGCATGTCGTTCCTTTCCAAAATAGTGACCCAAGTGAAGAGGACTCACAGTCATATATGTAGCATGTGAACTTCTTTGGGAGAAGTATCGTACACAGCATGTGCACTTCTTTGGGAAAAGTATCTTACACAGGTTTCTAGACTGTAAAACTTTGTATTCTGGAGAAAACAACATTTGTGTTTTGCTGATTCTATCAAAAATGTTCAGGCTTGTAATGAAAATAGTGACCACGTGAGGGCGCGTCAAATTCACATGTTTCACTTTCTCTTCTCCTTGATAAGAATCCTGTAGATGTTCATAGGTTGTAACTTTTTATGTTCAGGAGAAATTCACACTGGTTTTGTGACGTTTTCATGGAATAAGTTCACGCAGGCCTTGATGTTCCAAAATAGTGAACCAAGCGAGGAGGACTGAGATTCAAAAGTTGGAGGTGCACTTCTTAGGGATAAGTATCCTATAGAAATTCTATAGGGTTACACTTTGTGTTCAGGAGAAGATCATAATTGTTTTGCGACATTCACACATAACATGTTCACGCAGGCCATGATTTTCCAAAAGAGTGAACCAAGTGCGGAGGATTCAGAGTCAAATGTTGGAATTTCACTTCTTAATGACAAGGATCCTAGAGAAGTTCCTATACTGTAACAATTGTGTTCAGGCGAAAATCATACTTGTTTTGGGACATTTGAATGGCACATGTTCACTCAGGCCATGATTTTACAAAATAGTGAACCAAGGGAGGAGGACTCAGCGTTAAATGTGGCAAATGCACTTCATTAGGAGAAGTATCGTACAGAAGTTTCTATATTGTAACTCTTTGTGTTCAGGAGGAAATCACACTTATTTGACGACGTTTCCATGAAACATGTTCATGCATGTCGTTCCTTTCCAAAATAGTGAACCAAGTGAAGAGGACTCACAGTCATATATGTAGCATGTGACCTTCTTTGGGAGAAGTATCCTACACAGCATGTGCACTTTTTTGGGATGAGTATCCTTCACAGGTTTCTAGACTGTAAAACTTTGTATTCTGGAGAAAAAAACATTTGTTTTGTGCTGATTCTACCAACGATATTCAGGTTTGTAATGAGCTTGAAAATAGTGACCAAGTGAGATCGCGTCAAATTCACATGTTTCACTTTTTCTTCTCAGTGATAAGAATCCTGTAGATGCTCATAGGTTGTAATTTTTATGTTCCGGAGAAATGCACACTGCTTTTGTGACGTTTTCAGGGAATATGTTCATGCAGGCCTTGATTTTCCAAAAGAGTGAACCAAGTGAGGAGGACTGAGAGTCAAATGTTAGAGGTGCACATCTCAGGGATAAATATCCTACAGAAGATTCTATATTGTTACACTTTGAGTTCAGGAGAAGATCATACTTGTTTTGCGACATTCGCATATAACATGTTCAAGCAGGCCATGATTTTCCAAAAGAATGAACCAAGTGCGGAGGATTCAGAGTCAAATGTTGGAATTTCACTTCTTAGTGATAAGGATCCTAGAGAAGTTCCTATACTGTAACAATTGTGTTCAGGCGAAAATCATACTTGTTTTTGACATTTGAATGGCACATGTTCACACAGGCCATGATTTTACAAAATAGTGAACCAAGGGAAGAGGACTCTGAGTTAAATGTGGCAAATGCACTTCTTTAGGAGAAGTATCGAACAGAAGTTTCTATATTGTAACTCTTTGTGTTCAGGAGGAAATCACACTTGGTTTACGACGTTTCCATGAAACATGTTCATGCATGGCGTTCCCTTCCAAAATAGTGAACCAAGTGAAAAACTTTCACAGTCATATATGTAACATGTGCACTTCTTTGGGAAGTCATATGTAGCATGTGCACATTTTTGGGATAAGTTTTCTGCACAGGTTTCTAGACTGTAAAACTTTGTATTCTGGAGAAAACAACATTTGTGTTTTGCTGATTCTATCAAAAATGTTCAGGCTTGTAATGAAAATAGTGACCACGTGAGGGCGCGTCAAATTCACATGTTTCAATTTCTCTTCTCCGTGATAAGAATCCTGTAGATGTTCATAGGTTGTAACTTTTTATGTTCAGGAGAAATTCACACTGGTTTTGTGACGTTTTCATGGAATATGTTCACGCAGGCCTTGATGTTCCAAAATAGTGAACCAAGCGAGGAGGACTGAGATTCAAAAGTTGGAGGTGCACTTCTTAGGGATAAGTATCCTATAGAAATTCTATATTGTTACACTTTGTGTTCAGGAGAAGATCATAATTGTTTTGCGACATTCTCACATAACATGTTCACGCAGGCCATGATTTTCCAAAAGAGTGAACCAAGTGCGGAGGATTCAGAGTCAAATGTTGGAATTTCACTTCTTAGTGATAAGGATCCTAGAGAAGTTCCTATACTGTAACAATTGTGTTCAGGCGAAAATCATACTTGTTTTGGGACATTTGAATGGCACATGTTCACTCAGGCGATGATTTTACAAAATAGTGAACCAAGGGAGGAGGACTCTGAGTTAAATGTGGCAAATGCACTTCGTTAGGAGAAGTATCATAGAGAAGTTTCTATATTGTAGCGCTTTGTGTTCAGGAGGAAATCACACTTGGTTTACGACGTTTCCATGAAACATGTTCATGCATGTCGTTCCTTTCCAAAATAGTGACCCAAGTGAAGAGGACTCACAGTCATATATGTAGCATGTGAACTTCTTTGGGAGAAGTATCGTACACAGCATGTGCACTTCTTTGGGAAAAGTATCTTACACAGGTTTCTAGACTGTAAAACTTTGTATTCTGGAGAAAACAACATTTGTTTTGTGCTGATTCCTCCAACGATATTCAGGCTTATAATGAGCTTGAAAATAGTGACCACGTCTGGACGCCTCAAATTCACATGTTTCACTTTCTCTTCTCAGTGATAAGAATCCTGTAGATGCTCATAGGTTGTAACTTTTTATGTTCCGGAGAAATGCACACTGCTTTTGTGACGTTTTCAGGGAATATGTTCACGCAGGCCTTGATTTTCCAAAAGAGTGAACCAAGTGAGGAGGACTGAGAGTCAAATGTTAGAGGTGCACATCTCAGGGATAAATATCCTACAGAAGATTCTATATTGTTACACTTTGTGTTCAGGAGAAGATCATACTTGTTTTGCGACATTCGCATATAACATGTTCAAGCAGGCCATGATTTTCCAAATGAATGAACCAAGTGCGGAGGATTCAGAGTCAAATGTTCCAATTTCACTTCTTAGTGATAAGGATCCTAGAGAAGTTCCTATACTGTAACAATTGTGTTCAGGTGAAAATCTTACTTGTTTTGGGACATTTGAATGGCACATGTTCACTCAGGCCATGATTTTACAAAATAGTGAACCAAGTGAGGAGGACTCTGAGTTAAATGTGGCAAATACACTTCGTTAGGAGAAGTATCGTACAGAAGTTTCTATATTGTAACTCTTTGTGTTCAGGAGTAAATCACACTTGGTTTACGACGTATCAATGAAACATGTTCATGCATGTCGTTCCTTTCCAAAATAGTGAACCAAGTGAAGAGGACTCACAGTCATATATGTAGCATGTGCACTCCTTTGGGAGAAGTATCCTACAGAGCATGTGCACATTTTTGGGATAAGTTTTCTATACAGGTTTCTAGACTGTAAATCTTTGTATTCTGGAGAAAACAACATTTGTTTTGTGCAGATTCTACCAACGATATTCAGGCTTGTAATGAGCTTGAAAAAAGTGACCACGTCAGGATGCGTCAAATTCACATGTTTCACTTTGTCTTCTCCGTGATAAGAATCCTGTAGATGCTCATAGGTTGTTACTTTTTAGGTTCCGGAGAAATGCACACTGCTTTTGAGACGTTTCCATGGAATATGTTCACGCAGGCCTTAATTTTCCAAAAGAGTGAACCAAGTGAAGAATACTGAGAGTCAAATGTTGGAGGTGCACATCTCAGGGATAAGTATCCTACAGAAGATTCTATAGTGTTACACTTTGTGTTCAGGAGAAGATCATCCTCGTTATGTGACATTCGCACATATCTTGTTCACGCAGGCCATGATTTTCCAAGAGAGTGAACCAAGTGCGGAGGATTCAGAGTCAAATGTTGGCATTTCAGTTCTTAGGCATACGTATCCTAGAGAAGTTCCTAAACTGTAACTTTTGTGTTCAGGCGAAAACCAAACTTGTTTTCTGACATTGGAATGGCACATGTTCACACAGGCCATGATTTCACAAAATAGAGAACCAAGTGCGGAGGACTCAGAGTTAAATGTTGCAAGTGCGCTACTTTAGGAGAAGTATCGTACAGAAGTTTCTATTTTGTAACTCTTTGTGTCCAGGAGGAAATCACACTTGTTTTACGCCTTTTCCATGAAACATGTTCATGCATGTCGTTCCCTTCCAAAACAGTGAACCAAGTGAAGAGGACTCACAGTCATATGTAGCATGTGCACTTCTTTGGGAAGTCAAGTGCAGCATGTGCACTTCTTTCGGATAAGTATCCTACACAGGTTTCTAGACTGTAACACTTTGTATTCTGGAGAAAACAATATTTGTTATGGGCTGATTCTACCAACTAAGTTCAGGCTTGTAATGAGCTTGAAAATATTGACCAAGTGAGGACGCGTCAAATTCACATGTTTCACTTTCTCTTCTCAGTGAAAAGAATCCTGTAGATGTTCATATGTTGTAACTTTTTTTGTTGCAGAGAAATTCACACTGGTTTTGTGACGTTTTCATGGAATATGTTCACGCAGGCCTTGATATTGCAAAAGAGTGAACCAAGTGAGGAGGACTGAGAGTCAAATGTTGCAGATGTACGTTTCAGGGATAAGTATCCTACAGAAGATTCTGTAGTGTTACGCTTTGTGTTCAGGAGGAGATCATCCTCGTTTTGCTACATTCGCACATAACATGTTCACGCAGGCCATGATTTTCCAAAAGAGTGAACCAAGTGCGGAGGATTCAGAGTCAAATGCTGGCAGTTCACTTCTTAGGGATACGTATCCTAGAGAAGTTCCTAAACTGTAACTTTTGTGTTCAGGCGAAAATCATACTTGTTTTCTGACATTGGAATGGCACATGTTCACACAGGCCATGATTTTACAAAATAGAGAACCAAGTGCGGAGGACTCAGAGTTAAATGTTGCAAGTGCGCTACTTTAGGAGAAGTATCGTACAGAAGTTTCTATTTTGTAACTCTTTGTGTCCAGGAGGAAATCACACTTGTTTTACGCCTTTTCCATGAAACATGTTCATGCATGTCGTTCCCTTCCAAAACAGTGAACCAAGTGAAGAGGACTCACAGTCATATGTAGCATGTGCACTTCTTTGGGAAGTCAAGTGCAGCATGTGCACTTCTTTCGGATAAGTATCCTACACAGGTTTCTAGACTGTAACACTTTGTATTCTGGAGAAAACAATATTTGTTATAGGCTGATTCTACCAACTAAGTTCAGGCTTGTAATGAGCTTGAAAATATTGACCAAGTGAGGACGCGTCAAATTCACATGTTTCACTTTCTCTTCTCAGTGAAAAGAATCCTGTAGATGTTCATATGTTGTAACTTTTTTTGTTGCAGAGAAATTCACACTGGTTTTGTGACGTTTTCATGGAATATGTTCACGCAGGCCTTGATATTGCAAAAGAGTGAACCAAGTGAGGAGGACTGAGAGTCAAATGTTGCAGATGTACGTTTCAGGGATAAGTATCCTACAGAAGATTCTGTAGTGTTACGCTTTGTGTTCAGGAGGACATCATCCTCGTTTTGCTACATTCGCACATAACATGTTCACGCAGGCCATGATTTTCCAAAAGAGTGAACCAAGTGCGGAGGATTCAGAGTCAAATGCTGGCAGTTCACTTCTTAGGGATACGTATCCTAGAGAAGTTCCTAAACTGTAACTTTTGTGTTTGGCGAAAATCATACTTGTTTTCTCACATTGGAATGGCACATGTTCACACAGGCCATGATTTCACAAAATAGAGAACCAAGTGTGGAGGACTCAGAGTTAAATGTTGGAAGTGTGCTTCTTTAGTAGAAGTATCCTACAGAAGTTTCTATATTGTAACTCTTTGTGTTCAGGAGGAAATCACACTTGTTTTACGACGTTTCCATGAAACATGTTCATGCATGTCGTTCCCTTTGAAAACAGTGAACCAAGTGAAGAGGACTCACAGTCATATGTAGCATGTGCACTTCTTTGGGAAGTCATGTGCAGCATGTGCACTTCTTTCGGATAAGTATCCTGCACAGGTTTCTGGACTGTAACGCTTTGTATTCTGGAGAAAACAACATTTTTTGTGCTGATTCTACCAACTATGTTCAGGCTTGCAATGAGCTTGAAAATTTTGACCAAGTGAGGACGCATCAAATTCACATGTTTCACTTTCTCTTCTCAGTGATAAGAATCCTGTAGATGTTCATACGTTGTAACTTTTTATGTTCCGGAAAAATGCACACTGGTTTTCTGACGTTTTCATGAAATATGTTCACGCAGAGCTTGATTTTCCAAAAGAGTGAACCAAGTGAGGAGGACTGAAAGTCAAATGTTGGAGGTGCACTTCTCAGAGATAAGTATCCTACAGAAGATTCTATAGTGTTACGCTTTGTGTTCAGGAGAAGATCATCCTTGTTTTGCGACATTCGCACATAACATGTTCAAGCAGGCCATGATTTTCCAAAAGAGTGAACCAAGTGCGGAGGATTCAGAGTCAAATGTTGGCATTTCACTTCTTAGGGATAAGTATCCTAGAGAAGTTCCTATACTGTAACATTTGTGTTCAGGCGAAAATCATACTTGTTTTCTCACATTGGAATGGCACATGTTCAAACAGGCCATGATTTCACAAAATAGAGAACCAAGGGCGGAGGACTCAGAGTTAAATGTGCAAGTGCGCTTCTTAGGAGAAGTATCGTACAGAAGTTTCTATATTGTAACTCCTTGTGTTCAGGAGGAAATCACACTTGTTTACGACGTTTCCATGAACATGTTCATGCATGTCGTTCCCTTCGAAAAAGTGAACCAAGTGAAGAGGACTCACAGTCATATGTAGCATGTGCACTTCTTTGGGAAGTCATGTGCAGCATGTGCACTTCTTTCGGATAAGTATCCTACACCGGTTTCTAGGACTGTAAACTTTGTATTCTGGAGAAAACAACATTTTTTTGTGCTGATTCTACCAACTATGTTCAGGCTTGTAATGAGCTTGAAAATTGTGACCAAGTGAGGACGCATCAAATTCACATGTTTCACTTTCTCTTCTCAGTGATAAGAATTCTGTAGATTTACATACGTTGTAACTTTTTATGTTGTGAGAAATGCACACTGGTTTTGTGACGTTTTCATGGAATATGTTCACGAGAGCCTTGATTTTCCAAAAGAGTGAACCAAGTGAGGAGAACTGAGAGTCAAATGTTGGAGGTGCACTTCTGAGGGATAAGTATCCTACAGAAGATTCTGTAGTGTTACGCTTTGTGTTCAGGAGAAGATCATCCTCGTTTGCGACATTGGCACATGACATGTTCACGCAGGCCATGATTTTCCAAAAGAGTGAACCAAGTGCGGAGGATTCAGAGTCAATGTTGGCATTTCACTTCTTAGGTATAAGTATCCTAGAGAAGTTCCTAAACTGTAACTTTTGTGTTCAGGCGAAAATCATACTTGTTTTCTCACATTGGAATGGCACATTTTCACACAGGCCATGATTTCACAAAATAGAGAAACAAGTGCGGAGGACTCAGAGTTAAATGTTGTATGTGGGCTTCTTTAGGAGAAGTATCGTACAGAAGTTTCTATATTGTAACTCTTTGTGTTCAGGAGGAAATAACACTTGTCTTACGACGTTTCCCTGAAACATGTTCATGCATGTCGTTCCCTTCGAAAACAGTGAACCAAGTGAAGAGGACTCTCAGTCATATGTAGCATGTGCACTTCTTTGGGAAGTCATGTGCAGCATGTGCACTTCGTTCGGATAAGTATCCTACACAGGTTTCAAGACTTTAAAACTTTGTATTCTGGAGAAAACAACATTTGTTTTGTGCTGATTCTACCAACTATGGTCAGGCTTGTAATGAGCTTGAAAATAGTGACCAAGGCAGGACGCGTCAAATTCACATGTTTCACTTTCTCTTCTCATTTATAAGAATCCTGTAGATGTTCATACGTTGTAACTTTTTATGTTCCGGAGCAATGAACACTGGTTTTGTGATGTTTTCAGGGAATATGTTCACCCAGGCCTTGATATTCCAAAACAGTGAACCAAGTGAGGAGGACTGAAAGTCAAATGTTGGAGGTGCACTTCTCAGGGATAAGTATCCTACAGAAGATTCTGTAGTGTTACGCTCTGTGTTCAGGAGAAGATCATCCTCGTTTTGCGACATTCGCACATAACATGTTCAGGCAGGCCACGATTTTCCAAAAGAGTGAACCAAGTGTGGAGCATTCAGAGTCAAATGTTGGCAGTTCACTTCTTAGGGATACGTATCCCAGAGAAGTTCCTAAACTGTAACTTTTGTGTTCAGGCGAAAATCATACTTGTTTTCTGACATGGGAATGGCATATGTTCACACAGGCCATGATTTCACAAAATAGAGAACCAAGTGTGGAGGACTCAGAGTTAAATGTTGTAAGTGCGCTTCTTTAGAAGTATCGTACAGAAGTTTCTGTATTGTAACTCCTTGTGTTCAGGGGGAAATCACACTTGTTTTACGACGTTTCCATGAAACATGTTCATGCATGTCGTTCCCTTCGAAAATAGTGAACCAAATGAAGAGGACTCACAGTCATATGTAGCATGTGCACTTCTTTGGGAAGTCATGTGCAGCATGTGCACTTCTTTCGGATAAGTATCCTACACCGGTTTCTGGACTGTAACACTTAGTATTCTGGAGAAAACAACATTTTTTTGTGCTGATTCTACCAACTATGTTCAGGCTTGCAATGAGCTTGAAAATTGTGACCAAGTGAGGAAGCATCAAATTCACATGTTTCACTTTCTCTTCTCAGTGATAAGAATTCTGTAGATGTACATACGTTGTAACTTTTTATGTTGTGGATAAATGCACACTGGTTTTGTGACGTTTTCATGGAATATGTTCACGCAGAGCTTGATTTTCCAAAAGAGTGAACCAAGTGAGGAGGACTGAAAGTCAAATGTTGGAGGTGCACTTCTCAGAGATAAGTATCCTACAGAAGATTCTGTAGTGTTACGCTTTGTGTTCAGGAGAAGATCATCCTCGTTTTGCAACATTCGCACATAACATGTTCAGGCAGGCCACGATTTTCCAAAAGAGTGAACCAAGTGCGGAGCATTCAGAGTCAAATGTTGGCAGTTCACTTCTTAGGGATACGTATCCTAGAGAAGTTCCTAAACTGTAACTTTTGTGTTCAGGCGAAAATCATACTTGTTTTCTGACATGGGAATGGCACATGTTCACACAGGCCATGATTTCACAAAATAGAGAACCAAGTGTGGAGGACTCAGAGTTAAATGTTGCAAGTGCGCTTCTTTAGAAGTATCGTACAGAAGTTTCTATATTGTAACTCCTTGTGTTCAGGGGGAAATCACACTTGTTTTACGACGTTTCCATGAAACATGTTCATGCATGTCGTTCCCTTCGAAAAAAGTGAACCAAGTGAAGAGGACTCACAGTCATATGTAGCATGTGCACTTCTTTGGGAAGTCATGTGCAGCATGTGCACTTCTTTCGGATAAGTATCCTACACCGGTTTCTGGACTGTAACACTTTGTATTCTGGAGAAAACAACATTTTTTTGTGCTGATTCTACCAACTATGTTCAGGCTTGCAATGAGCTTGAAAATTGTGACCAAGTGAGGAAGCATCAAATTCACATGTTTCACTTTCTCTTCTCAGTGATAAGAATTCTGTAGATGTACATACGTTGTAACTTTTTATGTTGTGGATAAATGCACACTGGTTTTGTGACGTTTTCATGGAATATGTTCACGCAGAGCTTGATTTTCCAAAAGAGTGAACCAAGTGAGGAGAACTGAGAGTCAAATGTTGGAGGTGCACTTCTGAGGGATAAGTATCCTACAGAAGATTCTGTAGTGTTACGCTTTGTGTTCAGGAGAAGATCATCCTCGTTTGCGACATTGGCACATGACATGTTCACGCAGGCCATGATTTTCCAAAAGAGTGAACCAAGTGCGGAGGATTCAGAGTCAATGTTGGCATTTCACTTCTTAGGTATAAGTATCCTAGAGAAGTTCCTAAACTGTAACTTTTGTGTTCAGGCGAAAATCATACTTGTTTTCTCACATTGGAATGGCACATTTTCACACAGGCCATGATTTCACAAAATAGAGAAACAAGTGCGGAGGACTCAGAGTTAAATGTTGTATGTGGGCTTCTTTAGGAGAAGTATCGTACAGAAGTTTCTATATTGTAACTCTTTGTGTTCAGGAGGAAATAACACTTGTCTTACGACGTTTCCCTGAAACATGTTCATGCATGTCGTTCCCTTCGAAAACAGTGAACCAAGTGAAGAGGACTCTCAGTCATATGTAGCATGTGCACTTCTTTGGGAAGTCATGTGCAGCATGTGCACTTCGTTCGGATAAGTATCCTACACAGGTTTCAAGACTTTAAAACTTTGTATTCTGGAGAAAACAACATTTGTTTTGTGCTGATTCTACCAACTATGGTCAGGCTTGTAATGAGCTTGAAAATAGTGACCAAGGCAGGACGCGTCAAATTCACATGTTTCACTTTCTCTTCTCATTTATAAGAATCCTGTAGATGTTCATACGTTGTAACTTTTTATGTTCCGGAGCAATGAACACTGGTTTTGTGATGTTTTCAGGGAATATGTTCACCCAGGCCTTGATATTCCAAAACAGTGAACCAAGTGAGGAGGACTGAAAGTCAAATGTTGGAGGTGCACTTCTCAGGGATAAGTATCCTACAGAAGATTCTGTAGTGTTACGCTCTGTGTTCAGGAGAAGATCATCCTCGTTTTGCGACATTCGCACATAACATGTTCAGGCAGGCCACGATTTTCCAAAAGAGTGAACCAAGTGTGGAGCATTCAGAGTCAAATGTTGGCAGTTCACTTCTTAGGGATACGTATCCCAGAGAAGTTCCTAAACTGTAACTTTTGTGTTCAGGCGAAAATCATACTTGTTTTCTGACATGGGAATGGCATATGTTCACACAGGCCATGATTTCACAAAATAGAGAACCAAGTGTGGAGGACTCAGAGTTAAATGTTGTAAGTGCGCTTCTTTAGAAGTATCGTACAGAAGTTTCTGTATTGTAACTCCTTGTGTTCAGGGGGAAATCACACTTGTTTTACGACGTTTCCATGAAACATGTTCATGCATGTCGTTCCCTTCGAAAATAGTGAACCAAATGAAGAGGACTCACAGTCATATGTAGCATGTGCACTTCTTTGGGAAGTCATGTGCAGCATGTGCACTTCTTTCGGATAAGTATCCTACACCGGTTTCTGGACTGTAACACTTAGTATTCTGGAGAAAACAACATTTTTTTGTGCTGATTCTACCAACTATGTTCAGGCTTGCAATGAGCTTGAAAATTGTGACCAAGTGAGGAAGCATCAAATTCACATGTTTCACTTTCTCTTCTCAGTGATAAGAATTCTGTAGATGTACATACGTTGTAACTTTTTATGTTGTGGATAAATGCACACTGGTTTTGTGACGTTTTCATGGAATATGTTCACGCAGAGCTTGATTTTCCAAAAGAGTGAACCAAGTGAGGAGGACTGAAAGTCAAATGTTGGAGGTGCACTTCTCAGAGATAAGTATCCTACAGAAGATTCTGTAGTGTTACGCTTTGTGTTCAGGAGAAGATCATCCTCGTTTTGCAACATTCGCACATAACATGTTCAGGCAGGCCACGATTTTCCAAAAGAGTGAACCAAGTGCGGAGCATTCAGAGTCAAATGTTGGCAGTTCACTTCTTAGGGATACGTATCCTAGAGAAGTTCCTAAACTGTAACTTTTGTGTTCAGGCGAAAATCATACTTGTTTTCTGACATGGGAATGGCACATGTTCACACAGGCCATGATTTCACAAAATAGAGAACCAAGTGTGGAGGACTCAGAGTTAAATGTTGCAAGTGCGCTTCTTTAGAAGTATCGTACAGAAGTTTCTATATTGTAACTCCTTGTGTTCAGGGGGAAATCACACTTGTTTTACGACGTTTCCATGAAACATGTTCATGCATGTCGTTCCCTTCGAAAAAAGTGAACCAAGTGAAGAGGACTCACAGTCATATGTAGCATGTGCACTTCTTTGGGAAGTCATGTGCAGCATGTGCACTTCTTTCGGATAAGTATCCTACACCGGTTTCTGGACTGTAACACTTTGTATTCTGGAGAAAACAACATTTTTTTGTGCTGATTCTACCAACTATGTTCAGGCTTGCAATGAGCTTGAAATTGTGACCAAGTGAGGAAGCATCAAATTCACATGTTTCACTTTCTCTTCTCAGTGATAAGAATTCTGTAGATGTACATACGTTGTAACTTTTTATGTTGTGGATAAATGCACACTGGTTTTGTGACGTTTTCATGGAATATGTTCACGCAGAGCTTGATTTTCCAAAAGAGTGAACCAAGTGAGGAGAACTGAGAGTCAAATGTTGGAGGTGCACTTCTGAGGGATAAGTATCCTACAGAAGATTCTGTAGTGTTACGCTTTGTGTTCAGGAGAAGATCATCCTCGTTTGCGACATTGGCACATGACATGTTCACGCAGGCCATGATTTTCCAAAAGAGTGAACCAAGTGCGGAGGATTCAGAGTCAATGTTGGCATTTCACTTCTTAGGTATAAGTATCCTAGAGAAGTTCCTAAACTGTAACTTTTGTGTTCAGGCGAAAATCATACTTGTTTTCTCACATTGGAATGGCACATTTTCACACAGGCCATGATTTCACAAAATAGAGAAACAAGTGCGGAGGACTCAGAGTTAAATGTTGTATGTGGGCTTCTTTAGGAGAAGTATCGTACAGAAGTTTCTATATTGTAACTCTTTGTGTTCAGGAGGAAATAACACTTGTCTTACGACGTTTCCCTGAAACATGTTCATGCATGTCGTTCCCTTCGAAAACAGTGAACCAAGTGAAGAGGACTCTCAGTCATATATAGCATGTGCACTTCTTTGGGAAGTCATGTGCAGCATGTGCACTTCGTTCAGATGAGTATCCTACACAGGTTTCGAGACTGTAAAACTTTGTATTCTGGAGAAAACAACATTTGTTTTGAGCTGATTCTACCAACTATGGTCAGGCTTGTAATGAGCTTGAAAATAGTGACCAAGTGAGGACGCGTCCAATTCACATGTATCACTTTCTCTTCTCAGTGATAAGAATTCTGTAGATGTACATACGTTGTAACTTTTTATGTTCCCGAGAACTGCACACTGGTTTTGTGACATTTTCATGGAATATGTTCACGCATTCCTTGATATTCCAAATCAGTGAACCAAGTGAGGAGGACTGAGAGTCAAATGCTGGAGGTGCACTTCTCAGAGATAAGTATCCTACAGAAGATTCTGTAGTGTTACGCTTTGTGTTCAGGAGGAGATCATCCTCGTTATGCTACATTCGCACATAGCATGTTCACGCAGGCCATGATTTTCCAAAAGAGTGAACCACATGCGGAGGATTCAAGGTCAAATGTTGGCAGTTCACTTCTTAGGGATACGAATCCTAGAGAAGTTCCTAAACTGTAACTTTTGTGTTCAGGCGAAAATCATACTTGTTTTCTCACATTGGAATGGCACATGTTCACACAGGCCATGATTTCACAAAATAGAGAACCAAGTGTGGAGCACTCAGAGTTAAATGTTGCAAGTGCGCTTCTTTAGGAGAAGAATAGTACAGAAATTTCTATATTGTAACTCTTTGTGTTCAGGGGGAAATCACACTTGTTTTACGACGTTTCCATGAAACATGTTCATGCATGTCGTTCCCTTCGAAAACAGTGAACCAAGTGAAGAGGACTCAGAGTCATATGTAACATGTGCACTTCTTTGGGAAGTCATGTGCAGCATGTGCATTTCGTTCGGATAAGTATCCTACACAGGTTTCAATACTGTAAAACTTTGTATTCTGGAGAAAAAAACATTTGTTTTGTGCTGATTATACCAACTATGTTCAGTCTTGTAATGAGCTTGAAAATAGTGACCAAGGCAGGACGCGTCCAATTCACATGTTTCACTTTCTCTTCTCATTGATAAGAACCCTGTAGATGTTCTTACTTTGTAACTTTTTATGTTCCGGAGAAATGCACACTGGTTTTGTGACGTTTTCATGGAATACAATTACGCAGGCCTTGATATTCCAAACAGTGAACCAAGTGAGGAGGACTGAGAGTCAAATGTTGGAAGTGCACTTCTCAGAGATAAGTATCCTACAGAAGATTCTGTAGTGTTACGCTTTGTGTTCAGGAGATCATCCTCGTTTTGCAACATTCGCACATAATATGTTCACGCAGGCCACGATTTTCCAAAAGAGTGAACCAAGTGCGGAGGATTCAGAGTCAAATGTTGGCATTTCACTTCTTAGTGATAAGAATCCTAGAGAAGTTCTTAAACTGTAACTTTTTTGTTCAGGCAAAAATCATAGTTGTTTTCTGACATTGGAATGGCACATGTTCACAGAGCCCATGATTTCAGAAAATAGAGAACCAAGTGCGGAGGACTCAGAGTTAAATGTTGCAAGTGTGCTTCTTTAGGAGAAGTATCTTACAGAAGTTTCTATATTGTAACTCTCTGTGTTCAGAAGGAAATCAAACCTGTCTTACGACGTTTCCATGAAACATGTTCATGCATGTCGTTCCCTTCGAAAACAGTGAACCAAGTGAAGAGGACTCACAGTCATATGTAGCATGTGCACTTCTTTGGGAAATCATCTGCACCATGTGCACTTCTATCAGATAAGTATCCTACACAGGTTTCTAGACTGTAAAACTTTGTATTCTGGAGAAAACAACATTTCTTTTGTGCTGATTCTACCAACTATGTTCAGGCTTGTAATGAGCTTGAAAATAGTGACCAAGTGAGGACGCGTCCAATTCACATGTATCACTTTCTCTTCTCAGTGATAAGAATTCTGTAGATGTACATACGTTGTAACTTTTTATGTTGTGGATAAATGCACACTGGTTTTTTGACTTTTTCATGGAATATGTTCACACAGGCCTTGATTTTCCAAAAGAGTGAACCAAGTGAGGAGAACTGAGAGTCAAATGTTGGAGGTGCACTTCTCAGGGATAAGTATCCTACAGAAGATTCTGTAGTGTTACGCTTTGTGTTCAGGAGAAGATCATTCTCGTTTTGCGACTTTCGCACATAACATGTCAACGCAGGCCATGATTTTCCAAAAGAGTGAACCGAGTGCGGAGGATTCAGAGTTAAATGTTGGCATTTCAATTCTTAGGGATAAGAATCCTAGAGAAGTTCCTAAACTGTAACTTTTGTGTTCAGGCAAAAATCATACTTGTTTTCTGACATTGGAATGGCACATGTTCACACAGGCCATGATATCACAAAATAGAGAAGCAAGTGCGGAGGACTCAGAGTTAAATGTTGCAAGTGCGCTTCTTTAGGAGAAGTATCGTACAGAAGTTTCTATATTGTAACTCTGTATGTTCAGGAGGAAATCACACTTGTTTTACGACGTTTCCATGAAACACGTTCATGCATGTCGTTCCCTTTGAAAACAGTGAACCAAGTGAAGAGGACTCACGGTCATATGTGCATGTGCACTTCTTTGGGAAGTCATGTGCAGCATGGGCACTTCTTTCGGATAAGTATCCTGCACAGGTTTCTAGACTGTAAAACTTTGTACTCTGGAGAAAACAACGTTTGTTTTGTGCTGATTCTACCAACTATGTTCAGGCTTGTAATGAGCTTGAAAATAGTGACCAAGTGAGGACGCGTCCATTTCACATGTTTCACTTTTTCTTCTCAGTGATAAGAATCCTGTAGATGTTCATGCGTTGTTACTTTTTATGTTCCGGAGAAATGCACACTCGTTTTGTGACGTTTTCATGGAATATGTTCACGCAGGCCTTGATTTTCCAAAAGAGTGAACCAAGTGAGGAGGACTGAGAGTCAAATGTTGGAGATGCACGTTTCAGGGATAGGTATCCTACAGAAGATTCTGTAGTGTTACACTTTGTGTTCAGGAGGAGATCATCCTCGTTATGCTACATTCGCACATAGCATGTTCACGTAGGCCATGATTTTCCAAAAGAGTGAACCACGTGCGGAGGATTCAAGGTCAAATGTTGGCAGTTCACTTCTTAGGGATACGAATCCTAGAGAAGTTCCTAAACTGTAACTTTTGTGTTCAGGCGAAAATCATACTTGTTTTCTCACATTGGAATGGCACATGTTCACACAGACCATGATTTCACAAAATAGAGAATCAATTGTGGAGGACTCAGAGTTAAATGTTGCATGTGCGCCTCTTTAGGAGAAGTATAGTACAGAAGTTTCTATATTGTAACTCTTTGTGTTCAGGGGGAAATCACACTTGTTTTACGACGTTTCCATGAAACATGTTCATGTATGTCGTTCCCTTCGAAAATAGTGAACCAAGTGAACAGGACTCAGAGTCATATGTAACATGTGCACTTCTTTGGGAAGTCATGTGCAGCATGTGCACTTCGTTCGGATAAGTATCCTACACAGGTTTCAATACTGTTAAACTTTGTATTCTGGAGAAAACAACATTTGTTTTGTGGTGATTCTACCAACTATGTTCAGTCTTGTAATGAGCTTGAAAATAGTGACCAAGGCAGGACGCGTCCAATTCACAGGTTTCACTTTCTCTTCTCAGTGATAAGAATCCTGTAGTTAGTCATAGGTTGTAACTTTTTATGTTCCGGAGAAATTCACACTGGTTTTGATACGTTTTCATGGAGTATGTTCACGCAGGCCTTCATTTTCCAAAATAGTGAACCAAGTGAGGAGGACTGAGAGTCAAATGTTGGAGGTGAACTTCTCAGGGATAAGTATCCTACAGAAGATTCTATAGTTTTACACTTTGTGTTCAGGAGAAGATCATACTTGTTTTGCGACATTCGCATATAACATGTTCAAGCAGGCCATGATTTTCCAAAAGAATGAACCAAGTGCGGAGGATTCAGAGTCAAATGTTCCAATTTCACTTCTTATTGATAAGGATCCTAGAGAAGTTCCTATACTGTAACAATTGTGTTCAGGCGAAAATCATACTTGTTTTGGGACATTTGAATGGCACATGTTCACTCAGGCCATGATTTTACAAAATAGTGAACCAAGTGAGGAGGACTCTGAGTTAAATGTGGCAAATGCACTTCTTTAGGAGAAGTATCATACAGAAGTTTCTATATTGTTAACACTTTGTGTTCAGGAGGAAATCACACTTGGTTTACGACGTTTCCATGAAACATGTTCATGCATGTCGTTCCCTTCCAAAATAGTGAACCAAGTGAAGAGGACTCACAGTCATATATGTAGTATGTGCACTTCTTTGGGATAAGTATCCTACACAGGTTTCTAGACTGTAAAACTTTGTATTCTGGAAAAAACAACATTTGTTTTGTGCTGATTCTACCAACGATATTCAGGCTTGTAATGAGCTTGAAAATAGTGACCATGTCAGGACACGTCAAATTCACATGTTTCACTTTGTCTTCTCAATGATAAGAATACTGTAGATGTTCATACGTTGTAACTGTGACATTTTCATGGAATATGTTCACGCAGGCCTTGATTTTCCAAAAGAGTGAACCAAGTGAGGAGGACTGAGAGTCAAATGTTGGAGGTTCACATCTCAGGGATAAGTATCCTACAAAAGATTCTATAGTGTTACACTTTGTGTTCACGAGAAGATAATACTTATTTTGCGACATTCGCATATAACATGTTCAAGCAGGCCATGATTTTCCAAAAGAGTGAACCATGTGCGGAGGATTCAGAGTCAAATGTTCCAATTTCACTTCTTAGTGATAAGGATCCTTGAGAAGTTCCTATACTGTAACAATTGTGTTCAGGTGAAATTCATACTTGTTTGTGACATTTGAATGGCACATGTTCACACAGGCCATGATTTTACAAAATAGTGAACCAAGTGTGGAGGACTTTGAGTTAAATGTGGCAAATGCACTTCTTTAGGAGAAGTATCGTACAGAAGTTTCTACATTGTAACCCTTTGTGTTCAGGAGGAAATCACACTTGGTTTACGACGTTTCCATGAAACATGTTCATGCATGTCGTTCCCTTCCAAAATAGTGAACCAAGTGAAAAGGACTCACAGTCATATATGTAACATGTGCACTTCATTGGGAAGTCATATGTAGCATGTGTACATTTTTGGGATAAGTTTTCTGCACAGGTTTCTAGACTGTAAAACATTGTAATCTGGAGAAAACAACATTTGTGTTGTGCTGATTCTATCAAAGATGTTCAGGCTTGTAATGAAAATAGTGACCACGTGAGGGCGCGTCAAATTCACATGTTCACTTTCTCTTCTCCTTGATAAGAATCCTGTAGATGTTCATAGGTTGTAACTTTTTATGTTCAGGAGAAATTCACACTGGTTTTGTGACGTTTTCATGGAATATGTTCACGCCGGCCTTGATTTTCCATAATAGTGAACCAAGTGAGGAGGACTGAGATTCAAATGCTGGAAGTGCACTTCTTAGGGATAAGTATCCTATAGAAAATCTATAGGGTTACACTTTGTGTTCAGGAGATGATCATAATTGTTTTGCGACATTCGCACAAAACATGTTCACGCAGGCCCTGATTTTCCAAAAGAGTGAACCAAGTGCGGAGGATTCAGAGTCAAATGTTGGAATTTCACTTCTTTGTGATAAGGATGCTAGAGAAGTTCCTATACTGTAACAATTGTGTTCAGGCGAAAATCATACTTGTTTTGGGACATTTGAAATGCACAAGTTCACTAAGGCCATGATTTTACAAAATAGTGAACCAAGTGAGGAGGACTCTGAGTTAAATGTGGCAAATGCACTTCTTTAGAAGAAGTATCATACAGAAGTTTCTGTATTGTAACTCTTTGTGTTCAGGAGGAAATCACACTTGGTTTACGACGTTTCCATGAAAAGTGTTCATGCATGTCGTTCCCTTCCAAAATAGTGAACCAAGTAAAGAGGACTCACAGTCATATATGTAGCATGTGTACTTCTTTGGGATAAGTATCCTACACAGCATTGCACTTCTTTGGGATAAGTATCCTACACAGGTTTCTAGACTGTAAAACTTTGTATTCTGGAGAAAACCACATTTGTTTTGTGCTGATTCTACCAACGATATTCAGGCTTGTAATGAGCTTGAAAATAGTGACCACGTCAGGACGCGTCATATTCACATGTTTCACTTTGTCTTCTCAATGATAAGAATACTGTGGATGTTCATACGTTGTACCGTTTTATGTTCCGGAGAAATTCCCACTGGTTTTGTGATGTTTTCATGCAATATGTTCACGCAGGCCTTCATTTTCCTAAACAGTGAACCAAGTGAGGAGGACTGAGAGTCAAATGTTTGAGGTGCACTTCTCAGGGATAAGTATCCTCCAGAAGATTCTATAGTTTTACACTTTGTGTCCAGGAGAAGATCATACTTGTTTTGTGACTTTCGCATACAACATGTTCAAGCAGGCCCTGATTTTCAAAAAAGAATGAACCAAGTGCGGAGGATTCAGAGTCAAATGTTCCAATTTCACTTCTTATTGATAAGGATCCTAGAGAAGTTCCTATACTGTAACAATTGTGTTCAGGCGAAAATCATACTTGTTTTGGGACATTTGAATGGCACATGTTCACTCAGGCCATGATTTTACAAAATAGTGAACCAAGTGAGGAGGACTCTGAGTTAAATGTGGCAAATGCACTTCTTTAGGAGAAGTATCGTACAGAAGTTTCTATATTGTAACTCTTTGTGTTCAGGAGGAAATCACACTTGATTTACGACGTTTCCATGAAACATGTTCATGCTTGTCATTCCCTTCCAAAATAGTGAACCAAGTGAAGAGGACTCACAGTCATATATGTAGCATGTGCACTTCTTTGGGATAAGTATCCTACACAGCATGTGCACTTCTTTGGGATAAGTATCCTACATAGGTTTCTAGAATGTAAAACTTTGTATTCTGGAGAAAACAACATTTGTTTTGTGCTGATTCTACCAACGATATTCAGGCTTGTAATGAGCTTGAAAATAGTGACCACGTCAGGACGCGTCAATTTCACATGTTTCACTTTGTCTTCTCAATGATAAGAATACTGTGGATGTTCATATGTTGTACCTTTTTATGTTCCGGAGAAATTCCCCCTGGTTTTGTGATGTTTTCATGGAATATGTTCACGCAGGCCTTGATTTTCCAAAAGAGTCATCCAAGTGAAGAGGACTGAGAGTCAAATGTTGGAGTTGCACTTCTCAGGGATAAGTATCCTTCAGAAGATTCTATAGCGTTACAATTTGTGTTCAGGAGAAGATCATCTTGCTGTGCGACATTCACATATAACATGTTCAAGCAGGCCATGATTTTCTAAAAGAATGAACCAAGTGTGGAGGCTTCAGAGTCAAATGTTGGAATTTCACTTCTTAGTGATAAGGATCCTAGAGAAGTTCCTATACTGTAACAATTGTGTTCAGGCGAAAATCATACTTGTTTTGTGACATTTGAATGGCACATATTCACACAGGCCATGATTTTACAAAATAGTGAAGCAAGTGAGGAGGACTCTGAGTTAAATATGGCAAAAGCACTTCTTTAGGAGAAGTATCGTACAGAAGTTCCTATATTGTAACTCTTTGCATTCAGGAGGAAATCAAACTTGGTTTACGACGTTTCCATGAAACATGTTCATCCATGTCATTCCCTTCCAAAAGAGTGAACCAAGTGAAAAGGACTCACAGTCATATATGTAACATGTGCACTTCTTTGGGAAGTCATATGTAGCATGTGCACATTTTTGGGATAAGTTTTCTGCACAGGTTACTAGACTGTAAAACATTGTAATCTGGAGAAAACAACATTTGTGTTGTGCTGATTCTATCAAAGATCCTCAGGCTTGTAATGAAAATAGTGACCACGTGAGGGCGCGTCAAATCCACATTTCACTTTCTCTTCTCCGTGATAAGAATCCTGTAGATGTTCATAGGAAGTAACTTTTTATGTTGAGGAGAAATTCACACCGGTTTTGTGACATTTTCATGGAATATGTTCACGTCGGCCTTGATTTTCCAAAATAGTGAATAAAGTGATGAGGACTGAGATTCAAATGTTGGAGGTGGAATTCTTAGGGATAAGTATCCTATAGAAATTCTATAGGGTTACACTTTGTGTTCAGGAGAAGATCATAATTGTTTTGCGACATTCGCATATAACATGTTCACGCAGGCCATGATTTTCCAAAAGAGTAAACCAAGTGCGGAGGATTCAGTGTCAAATATTGGAATTTCACTTCTTAGTGATAAGGAT
Source organism: Typhlomys cinereus (assembly GCA_023101885.1). NCBI lineage: Eukaryota > Metazoa > Chordata > Mammalia > Rodentia > Platacanthomyidae > Typhlomys > Typhlomys cinereus. The sequence continues at coordinate 42,344 of JALPQD010000896.1, forward strand.
CCGAGAGAAGTTCCTATACTGTAACAATTGTGTTCAGTCGAAAATCATACTTGTTTTGTGACATTTACATGGTACATATTCACTCAGGCCATGATTTTACAAAATAGTGAACCAAGGGAGGAGGACTCTCAGTTAAATGTGGCAAATGCACTTCTTTAGAAGAAGTATCGTACAGAAGTTTCTATATTGTAACTCTTTGTGTTCAGGAGGAAATCACACTTGGTTTACGACGTTTCCATGAAACATGTTCATGCATGTCGTTCCCTTCCAAAATAGTGAACCAAGTGAAGAGGACTCACAGTCATATATGTAGCATGTGCACTTCTTTGGGATAAATATCCTACACAGCATTGCACTTCTTTGGGATAAGTATCCTACACAGGTTTCTAGACTGTAAAACTTTGTATTCTGGAGAAAACATCATTTGTTTGGTGCTGATTCTACCAACGATATTCAGGCTTGTAATGAGCTTGAAAATAGTGACCACGTCAGGACGCGTCAAATTCACATGTTTCACTTTGTCTTCTCAATGATAAGAATCCTGTTCATGTTCATACGTTGTACCTGTTTATGATCTGGAGAAATTCCCACTGCTTTTGTGACGTTTTCATGGAATATGTTCACGCAGGCCTTCATTTTCCAAAATAGTGAATCAAGTGAGGAGGACTGAGAGTCAAATGTTGGAGGTGCACTTCTCAGGGATAAGTATCCTACAGAAGATTCTATAGTTTTACACTTTGTGTTCAGGAGAAGATCATACTTGTTTTGCAACATTCGCATATAACATGTTCAAGCAGGCCATTATTTTCCAAAAGAATGAACCAAGTGCGGAGGATTCAGAGTCAAATGTTCCAATTTCACTTCTTATTGATAAGGATCCTAGAGAAGTTCCTATACTGTAACAATTGTGTTCAGGAGAAAATCATACTTGTTTTGGGACATTTGAATGGCACATGTTCACTCAGGCCATGATTTTACAAAATAGTGAACCAAGTGAGGAGGACTCTGAGTTAAATGTGGCAAATGCACTTATTTAGAAGAAGTATCGTACAGAAGTTTCTATACTGTTAACACTTTGTGTTCAGGAGGAAATCACACATGGTTTACGACGTTTCCATGAATCATGTTCATGCATGTCGTTCCCTTCCAAAATAGTGAACCAAGTGAAGAGGACTCACAGTCATATATGTAGCATGTGCACTTCTTTGGGATAAATATCCTACACAGCATTGCACTTCTTTGGGATAAGTATCCTACACAGGTTTCTAGACTGTAAAACTTTGTATTCTGGAGAAAACATCATTTGTTTGGTGCTGATTCTACCAACGATATTCAGGCTTGTAATGAGCTTGAAAATAGTGACCACGTGAGGACGCGTCAAATTCACATGTTTCACTTTGTCTTCTCAATGATAAGAATACTGTAGATGTTCATACGTTGTAACTGTGACATTTTCAGGGAATATGATCACGCTGGCCTTGATTTTCCAAAAGAGTGAACCAAGTGAGGAGGACTGAGAGTCAAATGTTAGAGGTGCACATCTCAGGGATAAGTATCCTACAAAAGATACTATAGTGTTACACTTTGTGTTCACGAGAAGATAATACTTCTTTTGCGACATTCGCATATAACATGTTCAAGCAGGCCATGATTTTCCAAAAGAGTGAACCATGTGCGGAGGATTCAGAGTCAAATGTTCCAATTTCATTTCTTAGTGATAAGGATCCTAGAGAAGTTCCTATACTGTAAGAATTGTGTTCAGGTGAAATTCATACTTGTTTTGTGTCATTTGAATGGCACATGTTCACACAGGCCATGATTTTACAAAATAGTGAACCAAGTGTGGAGGACTTTGAGTTAAATGTGGCAAATGCACTTCTTTAGGAGAAGTATCGTACAGAAGTTTCTATACTGTTAACACTTTGTGTTCAGGAGGAAATCACACTTGGTTTACGACGTTTCCATGAAATATGTTCATGCATGTCGTTCCCTTCCAAAATAGTGAACCAAGTGAAAAGGACTCACAGTCATATATGTAACATGTGCACTTCTTTGGGAAGTCATATGTAGCATATGCACATTTTTGGGATAAGTTTTCTGCACAGGTTTCTAGACTGTAAAACATTGTAATCTGGAGAAAACAACATTTGTGTTGTGCTGATTCTATCAAAGATGTTCAGGCTTGTAATGAAAATAATGACCACGTGAGGGCGCTTCAAATTCACATGTTCACTTTCTCTTCTCCTTGATAAGAATCCTGTAGATCTTCATAGGTTGTAACTTTTTATGTTCAGGAGAAATTCACACTGGTTTTGTGACGTTTTCATGGATAATGTTCACGCCAGCCTTGATTTTCCATAATAGTGAACCAAGTGAGGAGGACTGAGATTCAAATGCTGGAAGTGCACTTCTTAGGGATAAGTATCCTATAGAAATTCTATAGGGTTACACTTTGTGTTCAGGAGAAGATCATAATTGTTTTGCGACATTCGCACAAAACATGTTCACGCAGGCCATGATTTTCCAAAAGAGTGAACCAAGTGCGGAGGATTCAGAGTCAAATGTTGGAATTTCACTTCTTTGTGATAAGGATCCTAGAGAAGTTCCTATACTGTAACAATTGTGTTCAGGCGAAAATTATACTTGTTTTGGGACATTTGAAATGCACAAGTTCACTAAGGCCATGATTTTACAAAATAGTGAACCAAGTGAGGAGGACTCTGAGTTAAATGTGGCAAATGCACTTCTTTAGAAGAAGTATCGTACAGAAGTTTCTATATTGTAACTCTTTTTGTTCAGGAGGAAATCACACTTGGTTTACGACGTTTCCATGAAACATGTTCATGCATGTCATTCCCTTCCAAAAGAGTGAACCAAGTGAAGAGGACTCACAGTCATATATGTAGCATGTGCACTTCTTTGGGATAAGTATCCTACACAGGTTTCTAGACTGTAAAACTTTGTATTCTGGAGAAAACAACATTTGTTTTGTGCTGATTCTACCAACGATATTCAGGCTTGTAATGAGCTTGAAAATAGTGACCACGTCAGGACGCGTCAAATTCACATGTTTCACTTTGTCTTCTCAATGATAAGAATCCTGTGGATGTTCATACGTTGTACCTTTTTATGTTCCGGAGAAATACCCACAGGTTTTGTGATGTTTTCATGGAATATGTTCACGCAGGCCTTGATTTTCCAAAATAGTGAATCAAGTGATGAGGACTGAGATTCAAATGTTGGAGGTGGAATTCTTAGGGATAAGTATCCTATAGAAATTCTATAGAGTTACACTTTGTGTTCAGGAGAAGATCATAAATGTTTTGCGAAATTCACACATAACATGTTCACGCAGGCCATGATTTTCCAAAAGAGTGAACCAAGTGCGGAGGATTCAGAGTCAAATGTTGGAATTTCACTTCTTAGTGATAAGGATCCTAGAGAAGTTCCTATACTGTAACAATTGTGTTCAGTCAAAAATCATACTTGTTTTGTGACATTTGAATGGAACATATTCACTCAGGCCATGATTTTCAAAATAGTGAACCAAGTGAGGAGGACTCTGAGTTAAATGTGGCAAATGCACTTCTTTAGAAGAAGTATCGTACAGAAGTTTCTATATTGTAACTCTTTGTGTTCAGGAGGAAATCACACTTGGTTTACGACGTTTCCATGAAACATGTTCATGCTTGTCGTTCTCTTCCAAAACAGTGAACCAAGTGAAGAGGACTCACAGTCATATATGTAGCATGTGCACTTCTTTGGGATAAGTATCCTACACAGGTTTCTAGACTGTAAAACTTTGTATTCTGGAAAAAACCACATTTGTTTTGTGCTGATTCTACCAACGATATTCAGGCTTGTAATGAGCTTGAAAATAGTGACCACGTCAGGACGCGTCAAATTCACATGTTTCACTTTGTCTTCTCAATGATAAGAATCCTGTGGATGTTCATACGTTGTACCTTTTTATGTTCCGGAGAAATACCCACTGCTTTTGTGATGTTTTCATGGAATATGTTCACGCAGGCCTTGATTTTCCAAAATAGTGAACCAAGTGAGGAGGACTGAGAGTCAAATGTTGGAGGTGCACTTCTCAGGGATAGGGATCCTTCAGAAGATTCTATAGAGTTACACTTTGTGTTCAGGAGAAGATCATACTTGTTTTGCGACATTCACATATAACATGTTCAAGCAGGCCATGATTTTTCAAAAGAATGAACCAAGTGTGGAGGATTCAGAGTCAAATGTTGGAATTTCACTTCTTAGTGATAAGGATCCTAGAGAAGTTCCTATACTGTAACAATTGTGTTCAGGTGAAAATTATACTTGTTTTGTGACATTTGAATGGCACATGTTCACACAGGCCATGATTTTACAAAATAGTGAACCAAGTGTGGAGGTCTTTGAGTTAAATGTGTCAAATGCACTTCTTTAGGAGAAGTATCGTACAGAAGTTTCTATATTGTAACTCTTTGTGTTCAGGAGGAAATCACACTTGGTTTACGACTTTACATGAAACATGTTCATGCATGTCGTTCCCTTCCAAAATAGTGAACCAAGTGAAAAGGACTCACAGTCATATATGTAACCTGTGCACATCTTTGGGAAGTCATATGTAGCATGTGCACATTTTTTGGATAAGTTTTCTGCACAGGTTTCTAGACTGTAAAACTTTGTATTCTTTATAAAACAACATTTGTGTTGTGCTGATTCTATCAAAGATGTTCAGGCTTGTAATGAAAATAGTGACCACGTGAGGGTGCGTCAAATTCACATGTTTCACTTTGTCTTCTCCGTGATAAGAATCCTGTAGATGTTCATAGGTTGTAACTTTTTATGTTCAGGAGAAATTCATACTGGTTTTGTGACGTTTTCATGGAATATGTTCATGCCGGCCTTGATTTTCCATAATAGTGAACGAAGTGAGGAGGACTGAGATTCAAATGCTGGAGGTGCACTTCTTAGGGATAAGTATACTATAGAAATTCTATAGTGTTACACTTTGTGTTCAGGAGAAGATCATAATTGTTTTGCGACATTCGCACAAAACATGTTCACGCAGGCCCTGATTTTCCAAAAGAGTGAACCAAGTGCGGAGGATTCAGAGTCAAATGTTGGAATTTCACTTCTTAGTGATAAGGATCCTAGAAAAGTTCCTATACTGTAACAATTGTGTTCAGGAGAAAATCATACTTGTTTTGGGACATTTGAATGGCACATGTTCACTCAGGCCATGATTTTACAAAATAGTGAACCAAGTGAGGAGACTCTGAGTTAAGTGTGGCAAATGCACTTCTTTAGGAGAAGTATTGTACAGAAGTTTCTATATTGTAACTCTTTTTGTTCAGGAGGAAATTACACTTGGTTTACGACGTTTCCATGAAACATGTTCATGCATGTCATTCCCTTCCAAAAGAGTGAACCAAGTGAAGAGGACTCACAGTCATATATGTAGAATGTGCACTTCTTTGGGATAAGTATCCTACACAGGTTTCTAGACTGTAAAACTTTGTATTCTGGAGAAAACAACATTTGTTTTGTGCTGATTCTACCAACGATATTCAGGCTAGTAATGAGCTTGAAAATAGTGACCACGTCAGGACGCGTCAAATTCACATGTTTCACTTTGTCTTCTCAATGATAAGAATCCTGTGGATGTTCATACGTTGTTCCTTTTTATGTTCCGGAGAAATACCCACTGGTTTTGTGATGTTTTCATGGAATATGTTCACGCAGGCCTTGATTTTCCAAAATAGTGAACCAAGTGAGGAGGACTGAGAGTCCAATGTTGGAGGTGCACTTCTCAGGGATAGGGATCCTTCAGAAGATTCTATAGTGTTACACTTTGTGTTCAGGAGAAGATCATACTTGTTTTGCGACATTCACATATAACATGTTCAAGCAGGCCATGATTTTCCAAAAGAATGAACCAAGTGCGGAGGATTCAGGGTCAAATGTTCCAATTTCACTTCTTATTGATAAGGATCCTAGAGAAGTTCCTATACTGTAACAATTGTGTTCAGGCGAAAATAATACTTGCTTTGGGACTTTTGAATGGCACATGTTCACTCAGGCCATGATTTTACAAAATAGTGACCCAAGTGAGGAGGACTCTGAGTTAAATGTGGCAAATGCACTTCTTTAGGAGAAGTATCGTACAGAAGTTTCTATATTGTAACACTTTGTGTTCAGGAGGAAATCACACTTGGTTTATGACGTTTCCATGAAACATGTTCATGCATGTCGTTCCCTTCCAAAATAGTGAACCAAGTGAAGAGGACTCACAGTCATATATGTAGCATGTGCACTTCTTTGGGATAAGTATCCTACACAGGTTTCTAGACTGTAAAACTTTGTATTCTGGAGAAAACCACATTTGTTTTGTGCTGATTCTACCAACGATATTCAGGCTTGTAATGAGCTTGAAAATAGTGACCACGTGAGGACGCGTCAAATTCACGTTTCACTTTGTCTTCTCAATGATAAGAATACTGTAGATGTTCATACGTTGTACCTATGACGTTTTCATGGAATATGTTCACGCAGGCCTTGATTTTCCAAAAGAGTGAACCAAATGAGGAGGACTGAGAGTCAAATGTTGGAGGTGCACTTCTTAGGGATAAGTGTCCTGCAAAAGATTCTTTAGTGTTACACTTTGTGTTCACGAGAAGATAATACTTCTTTTGCGACATTCGCATATAACATGTTCAAGCAGGCCATGATTTTCCAAAAGAGTGAACCAAGTGCGGAGGATTCAGAGTCAAATGTTCCAATTTCACTTCTTAGTGATAAGGATCCTAGAGAAGTTCCTATACTGTAACATTTGTGTTCAGGTGAAATTCACACTTGTTTTGTGACATTTGAATGGCACATGTTCACACAGGCCATGATTTTACAAAATAGTGAACCAAGTGTGGAGGACTTTGAGTTAAATGTGGCAAATGCACTTTTTTAGGAGAAGTATCATACAGAAGTTTCTATATTGTAACTCTTTGTGTTCAGGAGGAAATCAAACTTGGTTTACGACGTTTCCATGAAACATGTTCATGCATGTCGTTCCCTTCCAATATAGTGAACAAAGTGAAAAGGACTCACAGTCATATATGTAACATGTGCACTTCTTTGGGAAGTCATATGTAGCATGTGCACACTTTTGGGATAAGTTTTCTGCACAGGTTTCTAGACTGTAAAACTTTGTATTCTAGAGAAAACAACATTTGTGTTGTGCTGATTCTATCAAAGATGCTCAGGCTTGTAATGAAAATAGTGACCACGTGAGGGCGCGTCTAATCCACGTTTCACTTTCTCTTCTCTGTGATATGAATCCTTTAGATGTTCATAGGTTGTAACTTTTTATGTTCAGGAGAAATTCACACTGGTTTTGTGACGTTTTCATGGAATATGTTCACGTCGGCCTTGATTTTCCAAAATAGTGAATCAAGTGATGAGGACTGAGATTCAAATGTTGGAGGTGGAATTCTTAGGGATAAGTATCCTATAGAAATTCTATAGGGTTACACTTTGTGTTCTGGAGAAGATCATAATTGTTTTGCGAAATTCGCACATAACATGTTCACGCAGGCCATGATTTTCCAAAAGAGTGAACCAAGTGCGGAGGATTCAGAGTCAAATATTGGAATTTCACTTCTTAGTGATAAGGATCCTAGAGAAGTTCCTATACTGTAACAATTGTGTTCAGTCGAAAATCATACTTGTATTGTGACATTTGAATGGCATATATTCACTCAGGCCATGATTTTACAAAATAGTGAACCAAGTAAGGAGGACTCTGAGTTAAATGTGGCAAATGCACTTCTTTAGAAGAAGTATCGTACAGAAGTTTCTATATTGTAAATCTTTGTGTTCAGGAGGAAATCACACTTGGTTTACAACGTTTCCATGAAACATGTTCATGAATGTCGTTCCCTTCCAAAATAGTGAACCAAGTGAAGAGGACTCACAGTCATATATGTAGCATGTGCACTTCTTTGGGATAAGTATCCTACACAGGTTTCTAGACTGTAAAACTTTGTATTCTGGAGAAAACAAGATTTGTTTTGTGCTGATTCTACCAACGATATTCAGGCTTGTAATGAGCTGGAAAATAGTGACCACGTGAGGGCACATCAAATTCACGTTTCACTTTCTCTTCTCCATGATAAGATTCCTTTAGATGTTCATAGGTTGTAACTTTTTATGTTCAGGAGATATTCACACTGGTTTTGTGACGTTTTCACGGAATATGTTCACGCAGGCCTTGATTTTCCAAAAGAGTCATCCAAGTGAAGAGGACTGAGAGTGAAATGTTGGAGGTGCACTTCTCAGGGATAAGTATTCTACAGAAGATTCTGTACTTTTACACTTTGTGTTCAGGAGAAGATCATACTTGTTTTGCGACATTCACATATAACATGTTCAAGCAGGCCATGATTTTCCAAAAGAATGAACCAATTGCGGAGGATTCAGAGTCAAATGTTGGAATTTCACTTCTTAATGATAAGGATCCTAGAGAAGTTCCTATACTGTAACAATTGTGTTCAGGCGAAAATCATACTTGTTTTGTGACATTTGAATGGCACATGTTCACTCAGGCCATGATTTTACAAAATAGTGAACCAAGTGAGGAGGACTCTGAGTTAAATGTGGCAAATGCACTTCTTCAGGAGAAGTATCGTACAGAAGTTTCTATATTGTAACTCTGTGTGTTCAGGAGGAAATCACACTTGGTTTATGACGTTTCCATGAAACATGTTCATGCATGTCGTTCCCTTCCAAAATAGTGAACCAAGTGAAAAGGACTCACAGTCATATATGTAACATGTGCACTTTTTTGGGAAGTCATATGTAGCATGTGCACATTTTTGGGATAAGTTTTTTGCACTGGTTTCTAGACTGTAAAACTTTGTATTCTGGAGAAAACAACATTTGTGTTGTGCTGATTCTATCAAAGATGTTCAGGCTTGTAATGAAAATAGTGACCACGTGAGAGCGCGTCAAATTCACATGTTTCAATTTCTCTTCTCCGTGTAAAGAATCCTGTAGATGTTCATAGGTTTTAACTTTTTATGTTCAGGAGAAATTCACACTGGTTTTGTGACGTTTTCATGGAATATGTTCACGTCGGAACCAAGCGAGGAGGACTGAGATTCAAAAGTTGGAGGTGCACTTCTTAGGGATAAGTATCCTATAGAAATTCTATAGGGTTACACTTTGTGTTCAGGCGAAGATTATAATTGTTTTGCGACATTAGCACATAGCATGTTCACGCAGGCCATGATTTTCCAAAAGAGTGAACCAAGTGCGGAGCATTCAGAGTCAAATGTTGGAATTTCACTTCTTAGTGATAAGGATCCTAGAGAAGTTCCTATACTGTAACAATTGTGTTCAGGCGAAAATCATACTTGTTTTGAGACATTTGAATGGCACATGTTCACTCAGGCCATGATTTTACAAAATAGTGAACCAAGTGAGGAGGACTCTGAGTTAAATGTGGCAAATGCGCTTCGTTAGGAGAAGTATCGTACAGAAGTTTCTATATTGTAACTCTTTGTGTTCAGGAGGAAATCACACTTGGTTTACAACATTTCCATGAAACATGTTCATGCATATCGTTCCCTTCCAAAATAGTGAATCAAGTGAAGAGGACTCACAGTCATATATGTAGCATGTGCACTTCTTTGGGATAAGTATCCTACACAGGTTTCTAGACTGTAAAACGTTGTATTCTGGAGAAAACAACATTTGTTTTGTGCTGATTCTACCAACGATATTCAGGCTTGTAATGAGCTTGAAAGTAGTGACCACGTCAGGACGTGTCAAATTCACATGTTTCACTTTCTCTTCTCAGTGATAAGAATTCTGTAGGTGCTCATAGGTTGCAACTTTTTTTGTTCAGGAGAAATGCACACTGCTTTTGTTACGTTTTCATGGAATATGTTCACGCAGGCCTTGATTTTCCAAAAGAGTGAACCAAGTGAGGAGGACTGAGAGTCAAATGTTGGAGGTGCACACCTCAGGGATAAGTGTCCTACAGAAGATTCTATAGTTTTACACTTTGTGTTCAGGAGAAGATCATACTTGTTTTGTGACATTCGCATATAACATGTTCAAGCAGGCCATGATTTTCAAAAAGAATGAACCACGTGCGGAGGATCCAAAGTCAATTGTTGGAATTTCACTTCTTAGTGATATGGATCCTAGAGAAGTTCCTATACTCTAACAATTGTGTTCAGGCGAAAATCATACTTGTTTTGTGACATTTGAATGGCACATGTTCACACAGGCCATGATTTTACAAAATAGTGAACCAACTGAGGAGGACTCTGAGTTAAATGTGGCAAATGCTCTTCTTAGGAGAAGTATCGAACAGAAGTTTCTATATTGTAACTCTTTGTGTTCAGGAGGAAATCACACTTGGATTACGACGTTTCCATGAAACATGTTCATGCATGTCGTTCCCTTCCAAAATAGTGAACCAAGTGAAAAAGACTCACAGTCATATATGTAACATGTGTACTTCTTTGGGAAGTCGTATGTAGCATGTGCACATTTTTGGGATAAGTTTTCTGCACAGGTTTCTAGACTGTAAAACTTTGTATTCTGGAGAAAACAACATTTGTGTTGTGCTGATTCTATCAAAGATGTTCAGGCTTGTAATGAAAATAGTGACCACGTGAGGACGCGTCAAATTCACATGTTTCACTTTCTCTTCTCCGTGATAAGAATCCTTTAGATGTTCATACGTTGTAACTTTTTATGTTCAGGAGAAATTCACACTGGTTTTGTGATGTTTTCATGGAATATGTTCATGCAGGCCTTGTTTTTCCAAAATAGTGAACCAAGCGAGGAGGACTGAGATTCAAAAGTTAGAGGTGCACTTCTTAGGGATAAGTATCCTATACAAATTCTATAGGGTTACACTTTGTGTTCAGGAGAAGATCATAATTATTTTGCGACATTCGCACATAACATGTTCACGCAGGCCATGATTTTCCAAAAGATTGAACCAAGTGCGGAGGATTCAGAGTCAAATGTTGGAATTTCACTTCTTAGTGATAAGGATCCTAGAGAAGTTCCTATACTGTAACAATTGTGTTCAGGCGAAAATCATACTTGTTTTGGGATATTTGAAAGGCACATGTTCACACAGGCCATGATTTTACAAAATAGTGTACCAAGTGAGGAGGACTCTGAGTTAAATGTGGCAAATGCACTTCGTTAGGAGAAGTATCGTACAAAGTTTCTATATTGTAACTCTTTGTGTTCAGGAGGAAATCACACTTGGTTTACGACGTTTCCATGAAACATGTTCATGCATGTCGTTCCTTTCCAAAATAGTGAACCAAGTGAAGAGGACTCACAGTTATATATGTAGCATGTGCACTTCTTTGGGAGAAGTATCCTACACAGCAGTGCACTTCTTTGGGATAAGTATCCTACACAGGTTTCTAGACTATAAAACTTTGTATTCTGGAGAAAACAATATTTGTTTTGTGCTGATTCTACCAATGATATTAAGGCTTGTAATGAGCTTGAAAAAAGTTCTCTTCTCAGTGATAAGAATCCTGTAGATGCTCATAGGTTGTAACTTTTTATGTTCTGGAGAAATGCACACTGGTTTTGTGACTTTTTCATGGAATATGTTCACGCAGGCCTTGATTTTCCAAAAGAATGAACCAAGTGAGGAGTACTGAGAGTCAAATGTTGGAGGTGCACTTCTCAGGGATAAGTATCCTACAAAAGATTCTATAGTGTTACACTTTGTGTTCTGGGGAAGATCATACTTGTTTTGCGACATTCGCATATAACATGTTCAAGCAGGCCATGATTTTCAAAAAGAATGAACCAAGTGCGGAGAATTCAAAGTCAATTGTTGGAATTTCACTTCTTAGTGATAAGGATCCTAGAGAAGTTCCTATACTCTAACAATTGTGTTCAGGCGAAAATCATACTTGTTTTGTGACATTTGAATGGCACATGTTCACACAGGCCATGAGTTTACAAAATAGTGAACCAACTGAGGAGGACTCTGAGTTAAATGTGGCAAATGCACTTCTTTAGGAGAAGGATCGAACAGAAGTTTCTATATTGTAACTCTTTGTGTTCAGGAGGAAATCACACTTGGTTTACCACGTTTCCATGAAACATGTTCATGCATGTCGTTCCCTTCCAAAATAGTGAACCAAGTGAAAAGGACTCACAGTCATATATGTAACATGTGTACTTCTTTGGGAAGTCGTATGTGGCATGTACACATTTTTGTTATAAGTTTTCTGTACAGGTTTCTAGACTGTAAAACTTTGTATTCTGGAGAAAACAACATTTGTGTTGTGCTGATTCTATCAAAAATGTTCAGGCTTGTAATGAAAATAGTGACCACGTGAGGGCACGTCAAATTCACATGTTTCACTTTCTCTTCTCCGTGATAAGAATCCTGAAGATGTTCATGGGTTTTAACTTTTTATGTTCAGGAGAAATTCACACTGGTTTTGTGACATTTTCATGGAATATGTTCACGCAGGCCTTGATTTTCCAAAATAGTGAACAAAGCGAGTAAGACTGAGATTCAAAAGTTGGAGGTGCACTTCTTAGGGACAAGTATCCTATAGAAATTCTATAGGGTTACACTTTGTATTCAGGAGAAGATCATAATTGTTTTGCGACATGCACACATAACATGTTCACGCAGGCCATGATTTTTCCAAAAGAGTGAACCAAGTGCGGAGGATTCAGAGTCAAATGTTGGAATTTCACTTCTTAGTGATAAGGATCCTAGAGAAGTTCCTATACTGTAACAATTGTGTTCAGGCGATTAATCTTACTTGTTTTGGGACATTTGAATGGCACATGTTCACTCAGGCCATGATTTTACAAAATAGTGAACCAAGGGAGGAGGACTCTGAGTTAAATGTGGCAAATGCACTTCGTTAGGAGAAGTATCGTACAGAAGTTACTATATTGTAACTCTTTGTGTTCAAGAGGAAATCACACTTGGTTTACGACGTTTCCATGAAACATGTTCATGCATGTCATTCCTTTCCAAAATAGTGAACCACGTGAAGAGGACTCACAGTCATATATGTAGCATGTGAACTTCTTTGGGATAAGTATCCTACACAGGTTTCTAGACTGTAAAACGTTGTATTCTGGAGAAAACAACATTTGTTTTGTGCTGATTCTACCAACGATATTCAGGCTTGTAATGAGCTTGAAAGTAGTGACCACGTCAGGACGCGTCAAATTCACATGTTTCACTTTCTCTTCTCAGTGATAAGAATTCTGTAGGTGCTCATAGGTTGCAACTTTTTTTGTTCAGGAGAAATGCACACTGCTTTTGTTACGTTTTCATGGAATATGTTCACGCAGGCCTTGATTTTCCAAAAGAGTGAACCAAGTGAGGAGGACTGAGAGTCAAATGTTGGAGGTGCACACCTCAGGGATAAGTATCCTACAGAAGATTCTATAGTTTTACACTTTGTGTTCAGGAGAAGATCATACTTGTTTTGTGACATTCGCATATAACATGTTCAAGCAGGCCATGATTTTCAAAAAGAATGAACCACGTGCGGAGGATCCAAAGTCAATTGTTGGAATTTCACTTCTTAGTGATATGGATCCTAGAGAAGTTCCTATACTCTAACAATTGTGTTCAGGCGAAAATCATACTTGTTTTGTGACATTTGAATGGCACATGTTCACACAGGCCATGATTTTACAAAATAGTGAACCAACTGAGGAGGACTCTGAGTTAAATGTGGCAAATGCTCTTCTTTAGGAGAAGTATCGAACAGAAGTTTCTATATTGTAACTCTTTGTGTTCAGGAGGAAATCACACTTGGATTACGACGTTTCCATGAAACATGTTCATGCATGTCGTTCCCTTCCAAAATAGTGAACCAAGTGAAAAAGACTCACAGTCATATATGTAACATGTGTACTTCTTTGGGAAGTCGTATGTAGCATGTGCACATTTTTGGGATAAGTTTTCTGCACAGGTTTCTAGATTGTAAAACTTTGTATTCTGGAGAAAACAACATTTGTGTTGTGCTGATTCTACCAACTATGTTCAGGCTTGTAATGAAAATAGTGACCACATGAGGACGCGTCAAATTCACATGTTTCACTTTCTCTTCTCCGTGATAAGAATCCTTTAGATGTTCATACGTTGTAACTTTTTATGTTCAGGAGAAATTCACACTGGTTTTGTGACGTTTTCATGGAATATGTTCATGCAGCCCTTGTTTTTCCAAAATAGTGAACCAAGCGAGGAGGACTGAGAGTCAAATGTTGGAGGTGCACATCTCAGGGATAAGTATCCTACAGAAGATTCTATAGTGTTACACTTTGTGTTCAGGGGAAGATCATACTTGTTTTGCGACATTCGCATATAACATGTTCAAGCAAGCCATGATTTTCAAAGAGAATAAACCAAGTGCGGAGCATTCAGAGTCAAATGTTCCAATTTCACTTCTTAGTTATAAGGATCCTAGAGAAGTTCCTATACTCTAACAATTGTGTTCAGGCGAAAATCATACTTGTTTTGTGATATTTCAATGGCACATGTTCACACAGGCCATGAGTTTACAAAATAGTGAACCAAGTGAGGAGGACCCTGAGTTAAATGTGGTAAATGCACTTCTTTAGGAAAAGTATTATACAGAAGTTTCTATATTGTAACTCTTTGTGTTCAGGAGGAAATCACACTTGGTTACGACATTTCCATGAAACATGTTCATGCATGTCGTTCCTTTCCAAAATAGTGAACCAAGTGAAGAGGACTCACAGTCATATATGTAGCATGTGCACTTCTTTGGGAGAAGTATCCTACACAGCATGTGCACTTCTCTGGGATAAGTATTCTACACAGGTTTCTAGACTGTAAAACTTTGTATTCTGGAGAAAAAAACATTTGTTTTGTGCTGATTCTACCAATGATATTCAGGCTTGTAATGAGCTTGAAAATAATGACCACGTCAGGACGCGTCAAATTCACATGTTTCACTTTCTCTTCTCAGTGATAAGAATCCTGTAGATGCTCATAGGTTGTAACTTTTTATGTTCCGGAGAAATGCACACTGCTTTTGGGACATTTTCATGGAATATGTTCACGCAGGCCTTGATTTTCCAAAACAGTGAACCAAGGGAGGAGGACTGAGAGTCAAATGTTGGAGGTGCACATTTCAGGGATAAGTATCCTACAGAAGATTCTATAGTGTTACACTTTGTGTTCAGGAGAAGATCATACTTGTTTTGCGACATTCACATATAACATGTTCAGGCAGGCCATGATTTTCAAAAAGAATGAACCAAGTGCGGAGGAATCAGAGTGAAATGTTCCAATTTCACTTCTTAGTGATAAGGATCCTAGAGAAGTTCCTATACTGTAACAATTGTGTTCAGGCGAAAATCATACTTGTTTTGTGACATTTGAATGGCACATGTTCTCACAGGCCATGATTTTACAAAATAGTGAACCAAGTGAGGAGGACTCTGAGTTAAATGTGGCAAATGCACTTCTTTAGGAAAGGTATCGTACAAAAGTTTCTATATTGTAACTCGTTGTGTTCAGGAGGAAATCACACTTGGTTTACGACGTTTCCATGAAACATGTTCATGCATGTCGTTCCCTTCCAAAATAGTGAACCAAGTGAAAAGGACTCACAGTCATATAAGTAACATGTGCACTTCTTTGGGAAGTCATATGTAGCATGTGCACATTTTTGGGATAAGTTTTCTGCACAGGTTTATAGACTGTAAAACTTTATATTCTGGAGAAAACAACATTTGTGTTGTGATGATTCTATCAAAGATGTTCAGGCTTGTAATGAAAATAGTGACCACGTGAGGGCGCGTCAAATTCACATAGTTCACTTTCTCTTCTCCGTAATAAGAATCCTGTAGATGTTCATAGGTTGTAACTTTTTATGTTCAGGAGAAATTCACACCGTTTTTGTGACGTTTTCATGGAATATGTTCACGTTGGTCTTGATTTTCCATAATAGTGAACCAAGTGAGGAAGACTGCGATTCAAATGCTGGAGGTGCACTTCTTAGGGATAAGTATCCTATAGAAATTCTATAGGGTTACACTTTGTGTTCAGGAGATCATACTTGTTTTGTGACATTTGAATGGCACATGTTCACACAGGTCTTGATTTTACAAAATACTGAACCAAGTGAGGAGGACTGTGAGTTAAATGTGGCAAATACACTTCTTTAGGAGAAGTATCGCACAGAAGTTTCTATATTGTAACTCTTTGTGTTCAGGAGGAAATCACACTTGGTTTACGACGTTTCCATGAAACATGTTCATGCATATCGTTCCCTTCCAAAATAGGGAACCAAGTGAAGAGGACTCACAGTCATATATGTAGCATGTGCACTTCTTTGGGATAAGTATCCTACACAGGTTTCTAGACTGCAAAACTTTGTATTCTGGAGAAAACAACATTTGTTTTGTGCTGATTCTACCAACGATATTCAGGCTTGTAATGAGCTTGAAAATATTGACCACATCAGTACGCGTCAAATTCACATGTTTCACTTTGTCTTCTCAATGATAAGAATCCTGTGGATGTTCATAGGTTGTAACTTTTTATGATCCGGAGAAATTCACACTGGTTTTGTGACATTTTCATGGAATTGTTCACGCAGGCCTTCATTTTCCAAAAGAGTGAACCAAGTGAGGAGGACTGAGAGTCAAATGTTGGAGGTGCACTTCTCAGGGATAAGTATCCTACAGAAGATTCTATAGTTTTACACTTTGTGTCCAGGAGAAGATCATACTTGTTTTGTGACATTCGCATATAACATGTTCAAGCAGGCCATGATTTTCAAAAAGAATGAACCACGTGCGGAGGATCCAAAGTCAATTGTTGGAATTTCACTTCTTAGTGATATGGATCCTAGAGAAGTTCCTATACTCTAACAATTGTGTTCAGGCGAAAATCATACTTGTTTTGTGACATTTGAATGGCACATGTTCACACAGGCCATGATTTTACAAAATAGTGAACCAACTGAGGAGGACTCTGAGTTAAATGTGGCAAATGCTCTTCTTTAGGAGAATTATCGAACAGAAGTTTCTATATTTTAACTCTTTGTGTTCAGGAGGAAATCACACTTGGATTACGACGTTTCCATGAAACATGTTCATGCATGTCGTTCCCTTCCAAAATAGTGAACCAAGTGAAAAAGACTCACAGTCATATATGTAACATGTGTACTTCTTTTGGAAGTCGTATGTAGCATGTGCACATTTTTGGGATAAGTTTTCTGCACAGGTTTCTAGATTGTAAAACTTTGTATTCTGGAGAAAACAACATTTGTGTTGTGCTGATTCTACCAACTATGTTCAGGCTTGTAATGAAAATAGTGACCACGTGAGGACGCGTCAAATTCACATGTTTCACTTTCTCTTCTCCGTGATAAGAATCCTTTAGATGTTCATACGTTGTAACTTTTTATGTTCAGGAGAAATTCACACTGGTTTTGTGACGTTTTCATGGAATATGTTCATGCAGCCCTTGTTTTTCCAAAATAGTGAACCAAGCGAGGAGGACTGAGAGTCAAATGTTGGAGGTGCACATCTCAGGGATAAGTATCCTACAGAAGATTCTATAGTGTTACACTTTGTGTTCAGGGGAAGATCATACTTGTTTTGCGACATTCGCATATAACATGTTCAAGCAAGCCATGATTTTCAAAGAGAATAAACCAAGTGCGGAGCATTCAGAGTCAAATGTTCCAATTTCACTTCTTAGTTATAAGGATCCTAGAGAAGTTCCTATACTCTAACAATTGTGTTCAGGCGAAAATCATACTTGTTTTGTGACATTTGAATGGCACATGTTCACACAGGCCATGAGTTTACAAAATAGTGAACCAAGTGAGGAGGACTCTGAGTTAAATGTGGTAAATGCACTTCTTTAGGAAAAGTATTATACAGAAGTTTCTATATTGTAACTCTTTGTGTTCAGGAGGAAATCACACTTGGTTTACGACGTTTCCATGAAACATGTTCGTGCATGTTGTTCCCTTCCAAAATAGTGAACCAAGTGAAGGGGACTCACAGTCATATATGTAGCATGTGCACTTCTTTGGGATAAGTATCCTACACAGGTTTGTAGACTGTAAAACTTTGTATTCTGGAGAAAAAAACATTTGTTTTGTGCTGATTCTACAAACGATATTCAGGCTTGTAATGAGCTTGAAAATAGTGACCACGTCAGGACTCGTCAAATTCACATGTTTCACTTTCTCTTCTCAGTGATAAGAATCCTGTAGATGCTCATAGGTTGTAACTTTTTATGTTCCGGCGAAATTCACACTGGTTTTGTGATGTTTTCATGGAATATGTTCACGCAGGCCTTGATTTTCCCAAAGAGTCAACCAAGTGAAAAGGACTGAGAGTCAAATGTTGGAGGTGCACTTCTCAGGGATAAGTATCCTACAGAAGATTCTATAGAGTTACACTTTGTGTTCAGGAGAAGATCATACTTGTTTTGCGATATTCGCATATAACATGTTCAAGCAGGCCATGTTTTTCCAAAAGAATGAAACTAGTGTGGAGGATTCAGAGTCAAATGTTCCAATTTCACTTCTTAGTGATAAGGATCCTAGAGAAGTTCCTATACTGTAACAATTGTGTTCAGGCGAAAATCATACTTGTTTTGTGACATTTGAATGGCACATGTTCACACAGGCCATGATTTTACAAAATAGTGAACCAAGTGAGGAGGACCCTGAGTTAAATGTGGCAAATGCACTTCGTTAGGAGAAGTATCGTACAGAAGTTACTATATTGTAAATCTTTGTGTTCAGGAGGAAATCACTCTTGGTTTACGACGTTTCCATGAAACATGTTCATGCATGTCGTTCCCTTCCAAAATAGTGAACCAAGTGAAGAGGATTCACAGTCATATATGTAACATGTGCACTTCTTTGGGAAGTCATATGTAGCATGTGCACATTTTTGTTATAAGTTTTCTGCACAGGTTTCTAGACTGTAAAACTTTGTATTCTGGAGAAAACAACATTTGTGTTGTGCTGATTCTATCAAAGATGTTCAGGCTTGTAATGAAAATAGTGACCACGTGAGGACGCGTCAAATTCACATGTTTCACTTTCTCTTCTCCGTGATAAGAATCCTTTAGATGTTCATACGTTGTAACTTTTTATGTTCAGGAGAAATTCACACTGGTTTTGTGATGTTTTCATGGAATATGTTCATGCAGGCCTTGTTTTTCCAAAATAGTGAACCAAGCGAGGAGGACTGAGATTCAAAAGTTAGAGGTGCACTTCTTAGGGATAAGTATCCTATACAAATTCTATAGGGTTACACTTTGTGTTCAGGAGAAGATCATAATTATTTTGCGACATTCGCACATAACATGTTCACGCAGGCCATGATTTTCCAAAAGATTGA
Source organism: Typhlomys cinereus (assembly GCA_023101885.1). Classification (NCBI taxonomy): domain Eukaryota; kingdom Metazoa; phylum Chordata; class Mammalia; order Rodentia; family Platacanthomyidae; genus Typhlomys; species Typhlomys cinereus. Next base: position 61,772 of record JALPQD010000896.1, read on the forward strand.
ACCAAGTGCGGAGGATTCAGAGTCAAATGTTGGAATTTCACTTCTTAGTGATAAGGATCCTAGAGAAGTTCCTATACTGTAACAATTGTGTTCAGGCGAAAATCATACTTGTTTTGGGATATTTGAAAGGCACATGTTCACACAGGCCATGATTTTACAAAATAGTGTACCAAGTGAGGAGGACTCTGAGTTAAATGTGGCAAATGCACTTCGTTAGGAGAAGTATCGTACAAAGTTTCTATATTGTAACTCGTTGTGTTCAGGAGGAAATCACACTTGGTTTACGACGTTTCCATGAAACATGTTCATGCATGTCGTTCCTTTCCAAAATAGTGAACCAAGTGAAGAGGACTCACAGTTATATATGTAGCATGTGCACTTCTTTGGGAGAAGTATCCTACACAGCAGTGCACTTCTTTGGGATAAGTATCCTACACAGGTTTCTAGACTATAAAACTTTGTATTCTGGAGAAAACAATATTTGTTTTGTGCTGATTCTACCAATGATATTAAGGCTTGTAATGAGCTTGAAAAAAGTTCTCTTCTCAGTGATAAGAATCCTGTAGATGCTCATAGGTTGTAACTTTTTATGTTCCGGAGAAATGCACACTGGTTTTGTGACTTTTTCATGGAATATGTTCACGCAGGCCTTGATTTTCCAAAAGAATGAACCAAGTGAGGAGTACTGAGAGTCAAATGTTGGAGGTGCACTTCTCAGGGATAAGTATCCTACAAAAGATTCTATAGTGTTACACTTTGTGTTCTGGGGAAGATCATACTTGTTTTGCGACATTCGCATATAACATGTTCAAGCAGGCCATGATTTTCAAAAAGAATGAACCAAGTGCGGAGAATTCAAAGTCAATTGTTGGAATTTCACTTCTTAGTGATAAGGATCCTAGAGAAGTTCCTATACTCTAACAATTGTGTTCAGGCGAAAATCATACTTGTTTTGTGACATTTGAATGGCACATGTTCACACAGGCCATGAGTTTACAAAATAGTGAACCAACTGAGGAGGACTCTGAGTTAAATGTGGCAAATGCACTTCTTTAGGAGAAGGATCGAACAGAAGTTTCTATATTGTAACTCTTTGTGTTCAGGAGGAAATCACACTTGGTTTACCACGTTTCCATGAAACATGTTCATGCATGTCGTTCCCTTCCAAAATAGTGAACCAAGTGAAAAGGACTCACAGTCATATATGTAACATGTGTACTTCTTTGGGAAGTCGTATGTGGCATGTACACATTTTTGTTATAAGTTTTCTGTACAGGTTTCTAGACTGTAAAACTTTGTATTCTGGAGAAAACAACATTTGTGTTGTGCTGATTCTATCAAAAATGTTCAGGCTTGTAATGAAAATAGTGACCACGTGAGGGCACGTCAAATTCACATGTTTCACTTTCTCTTCTCCGTGATAAGAATCCTGAAGATGTTCATGGGTTTTAACTTTTTATGTTCAGGAGAAATTCACACTGGTTTTGTGACGTTTTCATGGAATATGTTCACGCAGGCCTTGATTTTCCAAAATAGTGAACAAAGCGAGTAAGACTGAGATTCAAAAGTTGGAGGTGCACTTCTTAGGGACAAGTATCCTATAGAAATTCTATAGGGTTACACTTTGTATTCAGGAGAAGATCATAATTGTTTTGCGACTTGCACACATAACATGTTCACGCAGGCCATGATTTTTCCAAAAGAGTGAACCAAGTGCGGAGGATTCAGAGTCAAATGTTGGAATTTCACTTCTTAGTGATAAGGATCCTAGAGAAGTTCCTATACTGTAACAATTGTGTTCAGGCGATTAATCTTACTTGTTTTGGGACATTTGAATGGCACATGTTCACTCAGGCCATGATTTTACAAAATAGTGAACCAAGGGAGGAGGACTCTGAGTTAAATGTGGCAAATGCACTTCGTTAGGAGAAGTATCGTACAGAAGTTACTATATTGTAACTCTTTGTGTTCAAGAGGAAATCACACTTGGTTTACGACGTTTCCATGAAACATGTTCATGCATGTCATTCCTTTCCAAAATAGTGAACCACGTGAAGAGGACTCACAGTCATATATGTAGCATGTGAACTTCTTTGGGATAAGTATCCTACACAGGTTTCTAGACTGTAAAACGTTGTATTCTGGAGAAAACAACATTTGTTTTGTGCTGATTCTACCAACGATATTCAGGCTTGTAATGAGCTTGAAAGTAGTGACCACGTCAGGACGCGTCAAATTCACATGTTTCACTTTCTCTTCTCAGTGATAAGAATTCTGTAGGTGCTCATAGGTTGCAACTTTTTTTGTTCAGGAGAAATGCACACTGCTTTTGTTACGTTTTCATGGAATATGTTCACGCAGGCCTTGATTTTCCAAAAGAGTGAACCAAGTGAGGAGGACTGAGAGTCAAATGTTGGAGGTGCACACCTCAGGGATAAGTATCCTACAGAAGATTCTATAGTTTTACACTTTGTGTTCAGGAGAAGATCATACTTGTTTTGTGACATTCGCATATAACATGTTCAAGCAGGCCATGATTTTCAAAAAGAATGAACCACGTGCGGAGGATCCAAAGTCAATTGTTGGAATTTCACTTCTTAGTGATATGGATCCTAGAGAAGTTCCTATACTCTAACAATTGTGTTCAGGCGAAAATCATACTTGTTTTGTGACATTTGAATGGCACATGTTCACACAGGCCATGATTTTACAAAATAGTGAACCAACTGAGGAGGACTCTGAGTTAAATGTGGCAAATGCTCTTCTTTAGGAGAAGTATCGAACAGAAGTTTCTATATTGTAACTCTTTGTGTTCAGGAGGAAATCACACTTGGATTACGACGTTTCCATGAAACATGTTCATGCATGTCGTTCCCTTCCAAAATAGTGAACCAAGTGAAAAAGACTCACAGTCATATATGTAACATGTGTACTTCTTTGGGAAGTCGTATGTAGCATGTGCACATTTTTGGGATAAGTTTTCTGCACAGGTTTCTAGATTGTAAAACTTTGTATTCTGGAGAAAACAACATTTGTGTTGTGCTGATTCTACCAACTATGTTCAGGCTTGTAATGAAAATAGTGACCACGTGAGGACGCGTCAAATTCACATGTTTCACTTTCTCTTCTCCGTGATAAGAATCCTTTAGATGTTCATACGTTGTAACTTTTTATGTTCAGGAGAAATTCACACTGGTTTTGTGACGTTTTCATGGAATATGTTCATGCAGCCCTTGTTTTTCCAAAATAGTGAACCAAGCGAGGAGGACTGAGAGTCAAATGTTGGAGGTGCACATCTCAGGGATAAGTATCCTACAGAAGATTCTATAGTGTTACACTTTGTGTTCAGGGGAAGATCATACTTGTTTTGCGACATTCGCATATAACATGTTCAAGCAAGCCATGATTTTCAAAGAGAATAAACCAAGTGCGGAGCATTCAGAGTCAAATGTTCCAATTTCACTTCTTAGTTATAAGGATCCTAGAGAAGTTCCTATACTCTAACAATTGTGTTCAGGCGAAAATCATACTTGTTTTGTGATATTTCAATGGCACATGTTCACACAGGCCATGAGTTTACAAAATAGTGAACCAAGTGAGGAGGACCCTGAGTTAAATGTGGTAAATGCACTTCTTTAGGAAAAGTATTATACAGAAGTTTCTATATTGTAACTCTTTGTGTTCAGGAGGAAATCACACTTGGTTTACGACATTTCCATGAAACATGTTCATGCATGTCGTTCCTTTCCAAAATAGTGAACCAAGTGAAGAGGACTCACAGTCATATATGTAGCATGTGCACTTCTTTGGGAGAAGTATCCTACACAGCATGTGCACTTCTCTGGGATAAGTATTCTACACAGGTTTCTAGACTGTAAAACTTTGTATTCTGGAGAAAACAACATTTGTTTTGTGCTGATTCTACCAATGATATTCAGGCTTGTAATGAGCTTGAAAATAATGACCACGTCAGGACGCGTCAAATTCACATGTTTCACTTTCTCTTCTCAGTGATAAGAATCCTGTAGATGCTCATAGGTTGTAACTTTTTATGTTCCGGAGAAATGCACACTGCTTTTGGGACATTTTCATGGAATATGTTCACGCAGGCCTTGATTTTCCAAAACAGTGAACCAAGGGAGGAGGACTGAGAGTCAAATGTTGGAGGTGCACATTTCAGGGATAAGTATCCTACAGAAGATTCTATAGTGTTACACTTTGTGTTCAGGAGAAGATCATACTTGTTTTGCGACATTCACATATAACATGTTCAGGCAGGCCATGATTTTCAAAAAGAATGAACCAAGTGCGGAGGAATCAGAGTGAAATGTTCCAATTTCACTTCTTAGTGATAAGGATCCTAGAGAAGTTCCTATACTGTAACAATTGTGTTCAGGCGAAAATCATACTTGTTTTGTGACATTTGAATGGCACATGTTCTCACAGGCCATGATTTTACAAAATAGTGAACCAAGTGAGGAGGACTCTGAGTTAAATGTGGCAAATGCACTTCTTTAGGAAAGGTATCGTACAAAAGTTTCTATATTGTAACTCGTTGTGTTCAGGAGGAAATCACACTTGGTTTACGACGTTTCCATGAAACATGTTCATGCATGTCGTTCCCTTCCAAAATAGTGAACCAAGTGAAAAGGACTCACAGTCATATAAGTAACATGTGCACTTCTTTGGGAAGTCATATGTAGCATGTGCACATTTTTGGGATAAGTTTTCTGCACAGGTTATAGACTGTAAAACTTTATATTCTGGAGAAAACAACATTTGTGTTGTGATGATTCTATCAAAGATGTTCAGGCTTGTAATGAAAATAGTGACCACGTGAGGGCGCGTCAAATTCACATAGTTCACTTTCTCTTCTCCCTAATAAGAATCCTGTAGATGTTCATAGGTTGTAACTTTTTATGTTCAGGAGAAATTCACACCGTTTTTGTGACGTTTTCATGGAATATGTTCACGTCGGTCTTGATTTTCCATAATAGTGAACCAAGTGAGGAAGACTGCGATTCAAATGCTGGAGGTGCACTTCTTAGGGATAAGTATCCTATAGAAATTCTATAGGGTTACACTTTGTGTTCAGGAGATCATACTTGTTTTGTGACATTTGAATGGCACATGTTCACACAGGTCTTGATTTTACAAAATACTGAACCAAGTGAGGAGGACTCTGAGTTAAATGTGGCAAATACACTTCTTTAGGAGAAGTATCGCACAGAAGTTTCTATATTGTAACTCTTTGTGTTCAGGAGGAAATCACACTTGGTTTACGACGTTTCCATGAAACATGTTCATGCATATCGTTCCCTTCCAAAATAGGGAACCAAGTGAAGAGGACTCACAGTCATATATGTAGCATGTGCACTTCTTTGGGATAAGTATCCTACACAGGTTTCTAGACTGCAAAACTTTGTATTCTGGAGAAAACAACATTTGTTTTGTGCTGATTCTACCAACGATATTCAGGCTTGTAATGAGCTTGAAAATATTGACCACATCAGTACGCGTCAAATTCACATGTTTCACTTTGTCTTCTCAATGATAAGAATCCTGTGGATGTTCATAGGTTGTAACTTTTTATGATCCGGAGAAATTCACACTGGTTTTGTGACATTTCATGGAATTGTTCACGCAGGCCTTCATTTTCCAAAAGAGTGAACCAAGTGAGGAGGACTGAGAGTCAAATGTTGGAGGTGCACTTCTCAGGGATAAGTATCCTACAGAAGATTCTATAGTTTTACACTTTGTGTCCAGGAGAAGATCATACTTGTTTTGTGACATTCGCATATAACATGTTCAAGCAGGCCATGATTTTCAAAAAGAATGAACCACGTGCGGAGGATCCAAAGTCAATTGTTGGAATTTCACTTCTTAGTGATATGGATCCTAGAGAAGTTCCTATACTCTAACAATTGTGTTCAGGCTAAATCATACTTGTTTTGTGACATTTGAATGGCACATGTTCACACAGGCCATGATTTTACAAAATAGTGAACCAACTGAGGAGGACTCTGAGTTAAATGTGGCAAATGCTCTTCTTTAGGAGAATTATCGAACAGAAGTTTCTATATTTTAACTCTTTGTGTTCAGGAGGAAATCACACTTGGATTACGACGTTTCCATGAAACATGTTCATGCATGTCGTTCCCTTCCAAAATAGTGAACCAAGTGAAAAAGACTCACAGTCATATATGTAACATGTGTACTTCTTTTGGAAGTCGTATGTAGCATGTGCACATTTTTGGGATAAGTTTTCTGCACAGGTTTCTAGATTGTAAAACTTTGTATTCTGGAGAAAACAACATTTGTGTTGTGCTGATTCTACCAACTATGTTCAGGCTTGTATGAAAATAGTGACCACGTGAGTACGCGTCAAATTCACATGTTTCACTTTCTCTTCTCCGTGATAAGAATCCTTTAGATGTTCATACGTTGTAACTTTTTATGTTCAGGAGAAATTCACACTGGTTTTGTGACGTTTTCATGGAATATGTTCATGCAGCCCTTGTTTTTCCAAAATAGTGAACCAAGCGAGGAGGACTGAGAGTCAAATGTTGGAGGTGCACATCTCAGGGATAAGTATCCTACAGAAGATTCTATAGTGTTACACTTTGTTTTCAGGGGAAGATCATACTTGTTTTGCGACATTCGCATATAACATGTTCAAGCAAGCCATGATTTCAAAGAGAATAAACCAAGTGCGGAGCATTCAGAGTCAAATGTTCCAATTTCACTCCTTAGTGATAAGGATCCTAGAGAAGTTCCTATACTCTAACAATTGTGTTCAGGCGAAAATCATACTTGTTTTGTGACATTTGAAAGGCACATGTTCACACAGGCCATGATTTTACAAAATAGTGAACCAAGTGAGGAGGACTCTGAGTTAAATGTGGCAAATGCACTTCTTAGGAAAAGTATTATACAGAAGTTTCTATATTGTAACTCTTTGTGTTCAGGAGGAAATCACACTTGGTTTACGACGTTTCCATGAAACATGTTCGTGCATGTTGTTCCCTTCCAAAATAGTGAACCAAGTGAAGGGGACTCACAGTCATATATGTAGCATGTGCACTTCTTTGGGATAAGTATCCTACACAGGTTTGTAGACTGTAAAACTTTGTATTCTGGAGAAAAAAACATTTGTTTTTGTGCTGATTCTACCAACGATATTCAGGCTTGTAATGAGCTTGAAAATAGTGACCACGTCAGGACGCGTCAAATTCACATGTTTCACTTTCTCTTCTCAGTGATAAGAATCCTGTAGATGCTCATAGGTTGTAACTTTTTATGTTCCGGCGAAATTCACACTGGTTTTGTGATGTTTTCATGGAATATGTTCACGCAGGCCTTGATTTTCCCAAAGAGTCAACCAAGTGAAAAGGACTGAGAGTCAAATGTTGGAGGTGCACTTCTCAGGGATAAGTATCCTACAGAAGATTCTATAGAGTTACACTTGTGTTCAGGAGAAGATCATACTTGTTTTGCGATATTCGCATATAACATGTTCAAGCAGGCCATGTTTTCCAAAAGAATGAAACTAGTGTGGAGGATTCAGAGTCAAATGTTCCAATTTCACTTCTTAGTGATAAGGATCCTAGAGAAGTTCCTATACTGTAACAATTGTGTTCAGGCGAAAATCATACTTGTTTTGTGACATTTGAATGGCACATGTTCACACAGGCCATGATTTTACAAAATAGTGAACCAAGTGAGGAGGACCCTGAGTTAAATGTGGCAAATGCACTTCGTTAGGAGAAGTATCGTACAGAAGTTACTATATTGTAAATCTTTGTGTTCAGGAGGAAATCACTCTTGGTTTACGACGTTTCCATGAAACATGTTCATGCATGTCGTTCCCTTCCAAAATAGTGAACCAAGTGAAGAGGATTCACAGTCATATATGTAACATGTGCACTTCTTTGGGAAGTCATATGTAGCATGTGCACATTTTTGTTATAAGTTTTCTGCACAGGTTTCTAGACTGTAAAACTTTGTATTCTGGAGAAACAACATTTGTGTTGTGCTGATTCTATCAAAGATGTTCAGGCTTGTAATGAAAATAGTGACCACGTGAGGACGCGTCAAATTCACATGTTTCACTTTCTCTTCTCCGTGATAAGAATCCTTTAGATGTTCATACGTTGTAACTTTTTATGTTCAGGAGAAATTCACACTGGTTTTGTGATGTTTTCATGGAATATGTTCATGCAGGCCTTGTTTTTCCAAAATAGTGAACCAAGCGAGGAGGACTGAGATTCAAAAGTTAGAGGTGCACTTCTTAGGGATAAGTATCCTATACAAATTCTATAGGGTTTACACTTTGTGTTCAGGAGAAGATCATAATTATTTTGCGACATTCGCACATAACATGTTCACGCAGGCCATGATTTTCCAAAAGATTGAACCAAGTGCGGAGGATTCAGAGTCAAATGTTGGAATTTCACTTCTTAGTGATAAGGATCCTAGAGAAGTTCCTATACTGTAACAATTGTGTTCAGGCGAAAATCATACTTGTTTTGGGATATTTGAAAGGCACATGTTCACACAGGCCATGATTTTACAAAATAGTGTACCAAGTGAGGAGGACTCTGAGTTAAATGTGGCAAATGCACTTCGTTAGGAGAAGTATCGTACAAAGTTTCTATATTGTAACTCGTTGTGTTCAGGAGGAAATCACACTTGGTTTACGACGTTTCCATGAAACATGTTCATGCATGTCGTTCCCTTCCAAAATAGTGAACCAAGTGGAAAAGGACTCACAGTCATATAAGTAACATTGCACTTCTTGGGAATTCATATGTAGCATGTGCACATTTTTGGGATAAGTTTTCTGCACAGGTTTATAGACTGTAAAACTTTATATTCTGGAGAAAACAACATTTGTGTTGTGATGATTCTATCAAAGATGTTCAGGCTTGTAATGAAAATAGTGACCACGTGAGGGCGCGTCAAATTCACATAGTTCACTTTCTCTTCTCCGTAATAAGAATCCTGTAGATGTTCATAGGTTGTAACTTTTTATGTTCAGGAGAAATTCACACCGTTTTTGTGACGTTTTTCATGGAATATGTTCACGTCGGTCTTGATTTTCCATAATAGTGAACCAAGTGAGGAAGACTGCGATTCAAATGCTGGAGGTGTACTTCTTAGGGATAAGTATCCTATAGAAATTCTATAGGGTTACACTTTGTGTTCAGGAGATCATACTTGTTTTGTGACATTTGAATGGCACATGTTCACACAGGTCTTGATTTACAAAATACTGAACCAAGTGAGGAGGACTCTGAGTTAAATGTGGCAAATACACTTCTTTAGGAGAAGTATCGCACAGAAGTTTCTATATTGTAACTCTTTGTGTTCAGGAGGAAATCACACTTGGTTTACGACGTTTCCATGAAACATGTTCATGCATATCGTTCCCTTCCAAAATATGGAACCAAAGTGAAGAGGACTCACAGTCGTATATGTAGCATGTGCACTTCTTTGGGATAAGTATCCTACACAGGTTTCTAGACTGCAAACTTTGTATTCTGGAGAAAACAACAATTTGTTTGTGCTGATTCTACCAACGATATTCAGGCTTGTAATGAGCTTGAAAATATTGACCACAGTCAGTACGCGTCAAATTCACATGTTTCACTTTGTCTTCTCAATGATAAGAATCCTGTGGATGTTCATAGGTTGTAACTTTTTATGATCCGGAGAAATTCACACTGGTTTTGTGACATTTTCATGGAATTGTTCACGCAGGCCTTCATTTTCCAAAAGAGTGAACCAAGTGAGGAGGACTGAGAGTCAAATGTTGGAGGTGCACTTCTCAGGGATAAGTATCCTACAGAAGATTCTATAGTTTTACACTTTGTGTCCAGGAGAAGATCATACTTGTTTTGTGACATTCGCATATAACATGTTCAAGCAGGCCATGATTTTTCAAAAAGAATGAACCACGTGCGGAGGATCCAAAGTCAATTGTTGGAATTTCACTTCTTAGTGATATGGATCCTAGAGAAGTTCCTATACTCTAACAATTGTGTTCAGGCGAAAATCATACTTGTTTTGTGACATTTGAATGGCACATGTTCACACAGGCCATGATTTTACAAAATAGTGAACCAACTGAGGAGGACTCTGAGTTAAATGTGGCAAATGCTCTTCTTTAGGAGAAGTATCGAACAGAAGTTTCTATATTTTAACTCTTTGTGTTCAGGAGGAAATCACACTTGGATTACGACGTTTCCATGAAACATGTTCATTGCATGTCGTTCCCTTCCAAAATAGTGAACCAAGTGAAAAAGACTCACAGTCATATATGTAACATGTGTACTTCTTTGGAAGTCGTATGTAGCATGTGCACATTTTTGGATAAGTTTTCTGCACAGGTTTCATAGATTGTAAAACTTTGTATTCTGGAGAAAACACATTTTGTGTTGTGCTTATTCTACCAACTATGTTCAGGCTTGTAATGAAAATAGTGACCACGTGAGGACGCGTCAAATTCACATGTTCACTTTCTCTTCTCCGTGATAGAATCCTTTAGATGTTCATACGTTGTACTTTTTATGTTCAGGAGAAATTCACACTGGTTTTGTGACGTTTTTCATGGAATATGTTCATGCAGCCCTTGTTTTTTCCAAAATAGTGAACCACGCGAGGAGGACTGAGAGTCAAATGTTGGAGTGCACATCTCAGGGATAAGTATCCTACAGAAGATTCTATAGTGTTACACTTTGTGTTCAGGGGAAGATCATACTTGTTTTGCGACATTCGCATATAACATGTTCAAGCAAGCCATGATTTTCAAAGAGAATAAACCAAGTGCGGAGCATTCAGAGTCAAATGTTCCAATTTCACTTCTTAGTTATAAGGATCCTAGAGAAGTTCCTATACTCTAACAATTGTGTTCAGGCGAAAATCATACTTGTTTTGTGACATTTGAATGGCACCTGTTCACACAGGCCATGAGTTTACAAAATAGTGAACCAAGTGAGGAGGACTCTGAGTTAAATGTGGTAAATGCACTTCTTTAGGAAAAGTATTACAGAAGTTTCTATATTGTAACTCTTTGTGTTCAGGAGGAAATCACACTTGGTTTACGACGTTTCCATGAAACATGTTCGTGCATGTTGTTCCCTTCCAAAATAGTGAACCAAGTGAAGGGGACTCACAGTCATATATGTAGCATGTGCACTTCTTTGGATAAGTATCCTACACAGGTTTGTAGACTGTCAAAACTTTGTATTCTGGAGAAAAAAACATTTGTTTTGTGCTGATTCTACCAACGATATTCAGGCGTGTAATGAGCTTGAAAAGTAGTGACCACGTCAGGACTCGTCAAATTCACATGTTTCACTTTCTCTTCTCAGTGATAAGAATCCTGTAGATGCTCATAGGTTGTAACATTTTATGTTCCGGCGAAATTCACACTGGTTTTGTGATGTTTCATGGAATATGTTCACGCAGGCCTTGATTTTCCCAAAGAGTCAACCAAGTGAAAAGGACTGAGAGTCAAATGTTGGAGGTGCACTTCTCAGGGATAAGGTATCCTACAGAAGATTCTATAGAGTTACACTTTGTGTTCAGGAGAAGATCATACTTGTTTTGCGATATTCGCATATAACATGTTCAAGCAGGCCATGATTTTTCCAAAAGAATTGAAGCAGTACGGAGGATTCAGAGTCACATGTTCCAATTTCACTTCTTAGTGATAAGATCCTAGAGAAGTTCCTATACTGTAACAATTGTGTTTCAGGCGAAAATCATACTTGTTTTTGTGACATTTGAATGGCACATGTTCACACAGGCCATGATTTTACAAAATAGTGAACCAAGTGAGGAGGACCCTGAGTTAAATGTGGCAAATGCACTTCGTTAGGAGAAGTATCGTACAGAAGTTACTATATTGTAAATCTTGTGTTCAGGAGGAAATCACTCTTGGTTTACGACGTTTCCATGAAACATGTTCATGCATGTCGTTCCCTTCCAAATAGTGAACCAAGTGAAGAGGATTCACAGTCATATATGTAACATGTGCACTTCTTTGGGAAGTCCATATGTAGCATGTGCACATTTTTGTTATAAGTTTTCTGCACAGGTTTCTAGACTGTAAAACTTTGTATTCTGGAGAAAACAACATTTGTGTTGTGCTGATTCTATCAAAGATGTTCAGGCTTGTAATGAAAATAGTGACCACGTGAGGACGCGTCAAATTCACATGTTTCACTTTCTCTTCGCCGTGATAAGAATCCTTTAGATGTTCATACGTTGTAACTTTTTATGTTCAGGAGAAATTCACACTGGTTTTGTGATGTTTTCATGGAATATGTTCATGCAGGCCTTGTTTTTCCAAAATAGTGAACCAAGCGAGGAGGACTGAGATTCAAAAGTTAGAGGTGCACTTCTTAGGGATAAGTATCCTATACAAATTCTATAGGGTTACACTTTGTGTTCAGGAGAAGATCATAATTATTTTGCGACATTCGCACATAACATGTTCACGCAGGCCATGATTTTCCAAAAGATTGAACCAAGTGCGGAGGATTCAGAGTCAAATGTTGGAATTTCACTTCTTAGTGATAAGGATCCTAGAGAAGTTCCTATACTGTAACAATTGTGTTCAGGCGATTAATCTTACTTGTTTTGGGACATTTGAATGGCACATGTTCACTCAGGCCATGATTTTACAAAATAGTGAACCAAGGGAGGAGGACTCTGAGTTAAATGTGGCAAATGCACTTCGTTAGGAGAAGTATCGTACAGAAGTTACTATATTGTAACTCTTTGTGTTCAAGAGGAAATCACACTTGGTTTACGACGTTTCCATGAAACATGTTCATGCATGTCATTCCTTTCCAAAATAGTGAACCACGTGAAGAGGACTCACAGTCATATATGTAGCATGTGAACTTCTTTGGGATAAGTATCCTACACAGGTTTCTAGACTGTAAAACGTTGTATTCTGGAGAAAACAACATTTGTTTTGTGCTGATTCTACCAACGATATTCAGGCTTGTAATGAGCTTGAAAGTAGTGACCACGTCAGGACGCGTCAAATTCACATGTTTCACTTTCTCTTCTCAGTGATAAGAATTCTGTAGGTGCTCATAGGTTGCAACTTTTTTTGTTCAGGAGAAATGCACACTGCTTTTGTTACGTTTTCATGGAATATGTTCACGCAGGCCTTGATTTTCCAAAAGAGTGAACCAAGTGAGGAGGACTGAGAGTCAAATGTTGGAGGTGCACACCTCAGGGATAAGTATCCTACAGAAGATTCTATAGTTTTACACTTTGTGTTCAGGAGAAGATCATACTTGTTTTGTGACATTCGCATATAACATGTTCAAGCAGGCCATGATTTTCAAAAAGAATTAACCACGTGCGGAGGATCCAAAGTCAATTGTTGGAATTTCACTTCTTAGTGATATGGATCCTAGAGAAGTTCCTATACTCTAACCAATTGTGTTCAGGCGAAAATCATACTTGTTTTGTGACATTTGAATGGCACATGTTCACACAGGCCATGATTTACAAAATAGTGAACCAACTGAGGAGGACTCTGAGTTAAATGTGGCAAATGCTCTTCTTTAGGAGAAGTATCGAACAGAAGTTTCTATATTGTAACTCTTTGTGTTCAGGAGGAAATCACACTTGGATTACGACGTTTCCATGAAACATGTTCATGCATGTCGTTCCCTTCCAAAATAGTGAACCAAGTGAAAAAGACTCACAGTCATATATGTAACATGTGTACTTCTTTGGGAAGTCGTATGTAGCATGTGCACATTTTTGGGATAAGTTTTCTGCACAGGTTTCTAGATTGTAAAACTTGTATTCTGGAGAAAACAACATTGTGTTGTGCTGATTCTACCAACTATGTTCAGGCTTGTAATGAAAATAGTGACCACGTGAGGACGCGTCAAATTCACATGTTTCACTTCTCTTCTCCGTGATAAGAATCCTTTAGATGTTCATACGTTGTAACTTTTTATGTTCAGGAGAAATTCACACTGGTTTTGTGACGTTTTCATGGAATATGTTCATGCAGCCCTTGTTTTTTCCAAAATAGTGAACCAAGCGAGGAGGACTGAGAGTCAAATGTTGGAGGTGCACATCTCAGGGATAAGTATCCTACAGAAGATTCTATAGTGTTACACTTTGTGTTCAGGGGAAGATCATACTTGTTTTGCGACATTCGCATATAACATGTTCAAGCAAGCCATGATTTTCAAAGAGAATAAAACAAGTGCGGAGCATTCAGAGTCAAATGTTCCAATTTCACTTCTTAGTTATAAGGATCCTAGAGAAGTTCCTATACTCTAACAATTGTGTTCAGGCGAAAATCATACTTGTTTTGTGATATTTCAATGGCACATGTTCACACAGGCCATGAGTTTACAAAATAGTGAACCAAGTGAGGAGGACCCTGAGTTAAATGTGGTAAATGCACTTCTTTAGGAAAGTATTATACAGAAGTTTCTATATTGTAACTCTTTGTGTTCAGGAGGAAATCACACTTGGTTTACGACATTTCCATGAAACATGTTCATGCATGTCGTTCCTTTCCAAAATAGTGAACCAAGTGAAGAGGACTCACAGTCATATATGTAGCATGTGCACTTCTTTGGGAGAAGTATCCTACACAGCATGTGCACTTCTCTGGGATAAGTATTCTACACAGGTTTCTAGACTGTAAAACTTTGTATTCTGGAGAAAACAACATTTGTTTTGTGCTGATTCTACCAATGATATTCAGGCTTGTAATGAGCTTGAAAATAATGACCACGTCAGGACGCGTCAAATTCACATGTTTCACTTTCTCTTCTCAGTGATAAGAATCCTGTAGATGCTCATAGGTTGTAACTTTTTATGTTCCGGAGAAATGCACACTGCTTTTGGGACATTTTCATGGAATATGTTCACGCAGGCCTTGATTTTCCAAAACAGTGAACCAAGGGAGGAGGACTGAGAGTCAAATGTTGGAGGTGCACATTTCAGGGATAAGTATCCTACAGAAGATTCTATAGTGTTACACTTTGTGTTCAGGAGAAGATCATACTTGTTTTGCGACATTCACATATAACATGTTCAGGCAGGCCATGATTTTCAAAAAGAATGAACCAAGTGCGGAGGAATCAGAGTGAAATGTTCCAATTTCACTTCTTAGTGATAAGGATCCTAGAGAAGTTCCTATACTGTAACAATTGTGTTCAGGCGAAAATCATACTTGTTTTGTGACATTTGAATGGCACATGTTCTCACAGGCCATGATTTTACAAAATAGTGAACCAAGTGAGGAGGACTCTGAGTTAATGTGGCAAATGCACTTCTTTAGGAAAGGTATCGTACAAAAGTTTCTATATTGTAACTCGTTGTGTTCAGGAGGAAATCACACTTGGTTTACGACGTTTCCATGAAACATGTTCATGCATGTCGTTCCCTTCCAAAATAGTGAACCAAGTGAAAAGGACTCACAGTCATATAAGTAACATGTGCACTTCTTTGGGAAGTCATATGTAGCATGTGCACATTTTTGGGATAAGTTTTCTGCACAGGTTTATAGACTGTAAAACTTATATTCTGGAGAAAACAACATTTGTGTTGTGATGATTCTATCAAAGATGTTCAGGCTTGTAATGAAAATAGTGACCACGTGAGGGCGCGTCAAATTCACATAGTTCACTTTCTCTTCTCCCTAATAAGAATCCTGTAGATGTTCATAGGTTGTAACTTTTTATGTTCAGGAGAAATTCACACCGTTTTTGTGACGTTTCATGGAATATGTTCACGTCGGTCTTGATTTTCCATAATAGTGAACCAAGTGAGGAAGACTGCGATTCAAATGCTGGAGGTGCACTTCTTAGGGATAAGTATCCTATAGAAATTCTATAGGGTTACACTTTGTGTTCAGGAGATCATACTTGTTTTGTGACATTTGAATGGCACATGTTCACACAGGTCTTGATTTTACAAAATACTGAACCAAGTGAGGAGGACTCTGAGTTAAATGTGGCAAATACACTTCTTTAGGAGAAGTATCGCACAGAAGTTTCTATATTGTAACTCTTTGGTGTCAGGAGGAAATCACACTTGGTTTACGACGTTTCCATGAAACATGTTCATGCATATCGTTCCCTTCCAAAATAGGGAACCAAGTGAAGAGGACTCACAGTCATATATGTAGCATGTGCACTTCTTTGGGATAAGTATCCTACACAGGTTTCTAGACTGCAAAACTTTGTATTCTGGAGAAAACAACATTTGTTTTGTGCTGATTCTACCAACGATATTCAGGCTTGTAATGAGCTTGAAAATATTGACCACATCAGTACGCGTCAAATTCACATGTTTCACTTTGTCTTCTCAATGATAAGAATCCTGTGGATGTTCATAGGTTGTAACTTTTTATGATCCGGAGAAATTCACACTGGTTTTGTGACATTTTCATGGAATTGTTCACGCAGGCCTTCATTTTCCAAAAGAGTGAACCAAGTGAGGAGGACTGAGAGTCAAATGTTGGAGGTGCACTTCTCAGGGATAAGTATCCTACAGAAGATTCTATAGTTTTACACTTTGTGTCCAGGAGAAGATCATACTTGTTTTGTGACATTCGCATATAACATGTTCAAGCAGGCCATGATTTTCAAAAAGAATGAACCACGTGCGGAGGATCCAAAGTCAATTGTTGGAATTTCACTTCTTAGTGATATGGATCCTAGAGAAGTTCCTATACTCTAACAATTGTGTTCAGGCTAAATCATACTTGTTTTGTGACATTTGAATGGCACATGTTCACACAGGCCATGATTTTACAAAATAGTGAACCAACTGAGGAGGACTCTGAGTTAAATGTGGCAAATGCTCTTCTTTAGGAGAATTATCGAACAGAAGTTTCTATATTTTAACTCTTTGTGTTCAGGAGGAAATCACACTTGGATTACGACGTTTCCATGAAACATGTTCATGCATGTCGTTCCCTTCCAAAATAGTGAACCAAGTGAAAAAGACTCACAGTCATATATGTAACATGTGTACTTCTTTTGGAAGTCGTATGTAGCATGTGCACATTTTTGGGATAAGTTTTCTGCACAGGTTTCTAGATTGTAAAACTTTGTATTCTGGAGAAAACAACATTTGTGTTGTGCTGATTCTACCAACTATGTTCAGGCTTGTAATGAAAATAGTGACCACGTGAGTACGCGTCAAATTCACATGTTTCACTTTCTCTTCTCCGTGATAAGAATCCTTTAGATGTTCATACGTTGTAACTTTTTATGTTCAGGAGAAATTCACACTGGTTTTGTGACGTTTTCATGGAATATGTTCATGCAGCCCTTGTTTTTCCAAAATAGTGAACCAAGCGAGGAGGACTGAGAGTCAAATGTTGGAGGTGCACATCTCAGGGATAAGTATCCTACAGAAGATTCTATAGTGTTACACTTTGTTTTCAGGGGAAGATCATACTTGTTTTGCGACATTCGCATATAACATGTTCAAGCAAGCCATGATTTTCAAAGAGAATAAACCAAGTGCGGAGCATTCAGAGTCAAATGTTCCAATTTCACTTCTTAGTTATAAGGATCCTAGAGAAGTTCCTATACTCTAACATTGTGTTCAGGCGAAAATCATACTTGTTTTGTGACATTTGAATGGCACATGTTCACACAGGCCATGAGTTTACAAAATAGTGAACCAAGTGAGGAGGACTCTGAGTTAAATGTGGTAAATGCACTTCTTTAGGAAAAGTATTATACAGAAGTTTCTATATTGTAACTCTTTGTGTTCAGGAGGAAATCACACTTGGTTTACGACGTTTCCATGAAACATGTTCGTGCATGTTGTTCCCTTCCAAAATAGTGAACCAAGTGAAGGGGACTCACAGTCATATATGTAGCATGTGCACTTCTTTGGGATAAGTATCCTACACAGGTTTGTAGACTGTAAAACTTTGTATTCTGGAGAAAAAAACATTTGTTTTGTGCTGATTCTACCAACGATATTCAGGCTTGTAATGAGCTTGAAAATAGTGACCACGTCAGGACGCGTCAAATTCACATGTTTCACTTTCTCTTCTCAGTGATAAGAATCCTGTAGATGCTCATAGGTTGTAACTTTTTATGTTCCGGCGAAATTCACACTGGTTTTGTGATGTTTTCATGGAATATGTTCACGCAGGCCTTGATTTTCCCAAAGAGTCAACCAAGTGAAAAGGACTGAGAGTCAAATGTTGGAGGTGCACTTCTCAGGGATAAGTATCCTACAGAAGATTCTATAGAGTTACACTTTGTGTTCAGGAGAAGATCATACTTGTTTTGCGATATTCGCATATAACATGTTCAAGCAGGCCATGTTTTTCCAAAAGAATGAAACTAGTGTGGAGGATTCAGAGTCAAATGTTCCAATTTCACTTCTTAGTGATAAGGATCCTAGAGAAGTTCCTATACTGTAACAATTGTGTTCAGGCGAAAATCATACTTGTTTTGTGACATTTGAATGGCACATGTTCACACAGGCCATGATTTTACAAAATAGTGAACCAAGTGAGGAGGACCCTGAGTTAAATGTGGCAAATGCACTTCGTTAGGAGAAGTATCGTACAGAAGTTACTATATTGTAAATCTTTGTGTTCAGGAGGAAATCACTCTTGGTTTACGACGTTTCCATGAAACATGTTCATGCATGTCGTTCCCTTCCAAAATAGTGAACCAAGTGAAGAGGATTCACAGTCATATATGTAACATGTGCACTTCTTTGGGAAGTCATATGTAGCATGTGCACATTTTTGTTATAAGTTTTCTGCACAGGTTTCTAGACTGTAAAACTTTGTATTCTGGAGAAAACAACATTTGTGTTGTGCTGATTCTATCAAAGATGTTCAGGCTTGTAATGAAAATAGTGACCACGTGAGGACGCGTCAAATTCACATGTTTCACTTTCTCTTCTCCGTGATAAGAATCCTTTAGATGTTCATACGTTGTAACTTTTTATGTTCAGGAGAAATTCACACTGGTTTTGTGATGTTTTCATGGAATATGTTCATGCAGGCCTTGTTTTTCCAAAATAGTGAACCAAGCGAGGAGGACTGAGATTCAAAAGTTAGAGGTGCACTTCTTAGGGATAAGTATCCTATACAAATTCTATAGGGTTACACTTTGTGTTCAGGAGAAGATCATAATTATTTTGCGACATTCGCACATAACATGTTCACGCAGGCCATGATTTTCCAAAAGATTGAACCAAGTGCGGAGGATTCAGAGTCAAATGTTGGAATTTCACTTCTTAGTGATAAGGATCCTAGAGAAGTTCCTATACTGTAACAATTGTGTTCAGGCGAAAATCATACTTGTTTTGGGATATTTGAAAGGCACATGTTCACACAGGCCATGATTTTACAAAATAGTGTACCAAGTGAGGAGGACTCTGAGTTAAATGTGGCAAATGCACTTCGTTAGGAGAAGTATCGTACAAAGTTTCTATATTGTAACTCGTTGTGTTCAGGAGGAAATCACACTTGGTTTACGACGTTTCCATGAAACATGTTCGTGCATGTTGTTCCCTTCCAAAATAGTGAACCAAGTGAAGGGGACTCACAGTCATATATGTAGCATGTGCACTTCTTTGGGATAAGTATCCTACACAGGTTTGTAGACTGTAAAACTTTGTATTCTGGAGAAAAAAACATTTGTTTTGTGCTGATTCTACCAACGATATTCAGGCTTGTAATGAGCTTGAAAATATTGACCACATCAGTACGCGTCAAATTCACATGTTTCACTTTGTCTTCTCAATGATAAGAATCCTGTGGATGTTCATAGGTTGTAACTTTTTATGATCCGGAGAAATTCACACTGGTTTTGTGACATTTTCATGGAATTGTTCACGCAGGCCTTCATTTTCCAAAAGAGTGAACCAAGTGAGGAGGACTGAGAGTCAAATGTTGGAGGTGCACTTCTCAGGGATAAGTATCCTACAGAAGATTCTATAGTTTTACACTTTGTGTCCAGGAGAAGATCATACTTGTTTTGTGACATTCGCATATAACATGTTCAAGCAGGCCATGATTTTCAAAAAGAATGAACCACGTGCGGAGGATCCAAAGTCAATTGTTGGAATTTCACTTCTTAGTGATATGGATCCTAGAGAAGTTCCTATACTCTAACAATTGTGTTCAGGCTAAATCATACTTGTTTTGTGACATTTGAATGGCACATGTTCACACAGGCCATGATTTTACAAAATAGTGAACCAACTGAGGAGGACTCTGAGTTAAATGTGGCAAATGCTCTTCTTTAGGAGAATTATCGAACAGAAGTTTCTATATTTTAACTCTTTGTGTTCAGGAGGAAATCACACTTGGATTACGACGTTTCCATGAAACATGTTCATGCATGTCGTTCCCTTCCAAAATAGTGAACCAAGTGAAAAAGACTCACAGTCATATATGTAACATGTGTACTTCTTTTGGAAGTCGTATGTAGCATGTGCACATTTTTGTTATAAGTTTTCTGCACAGGTTTCTAGACTGTAAAACTTTGTATTCTGGAGAAAACAACATTTGTGTTGTGCTGATTCTATCAAAGATGTTCAGGCTTGTAATGAAAATAGTGACCACGTGAGTACGCGTCAAATTCACATGTTTCACTTTCTCTTCTCCGTGATAAGAATCCTTTAGATGTTCATACGTTGTAACTTTTTATGTTCAGGAGAAATTCACACTGGTTTTGTGACGTTTTCATGGAATATGTTCATGCAGCCCTTGTTTTTCCAAAATAGTGAACCAAGCGAGGAGGACTGAGAGTCAAATGTTGGAGGTGCACATCTCAGGGATAAGTATCCTACAGAAGATTCTATAGTGTTACACTTTGTTTTCAGGGGAAGATCATACTTGTTTTGCGACATTCGCATATAACATGTTCAAGCAAGCCATGATTTTCAAAGAGAATAAACCAAGTGCGGAGCATTCAGAGTCAAATGTTCCAATTTCACTTCTTAGTTATAAGGATCCTAGAGAAGTTCCTATACTCTAACAATTGTGTTCAGGCGAAAATCATACTTGTTTTGTGACATTTGAATGGCACATGTTCACACAGGCCATGAGTTTACAAAATAGTGAACCAAGTGAGGAGGACTCTGAGTTAAATGTGGTAAATGCACTTCTTTAGGAAAAGTATTATACAGAAGTTTCTATATTGTAACTCTTTGTGTTCAGGAGGAAATCACACTTGGTTTACGACGTTTCCATGAAACATGTTCGTGCATGTTGTTCCCTTCCAAAATAGTGAACCAAGTGAAGGGGACTCACAGTCATATATGTAGCATGTGCACTTCTTTGGGATAAGTATCCTACACAGGTTTGTAGACTGTAAAACTTTGTATTCTGGAGAAAAAAACATTTGTTTTGTGCTGATTCTACCAACGATATTCAGGCTTGTAATGAGCTTGAAAATAGTGACCACGTCAGGACGCGTCAAATTCACATGTTTCACTTTCTCTTCTCAGTGATAAGAATCCTGTAGATGCTCATAGGTTGTAACTTTTTATGTTCCGGCGAAATTCACACTGGTTTTGTGATGTTTTCATGGAATATGTTCACGCAGGCCTTGATTTTCCCAAAGAGTCAACCAAGTGAAAAGGACTGAGAGTCAAATGTTGGAGGTGCACTTCTCAGGGATAAGTATCCTACAGAAGATTCTATAGAGTTACACTTTGTGTTCAGGAGAAGATCATACTTGTTTTGCGATATTCGCATATAACATGTTCAAGCAGGCCATGTTTTTCCAAAAGAATGAAACTAGTGTGGAGGATTCAGAGTCAAATGTTCCAATTTCACTTCTTAGTGATAAGGATCCTAGAGAAGTTCCTATACTGTAACAATTGTGTTCAGGCGAAAATCATACTTGTTTTGTGACATTTGAATGGCACATGTTCACACAGGCCATGATTTTACAAAATAGTGAACCAAGTGAGGAGGACCCTGAGTTAAATGTGGCAAATGCACTTCGTTAGGAGAAGTATCGTACAGAAGTTACTATATTGTAAATCTTTGTGTTCAGGAGGAAATCACTCTTGGTTTACGACGTTTCCATGAAACATGTTCATGCATGTCGTTCCCTTCCAAAATAGTGAACCAAGTGAAGAGGATTCACAGTCATATATGTAACATGTGCACTTCTTTGGGAAGTCATATGTAGCATGTGCACATTTTTGTTATAAGTTTTCTGCACAGGTTTCTAGACTGTAAAAACTTTGTATTCTGGAGAAAACAACATTTGTGTTGTGCTGATTCTATCAAAGATGTTCAGGCTTGTAATGAAAATAGTGACCACGTGAGGACGCGTCAAATTCACATGTTTCACTTTCTCTTCTCCGTGATAAGAATCCTTTAGATGTTCATACGTTGTAACTTTTTATGTTCAGGAGAAATTCACACTGGTTTTGTGATGTTTTCATGGAATATGTTCATGCAGGCCTTGTTTTTCCAAAATAGTGAACCAAGCGAGGAGGACTGAGATTCAAAAGTTAGAGGTGCACTTCTTAGGGATAAGTATCCTATACAAATTCTATAGGGTTACACTTTGTGTTCAGGAGAAGATCATAATTATTTTGCGACATTCGCACATAACATGTTCACGCAGGCCATGATTTTCCAAAAGATTGAACCAAGTGCGGAGGATTCAGAGTCAAATGTTGGAATTTCACTTCTTAGTGATAAGGATCCTAGAGAAGTTCCTATACTGTAACAATTGTGTTCAGGCGAAAATCATACTTGTTTTGGGATATTTGAAAGGCACATGTTCACACAGGCCATGATTTTACAAAATAGTGTACCAAGTGAGGAGGACTCTGAGTTAAATGTGGCAAATGCACTTCGTTAGGAGAAGTATCGTACAAAGTTTCTATATTGTAACTCTTTGTGTTCAGGAGGAAATCACACTTGGTTTACGACGTTTCCATGAAACATGTTCATGCATGTCGTTCCTTTCCAAAATAGTGAACCAAGTGAAGAGGACTCACAGTTATATATGTAGCATGTGCACTTCTTTGGGAGAAGTATCCTACACAGCAGTGCACTTCTTTGGGATAAGTATCCTACACAGGTTTCTAGACTATAAAACTTTGTATTCTGGAGAAAACAACATTTGTTTTGTGCTGATTCTACCAATGATATTAAGGCTTGTAATGAGCTTGAAAAAAGTTCTCTTCTCAGTGATAAGAATCCTGTAGATGCTCATAGGTTGTAACTTTTTATGTTCCGGAGAAATGCACACTGGTTTTGTGACTTTTTCATGGAATATGTTCACGCAGGCCTTGATTTTCCAAAAGAATGAACCAAGTGAGGAGTACTGAGAGTCAAATGTTGGAGGTGCACTTCTCAGGGATAAGTATCCTACAAAAGATTCTATAGTGTTACACTTTGTGTTCTGGGAAGATCATACTTGTTTTGCGACATTCGCATATAACATGTTCAAGCAGGCCATGATTTTCAAAAGAATGAACCAAGTGCGGAGAATTCAAAGTCAATTGTTGGAATTTCACTTCTTAGTGATAAGGATCCTAGAGAAGTTCCTATACTCTAACAATTGTGTTCAGGCGAAAATCATACTTGTTTTGTGACATTTGAATGGCACATGTTCACACAGGCCATGAGTTTACAAAATAGTGAACCAACTGAGGAGGACTCTGAGTTAAATGTGGCAAATGCACTTCTTTAGGAGAAGGATCGAACAGAAGTTTCTATATTGTAACTCTTTGTGTTCAGGAGGAAATCACACTTGGTTTACCACGTTTCCATGAAACATGTTCATGCATGTCGTTCCCTTCCAAAATAGTGAACCAAGTGAAAAGGACTCACAGTCATATATGTAACATGTGTACTTCTTTGGGAAGTCGTATGTGGCATGTACACATTTTTGTTATAAGTTTTCTGTACAGGTTTCTAGACTGTAAAACTTTGTATTCTGGAGAAAACAACATTTGTGTTGTGCTGATTCTATCAAAAATGTTCAGGCTTGTAATGAAAATAGTGACCACGTGAGGGCACGTCAAATTCACATGTTTCACTTTCTCTTCTCCGTGATAAGAATCCTGAAGATGTTCATGGGTTTTAACTTTTTATGTTCAGGAGAAATTCACACTGGTTTTGTGACGTTTTCATGGAATATGTTCACGCAGGCCTTGATTTTCCAAAATAGTGAACAAAGCGAGTAAGACTGAGATTCAAAAGTTGGAGGTGCACTTCTTAGGGACAAGTATCCTATAGAAATTCTATAGGGTTACACTTTGTATTCAGGAGAAGATCATAATTGTTTTGCGACTTGCACACATAACATGTTCACGCAGGCCATGATTTTTCCAAAAGAGTGAACCAAGTGCGGAGGATTCAGAGTCAAATGTTGGAATTTCACTTCTTAGTGATAAGGATCCTAGAGAAGTTCCTATACTGTAACAATTGTGTTCAGGCGATTAATCTTACTTGTTTTGGGACATTTGAATGGCACATGTTCACTCAGGCCATGATTTTACAAAATAGTGAACCAAGGGAGGAGGACTCTGAGTTAAATGTGGCAAATGCACTTCGTTAGGAGAAGTATCGTACAGAAGTTACTATATTGTAACTCTTTGTGTTCAAGAGGAAATCACACTTGGTTTACGACGTTTCCATGAAACATGTTCATGCATGTCATTCCTTTCCAAAATAGTGAACCACGTGAAGAGGACTCACAGTCATATATGTAGCATGTGAACTTCTTTGGGATAAGTATCCTACACAGGTTTCTAGACTGTAAAACGTTGTATTCTGGAGAAAACAACATTTGTTTTGTGCTGATTCTACCAACGATATTCAGGCTTGTAATGAGCTTGAAAGTAGTGACCACGTCAGGACGCGTCAAATTCACATGTTTCACTTTCTCTTCTCAGTGATAAGAATTCTGTAGGTGCTCATAGGTTGCAACTTTTTTTGTTCAGGAGAAATGCACACTGCTTTTGTTACGTTTTCATGGAATATGTTCACGCAGGCCTTGATTTTCCAAAAGAGTGAACCAAGTGAGGAGGACTGAGAGTCAAATGTTGGAGGTGCACACCTCAGGGATAAGTATCCTACAGAAGATTCTATAGTTTTACACTTTGTGTTCAGGAGAAGATCATACTTGTTTTGTGACATTCGCATATAACATGTTCAAGCAGGCCATGATTTTCAAAAAGAATGAACCACGTGCGGAGGATCCAAAGTCAATTGTTGGAATTTCACTTCTTAGTGATATGGATCCTAGAGAAGTTCCTATACTCTAACAATTGTGTTCAGGCGAAAATCATACTTGTTTTGTGACATTTGAATGGCACATGTTCACACAGGCCATGATTTTACAAAATAGTGAACCAACTGAGGAGGACTCTGAGTTAAATGTGGCAAATGCTCTTCTTTAGGAGAAGTATCGAACAGAAGTTTCTATATTGTAACTCTTTGTGTTCAGGAGGAAATCACACTTGGATTACGACGTTTCCATGAAACATGTTCATGCATGTCGTTCCCTTCCAAAATAGTGAACCAAGTGAAAAAGACTCACAGTCATATATGTAACATGTGTACTTCTTTGGGAAGTCGTATGTAGCATGTGCACATTTTTGGGATAAGTTTTCTGCACAGGTTTCTAGATTGTAAAACTTTGTATTCTGGAGAAAACAACATTTGTGTTGTGCTGATTCTACCAACTATGTTCAGGCTTGTAATGAAAATAGTGACCACGTGAGGACGCGTCAAATTCACATGTTTCACTTTCTCTTCTCCGTGATAAGAATCCTTTAGATGTTCATACGTTGTAACTTTTTATGTTCAGGAGAAATTCACACTGGTTTTGTGACGTTTTCATGGAATATGTTCATGCAGCCCTTGTTTTTTCCAAAATAGTGAACCAAGCGAGGAGGACTGAGAGTCAAATGTTGGAGGTGCACATCTCAGGGATAAGTATCCTACAGAAGATTCTATAGTGTTACACTTTGTGTTCAGGGGAAGATCATACTTGTTTTGCGACATTCGCATATAACATGTTCAAGCAAGCCATGATTTTCAAAGAGAATAAACCAAGTGCGGAGCATTCAGAGTCAAATGTTCCAATTTCACTTCTTAGTTATAAGGATCCTAGAGAAGTTCCTATACTCTAACAATTGTGTTCAGGCGAAAATCATACTTGTTTTGTGATATTTCAATGGCACATGTTCACACAGGCCATGAGTTTACAAAATAGTGAACCAAGTGAGGAGGACCCTGAGTTAAATGTGGTAAATGCACTTCTTTAGGAAAAGTATTATACAGAAGTTTCTATATTGTAACTCTTTGTGTTCAGGAGGAAATCACACTTGGTTTACGACATTTCCATGAAACATGTTCATGCATGTCGTTCCTTTCCAAAATAGTGAACCAAGTGAAGAGGACTCACAGTCATATATGTAGCATGTGCACTTCTTTGGGAGAAGTATCCTACACAGCATGTGCACTTCTCTGGGATAAGTATTCTACACAGGTTTCTAGACTGTAAAACTTTGTATTCTGGAGAAAACAACATTTGTTTTGTGCTGATTCTACCAATGATATTCAGGCTTGTAATGAGCTTGAAAATAATGACCACGTCAGGACGCGTCAAATTCACATGTTTCACTTTCTCTTCTCAGTGATAAGAATCCTGTAGATGCTCATAGGTTGTAACTTTTTATGTTCCGGAGAAATGCACACTGCTTTTGGGACATTTTCATGGAATATGTTCACGCAGGCCTTGATTTTCCAAAACAGTGAACCAAGGGAGGAGGACTGAGAGTCAAATGTTGGAGGTGCACATTTCAGGGATAAGTATCCTACAGAAGATTCTATAGTGTTACACTTTGTGTTCAGGAGAAGATCATACTTGTTTTGCGACATTCACATATAACATGTTCAGGCAGGCCATGATTTTCAAAAAGAATGAACCAAGTGCGGAGGAATCAGAGTGAAATGTTCCAATTTCACTTCTTAGTGATAAGGATCCTAGAGAAGTTCCTATACTGTAACAATTGTGTTCAGGCGAAAATCATACTTGTTTTGTGACATTTGAATGGCACATGTTCTCACAGGCCATGATTTTACAAAATAGTGAACCAAGTGAGGAGGACTCTGAGTTAAATGTGGCAAATGCACTTCTTTAGGAAAGGTATCGTACAAAAGTTTCTATATTGTAACTCGTTGTGTTCAGGAGGAAATCACACTTGGTTTACGACGTTTCCATGAAACATGTTCATGCATGTCGTTCCCTTCCAAAATAGTGAACCAAGTGAAAAGGACTCACAGTCATATAAGTAACATGTGCACTTCTTTGGGAAGTCATATGTAGCATGTGCACATTTTTGGGATAAGTTTTCTGCACAGCTTTATAGACTGTTAAACTTTATATTCTGGAGAAAACAACATTTGTGTTGTGATGATTCTATCAAAGATGTTCAGGCTTGTAATGAAAATAGTGACCACGTGAGGGCGCGTCAAATTCACATAGTTCACTTTCTCTTCTCCGTAATAAGAATCCTGTAGATGTTCATAGGTTGTAACTTTTTATGTTCAGGAGAAATTCACACCGTTTTTGTGACGTTTTCATGGAATATGTTCACGTCGGTCTTGATTTTCCATAATAGTGAACCAAGTGAGGAAGACTGCGATTCAAATGCTGGAGGTGCACTTCTTAGGGATAAGTATCCTATAGAAATTCTATAGGGTTACACTTTGTGTTCAGGAGATCATACTTGTTTTGTGACATTTGAATGGCACATGTTCACACAGGTCTTGATTTTACAAAATACTGAACCAAGTGAGGAGGACTCTGAGTTAAATGTGGCAAATACACTTCTTTAGGAGAAGTATCGCACAGAAGTTTCTATATTGTAACTCTTTGTGTTCAGGAGGAAATCACACTTGGTTTACGACGTTTCCATGAAACATGTTCATGCATATCGTTCCCTCCAAAATAGGGAACCAAGTGAAGAGGACTCACAGTCATATATGTAGCATGTGCACTTCTTTGGGATAAGTATCCTACACAGGTTTCTAGACTGCAAAACTTTGTATTCTGGAGAAAACAACATTTGTTTTGTGCTGATTCTACCAACGATATTCAGGCTTGTAATGAGCTTGAAAATATTGACCACATCAGTACGCGTCAAATTCACATGTTTCACTTTGTCTTCTCAATGATAAGAATCCTGTGGATGTTCATAGGTTGTAAACTTTTTATGATCCGGAGAAATTCACACTGGTTTTGTGACATTTTCATGGAATTGTTCACCGCAGGCCTTCATTTTCCAAAAGAGTGAACCAAGTGAGGAGGACTGAGAGTCAAATGTTGGAGGTGCACTTCTCAGGGATAAGTATCCTACAGAAGATTCTATAGTTTTACACTTTGTGTCCAGGAGAAGATCATACTTGTTTTGTGACATTCGCATATAACATGTTCAAGCAGGCCATGATTTTCAAAAAGAATGAACCACGTGCGGAGGATCCAAAGTCAATTGTTGGAATTTCACTTCTTAGTGATAAGGATCCTAGAGAAGTTCCTATACTGTAACAATTGTGTTCAGGCGAAAATCATACTTGTTTTGTGACATTTGAATGGCACATGTTCTCACAGGCCATGATTTTACAAAATAGTGAACCAACTGAGGAGGACTCTGAGTTAAATGTGGCAAATGCTCTTCTTTAGGAGAATTATCGAACAGAAGTTTCTATATTTTAACTCTTTGTGTTCAGGAGAAATCACACTTGGATTACGACGTTTCCATGAAACATGTTCATGCATGTCGTTCCCTTCCAAAATAGTGAACCAAGTGAAAAAGACTCACAGTCATATATGTAACATGTGTACTTCTTTTGGAAGTCGTATGTAGCATGTGCACATTTTTGGGATAAGTTTTCTGCACAGGTTTCTAGATTGTAAAACTTTGTATTCTGGAGAAAACAACATTTGTATTGTGCTGATTCTACCAACTATGTTCAGGCTTGTAATGAAAATAGTGACCACGTGAGTACGCGTCAAATTCACATGTTTCACTTTCTCTTCTCCGTGATAAGAATCCTTTAGATGTTCATACGTTGTAACTTTTATGTTCAGGAGAAATTCACACTGGTTTTGTGACGTTTTCATGGAATATGTTCATGCAGCCCTTGTTTTTCCAAAATAGTGAACCAAGCGAGGAGGACTGAGAGTCAAATGTTGGAGGTGCACATCTCAGGGATAAGTATCCTACAGAAGATTCTATAGTGTTACACTTTGTGTTCAGGGGAAGATCATACTTGTTTTGCGACATTCGCATATAACATGTTCAAGCAAGCCATGATTTCAAAGAGAATAAACCAAGTGCGGAGCATTCAGAGTCAAATGTTCCAATTTCACTTCTTAGTTATAAGGATCCTAGAGAAGTTCCTATACTCTAACAATTGTGTTCAGGCGAAAATCATACTTGTTTTGTGACATTTGAATGGCACATGTTCACACAGGCCATGAGTTTACAAAATAGTGAACCAAGTGAGGAGGACTCTGAGTTAAATGTGGTAAATGCACTTCTTTAGGAAAAGTATTATACAGAAGTTTCTATATTGTAACTCTTTGTGTTCAGGAGGAAATCACACTTGGTTTACGACGTTTCCATGAAACATGATCGTGCATGTTGTTCCCTTCCAAAATAGTGAACCAAGTGAAGGGGACTCACAGTCATATATGTAGCATGTGCACTTCTTTGGGATAAGTATCCTACACAGGTTTGTAGACTGTAAAACTTTGTATTCTGGAGAAAAAAACATTTGTTTTGTGCTGATTCTACCAACAATATTCAGGCTTGTAATGAGCTTGAAAATAGTGACCACGTCAGGACGCGTCAAATTCACATGTTTCACTTTCTCTTCTCAGTGATAAGAATCCTGTAGATGCTCATAGGTTGTAACTTTTTATGTTCCCCCGCGGCGAAATTCACACTGGTTTTGTGATGTTTTCATGGAATATGTTCACGCAGGCCTTGATTTTCCAAAAGAGTCAACCAAGTGAAAAGGACTGAGAGTCAAATGTTGGAGGTGCACTTCTCAGGGATAAGTATCCTACAGAAGATTCTATAGAGTTACACTTTGTGTTCAGGAGAAGATCATACTTGTTTTGCGATATTCGCATATAACATGTTCAAGCAGGCCATGTTTTTCCAAAAGAATGAAACTAGTGTGGAGGATTCAGAGTCAAATGTTCCAATTTCACTTCTTAGTGATAAGGATCCTAGAGAAGTTCCTATACTGTAACAATTGTGTTCAGGCAAAAATCATACTTGTTTTGTGACATTTGAATGGCACATGTTCACACAGGCCATGATTTTACAAAATAGTGAACCAAGTGAGGAGGACACTGAGGTTAAATGTGGCAAATGCACTTCGTTAGGAGAAGTATCGTACAGAAGTTACTATAATTGTAAATCTTTGTGTTCAGGAGGAAATCACTCTTGGTTTACGACGTTTCCATGAAACATGTTCATGCATGTCGTTCCGTCCAAAATAGTGAACCAAGTGAAGAGGATTCACAGTCATATATGTAACATGTGCACTTCTTTGGGAAGTCATATGTAGCATGTGCACATTTTTGTTATATAAGTTTTCTCACAGGTTCTAGACTGTAAAACTTGTATTCTGGAGAAAACAACATTTGTGTTGTGCTGATTCTATCAAAGATGTTCAGGCTTGTAATGAAAATAGTGACCACGTGAGGACGCGTCAAATTCACATGTTTCACTTTCTCTTCTCCGTGATAAGAATCCTTTAGATGTTCATACGTTGTAACTTTTTATGTTCAGGAGAAATTCACACTGGTTTTGTGATGTTTTTCATGGAATATGTTTCATGCAGGCCTTGTTTTTCCAAAATAGTGAACCAAGCGAGGAGGACTGAGATTCAAAAGTTAGAGGTGCACTTCTTAGGGATAAGTATCCTATACAAATTCTATAGGGTTACACTTTGTGTTCAGGAGAAGATCATAATTATTTTGCGACATTCGCACATAACATGTTCACGCAGGCCATGATTTTCCAAAAGATTGAACCAAGTGCGGAGGATTCAGAGTCAAATGTTGGAATTTCACTTCTTAGTGATAAGGATCCTAGAGAAGTTCCTATACTGTAACAATTGTGTTCAGGCGAAAATCATACTTGTTTTGGGATATTTGAAAGGCACATGTTCACACAGGCCATGATTTTACAAAATAGTGTACCAAGTGAGGAGGACTCTGAGTTTAAATGTGGGCAAATGCACTTCGTTAGGAGAAGTATCGTACAGAAGTTTCTATGTTGTAACTCTTTGTGTTCAGGAGGAAATCACACTTGGTTTACGACGTTTCCATGAAACATGTTCATGCATGTCGTTCCTTTCCAAAATAGTGAACCAAGTGAAAGAGGACTCACAGTTATATATGTAGCATGTGCACTTCTTTGGGAGAAGTATCCTACACAGCAGTGCACTTCTTTGGGATAAGTATCCTACACAGGTTTCTAGACTATAAAAACTTTGTATTCTGGAGAAAACAACATTTGTTTTGTGCTGATTCTACCAATGATTATTAAGGCTTGTAATGAGCTTGAAAAAAGTTCTCTTCTCAGTGATAAGAATCCCGTAGATGCCTCATAGGTTGTAACTTTTTATGTTCCGGAGAAATGCACACTGGTTTTGTGACTTTTTCATGGAATATGTTCACGCAGGCCTTGATTTTCCAAAAGAATGAACCAAGTGAGGAGTACTGAGAGTCAAATGTTGGAGGTTGCACTTCTCAGGGATAAGGTATCCTACAAAAGATTCTATAGTGTTACACTTTGTGTTCATGGGGAAGATCATACTTGTTTTGCGGACATTCGCATATAAACATGTTCAAAGCAGGCCATGATTTTCAAAAAGAATGAACCAAGTGCGGAGAATTCAAAGTCAATTGTTGGAATTTCACTTCTTAGTGATAAGGATCCTAGAGAAGTTCCTATACTCTAACAATTGTGTTCAGGCGAAAATCATACTTGTTTTGTGACATTTGAATGGCACATGTTCACACAGGCCATGAGTTTACAAAATAGTGAACCAACTGAGGAGGACTCTGAGTTAAATGTGGCAAATGCACTTCTTTAGGAGAAGGATCGAACAGAAGTTTCTATAATTGTAACTCTTTGTGTTCAGGAGGAAATCACACTTGGTTACCACGTTTCCATGAAACATGTTCATGCATGTCGTTCCCTTCCAAAATAGTGAACCAAGTGAAAAGGACTCACAGTCATATATGTAACATGTGTACTTCTTTGGGAAGTCGTATGTGGCATGTACACATTTTTGTTATAAGTTTTCTGTACAGGTTTCTAGACTGTAAAAACTTTGTAATTCTGGAGAAAACAACATTTGTGTTGTGCTGATTCTATCAAAGATGTTCAGGCTTGTAATGAAAAATAGTGACCCACGTGAGGGCACGTCAAATTCACCATGTTTTCAACTTTCTCTTCTCCGTGATAAGAATCCTGAAGATGTTCATTGGGTTTTTAACACTTTTTATGTTCAGGAGAAATTTCACACTGGTTTTGTGACGTTTTCATGGAATATGTTCACGCAGGCTTGGATTTTCCAAAATAGTGAACAAAGCGAGTAAGACTGAGATTTCAAAAAGTTGGAGGTGCACTTCTTAGGGACAAGTATCCTATAGAAATTCTATAGGGTTACACTTTGTATTCAGGAGAAGATCAATAATTGTTTTGGCGACATTCACACATAACATGTTCACGCAGGCCATGATTTTTCCAAAAGAGTGAACCAAGTGCGGAGGATTCAGAGTCAAATGTTGGAATTTCACTTCTTAGTGATAAGGATCCTAGAGAAGTTCCTATACTGTAACAATTGTGTTCAGGGCGATTAATCTTACTTGTTTTGGGACATTTGAATGGCACATGTTTCACTCAGGCCATGATTTTACAAAATAGTGAACCAAGGGAGGAGGACTCTGAGTTAAATGTGGCAAATGCACTTCGTTAGGAGAAGTATCGTACAGAAGTTACTATATTGTAACTCTTTGTGTTCAAGAGGAAATCACACTTGGTTTACGACGTTTCCATGAAACATGTTCATGCATGTCATTCCTTTCCAAAATAGTGAACCACGTGAAGAGGACTCACAGTCATATATGTAGCATGTGAACTTCTTTGGGATAAGTATCCTACACAGGTTTCTAGACTGTAAAACGTTGTATTCTGGAGAAAACAACATTTGTTTTGTGCTGATTCTACCAACGATATTCAGGCTTGTAATGAGCTTGAAAGTAGTGACCACGTCAGGACGCGTCAAATTCACATGTTTCACTTTCTCTTCTCAGTGATAAGAATTCTGTAGGTGCTCATAGGTTGCAACTTTTTTTGTTCAGGAGAAATGCACACTGCTTTTGTTACGTTTTCATGGAATATGTTCACGCAGGCCTTGATTTTCCAAAAGAGTGAACCAAGTGAGGAGGACTGAGAGTCAAATGTTGGAGGTGCACACCTCAGGGATAAGTATCCTACAGAAGATTCTATAGTTTTACACTTTGTGTTCAGGAGAAGATCATACTTGTTTTGTGACATTCGCATATAACATGTTCAAGCAGGCCATGATTTTCAAAAAGAATGAACCACGTGCGGAGGATCCAAAGTCAATTGTTGGAATTTCACTTCTTAGTGATATGGATCCTAGAGAAGTTCCTATACTCTAACAATTGTGTTCAGGCGAAAATCATACTTGTTTTGTGACATTTGAATGGCACATGTTCACACAGGCCATGATTTTACAAAATAGTGAACCAACTGAGGAGGACTCTGAGTTAAATGTGGCAAATGCTCTTCTTTAGGAGAAGTATCGAACAGAAGTTTCTATATTGTAACTCTTTGTGTTCAGGAGGAAATCACACTTGGATTACGACGTTTCCATGAAACATGTTCATGCATGTCGTTCCCTTCCAAAATAGTGAACCAAGTGAAAAAGACTCACAGTCATATATGTAACATGTGTACTTCTTTGGGAAGTCGTAGCATGTGCACATTTTTGGGATAAGTTTTCTGCACAGGTTTCTAGATTGTAAAACTTTGTATTCTGGAGAAAACAACATTTGTGTTGTGCTGATTCTACCAACTATGTTCAGGCTTGTAATGAAAATAGTGACCACGTGAGGACGCGTCAAATTCACATGTTTCACTTTCTCTTCTCCGTGATAAGAATCCTTTAGATGTTCATACGTTGTAACTTTTTATGTTCAGGAGAAATTCACACTGGTTTTGTGACGTTTTCATGGAATATGTTCATGCAGCCCTTGTTTTTCCAAAATAGTGAACCAAGCGAGGAGGACTGAGAGTCAAATGTTGGAGCTGCACATCTTAGGGATAAGTATCCTACAGAAGATTCTATAGTGTTACACTTTGTGTTCAGGAGAAGATCATACTTGTTTTGTGACATTCGCATATAACATGTTCACGCAGGCCATGATTTTCCAAAAGAATGAACCAAGTGCGGAGGATTCAGAGTCAAATGTGGAATTTCACTTCTTAGTGATAAGGATCCTAGAGAAGTTTCCTATACTGTAACAATTTGTGTTCAGGCGAAAATCATACTTGGTTTTTGTGACCTTTGAATGGCAACATGTTCACCACAGGCCATGAGTTACAAAATAGTGAACCAAGTGAGGAGGACTCTGAGTTAAATGTGGTAATGCACTTCTTTAGGAAAAGTATTATACAGAAGTTTCTATATTGTAACTCTTTGTGTTCAGGAAGAAATCCACCACTTGGTTACGAACGTTTTCCATGAACATGTTCGTGCATTTTGTTCCCTTCCAAAATAGTGAACCAAGTGAAGGGGACTCACAGTCATATATGTAAGCATGTGCAACTTCTTTGGGATACGTATCCTACAGTATTCTACACAGGTTTCTAGACTGTAAAACTTTGTATTCTGGAGAAAACAACATTTGTTTTGTGCTGATTCTACCAATGATATTCAGGCTTGTAATGAGCTTGAAAATAATGACCACGTCAGGACGCGTCAAATTCACATGTTTCACTTTCTCTTCTCAGTGATAAGAATCCTGTAGATGCTCATAGGTTGTAACTTTTTATGTTCCGGAGAAATGCACACTGCTTTTGGGACATTTTCATGGAATATGTTCACGCAGGCCTTGATTTTCCAAAACAGTGAACCAAGGGAGGAGGACTGAGAGTCAAATGTTGGAGGTGCACATTTCAGGGATAAGTATCCTACAGAAGATTCTATAGTGTTACACTTTGTGTTCAGGAGAAGATCATACTTGTTTTGCGACATTCACATATAACATGTTCAGGCAGGCCATGATTTTCAAAAAGAATGAACCAAGTGCGGAGGAATCAGAGTGAAATGTTCCAATTTCACTTCTTAGTGATAAGGAGCCTAGAGAAGTTCCTATACTGTAACAATTTGTCAGGTTCAGGCCAAAATCATACTTGTTTTGTGACATTTGAATGGCACATGTTTCCACACAGGCCATGATTTTACAAATAGTGAACCAAGTGAGGAGGACACTGAGTTAAATGTGGCAAAATGCACTTCGTTAGGAGAAGTATCGTACAGAAAGTTACTATATTGTAAACTCTTTGTGTTCAGGAGGAAATCACTCTTGGTTTTACGACGTTTCCATGAAACATGTTCATGCATGTCGTTCCCGTCCAAATAGTGAACCAGTGAAGAGGATTCACAGTCATATATGTAACATGTGCACTTCTTTGGGAAGTCATATGTAGCATGTGCAATTTTTGGTTATAAGTTTTCTGCACAGGTTTCTAGACTGTACACTTTGTATTCTGGAGAAAACAACATTTGTGTTGTGCTGATTCTATCACAGATGTTTCAGGCTTGTAATGAAAATAGTGACCACGTGAGGGACGCTCAAATTCACATGTTCACTTTCTCTTCTCCCGTGATAAGAATCCTTTAGATGTTCATACGTTGTAACTTTTTTATGTTCAGGAGAAATTCACACTGGTTTTGTGATGTTTTCATGGAATATGTTCATGCAGGGGCCCTTGTTTTTCCAAAATAGTGAACCAAGCGAGGAGGGGACTGATATTCAAAAGTTTAGAAGGTGCACTTCCTTTAGGGATAAGTATCCTATACAAAATTTCTATAGGGTTAACTTTGTGTTGTTAGGAGAAGAAGATAATAATTATTTTGCGGACATTCGCACATAAACATGTTCACGCAGGGCCATGATTTTTCCAAAAGATTGAACCAAGTGCGGAGGATTCAGAGTCAAATGTTGGAGAATTTCACTTCTTAGTGATAAGGATCCTAGAGAAGTTCCCTATACTGTAAACAATTGTGTCAGGCGAAAATCATACTTGTTTTGGGGATATTTGAAGGCACATGTTCACAACAGGCCATGATTTTACAAAATAGGGTTGTACCAGTGAGGAGGACTCCCTGAGTTGGTTAAATGTGGCAAATGCACTTCGTTAGGAGAAGTATCGTAAAGAAGTTTCTTATGTTTGTAACTCTTTGTGTTCAGGGAGGAAATCCACAACTTGGTTTACGACGTTTCATGGAAACATGTTCCATGCATGTCGTTCCTTCCCAAAATAGTGAACCAAGTGAAGAGGACTCACAGTTTATATATGTAGCATGTGCACTTTCTTTGGGAAGAAGTATCCTACACAGCAGTGTGCACTTCTTTGGGATAAGTATCCTACACAGGTTTCTAGACTAATAAAAACTTTGTATTCTGGAGAAAAACAACATTTGTTTTGTGCTGATTCTACCAATGATATTAAGGCTTGTAATGACTGAAAAAAGTTCTCTTCTCAGTATAAGAATCCCGTAGATGCTCATAGGTTGTAACTTTTTATGTTTCCGGAGAAATGGCAACACTGGTTTTTGTGACTTTTTCATGGAATTATGTTCACGCAGGCCTTGAATTTTCCAAAGAATGAACCAAGTGAGGAGTAGCTGAGAGTCAAATGTTGGAGGTTGCACTTCTCAGGGATAAGTATCCTACAAAAGATTCTTATAGTGTTACACTTTGTGTTCAGGGGAAGGATCATACTTGTTTTGCGACATTCGCATATAAACATGTTCAAGGCAGGCCATGATTTTCAAAAAGAATGAACCAAGTGCGGAGAATCAAAGTCAATTGTTGGAATTTCACTTCTTAGTTATAATGAATCCTAGAGAAGTTCCTATACTCTAACAATTGTGTTCAGAGGCTAAAATCAATACTTGTTGTTGTGACATTTGAAGGGCACATAGTTCACACAGGCCATGATTTTTTACAAAATAGTGAACCAACTGAGGAGGACTCTGAGTTAATGTTGGCAAATGCTACTTCTTTAGGAGAAATTATCGACAGAGTTTCTATATTGGTAACTCTTTGTGTTCAGGGAGGAAAATCACACTTGGATTACGACGTTTCCATGAAACATGTTCATGCATGTCGTTCCCTTCCAAAATAGTGAACCAAGTGAAAAAGACTCACAGTCATATATGTAACATGTGTACTTCTTTGGAAGTCGTATGTAGCATGTGCACATTTTTGGGATAAGTTTTCTGCACAGGTTTCTAGATTGTAAAACTTTGTATTCTGGAGAAAACAACATTTGTGTTGTGCTGATTCTACCAACTATGTTCAGGCTTGTAATGAAAATAGTGACCACGTGAGTACGCGTCAAATTCACATGTTTCACTTTCTCTTCTCCGTGATAAGAATCCTTTAGATGTTCATACGTTGTAACTTTTATGTTCAGGAGAAATTCACACTGGTTTTGTGACGTTTTCATGGAATATGTTCATGCAGCCCTTGTTTTTCCAAATAGTGAACCAAGCGAGGAGGACTGAGAGTCAAATGTTGGAGGTGCACATCTCAGGGATAAGTATCCTACAGAAGATTCTATAGTGTTACACTTTGTTTTCAGGGGAAGATCATACTTGTTTTGCGACATTCGCATATAACATGTTCAAGCAAGCCATGATTTTCAAAGAGAATAAACCAAGTGCGGAGCATTCAGAGTCAAATGTTCCAATTTCACTTCTTAGTTATAAGGATCCTAGAGAAGTTCCTATACTCTAACACATTGTGTTCAGGCGAAAATCATACTTGTTTTGTGACATTTGAATGGCACATGTTCACACAGGCCATGAGTTTACAAATAGTGAACCAAGTGAGGAGGACTCTGAGTTAAATGTGGTAAATGCACTTCTTTAGGAAAAGTATTATACAGAAGTTTCTATATTGTAACTCTTTGTGTTCAGGAGGAAATCACACTTGGTTTACGACGTTTCCATGAAACATGTTCGTGCATGTTGTTCCCTTCCAAAATAGTGAACCAAGTGAAGGGGACTCACAGTCATATATGTAGCATGTGCACTTCTTTGGGATAAGTATCCTACACAGGTTTGTAGACTGTAAAACTTTGTATTCTGGAGAAAAAAACATTTGTTTTGTGCTGATTCTACCAACGATATTCAGGCTTGTAATGAGCTTGAAAATAGTGACCACGTCAGGACGCGTCAAATTCACATGTTTCACTTTCTCTTCTCAGTGATAAGAATCC
Source organism: Typhlomys cinereus (assembly GCA_023101885.1). Lineage (NCBI taxonomy): Eukaryota > Metazoa > Chordata > Mammalia > Rodentia > Platacanthomyidae > Typhlomys > Typhlomys cinereus. Next base: position 100,382 of record JALPQD010000896.1, read on the forward strand.
TGTAGATGCTCATAGGTTGTAACTTTTTATGTTCCGGCGAAATTCACACTGGTTTTGTGATTTTCATGGAATATGTTCACGCAGGCCTTGATTTTCCCAAAGAGTCAACCAAGTGAAAAGGACTGAGAGTCAAATGTTGGAGGTGCACTTCTCAGGGATAAGTATCCTACAGAAGATTCTATAGAGTTACACTTTGTGTTCAGGAGAAGATCATACTTGTTTTGCGATATTCGCATATAACATGTTCAAGCAGGCCATGTTTTTCCAAAAGAATGAAACTAGTGTGGAGGATTCAGAGTCAAATGTTCCAATTTCACTTCTTAGTGATAAGGATCCTAGAGAAGTTCCTATACTGTAACAATTGTGTTCAGGCGAAAATCATACTTGTTTTGGGATATTTGAAAGGCACATGTTCACACAGGCCATGATTTTACAAAATAGTGTACCAAGTGAGGAGGACTCTGAGTTAAATGTGGCAAATGCACTTCGTTAGGAGAAGTATCGTACAAAGTTTCTATATTGTAACTCGTTGTGTTCAGGAGGAAATCACACTTGGTTTACGACGTTTCCATGAAACATGTTCATGCATGTCGTTCCCTTCCAAAATAGTGAACCAAGTGAAAAGGACTCACAGTCATATAAGTAACATGTGCACTTCTTTGGGAATTCATATGTAGCATGTGCACATTTTTGGGATAAGTTTTCTGCACAGGTTTATAGACTGTAAAACTTTATATTCTGGAGAAAACAACATTTGTGTTGTGATGATTCTATCAAAGATGTTCAGGCTTGTAATGAAAATAGTGACCACGTGAGGGCGCGTCAAATTCACATAGTTCACTTTCTCTTCTCCGTAATAAGAATCCTGTAGATGTTCATAGGTTGTAACTTTTTATGTTCAGGAGAAATTCACACCGTTTTTGTGACGTTTTCATGGAATATGTTCACGTCGGTCTTGATTTTCCATAATAGTGAACCAAGTGAGGAAGACTGCGATTCAAATGCTGGAGGTGTACTTCTTAGGGATAAGTATCCTATAGAAATTCTATAGGGTTACACTTGTGTTCAGGAGATCATACTTGTTTTGTGACATTTGAATGGCACATGTTCACACAGGTCTTGATTTTACAAAATACTGAACCAAGTGAGGAGGACTCTGAGTTAAATGTGGCAAATACACTTCTTTAGGAGAAGTATCGCACAGAAGTTTCTATATTGTAACTCTTTGTGTTCAGGAGGAAATCACACTTGGTTTACGACGTTTCCATGAAACATGTTCATGCATATCGTTCCCTTCCAAAATAGGAACCAAGTGAAGAGGACTCACAGTCTATATGTAGCATGTGCACTTCTTTGGGATAAGTATCCTACACAGGTTTCTAGACTGCAAACTTTGTATTCTGGAGAAAACAACATTTGTTTTGTGCTGATTCTACCAACGATATTCAGGCTTGTAATGAGCTTGAAATATTGACCACATCAGTACGCGTCAAATTCACATGTTTCACTTTGTCTTCTCAATGATAAGAATCCTGTGGATGTTCATAGGTTGTAACTTTTTATGATCGGAGAAATTCACACTGGTTTTGTGACATTTTCATGGAATTGTTCACGCAGGCCTTCATTTTCCAAAAGAGTGAACCAAGTGAGGAGGACTGAGAGTCAAATGTTGGAGGTGCACTTCTCAGGGATAAGTATCCTACAGAAGATTCTATAGTTTTACACTTTGTGTCCAGGAGAAGATCATACTTGTTTTGTGACATTCGCATATAACATGTTCAAGCAGGCCATGATTTTCAAAAAGAATGAACCACGTGCGGAGGATCCAAAGTCAATTGTTGGAATTTCACTTCTTAGTGATATGGATCCTAGAGAAGTTCCTATACTCTAACAATTGTGTTCAGGCTAAATCATACTTGTTTTGTGACATTTGAATGGCACATGTTCACACAGGCCATGATTTACAAAATAGTGAACCAACTGAGGAGGACTCTGAGTTAAATGTGGCAAATGCTCTTCTTTAGGAGAATTATCGAACAGAAGTTTCTATATTTGTAACTCTTTGTGTTCAGGAGGAAATCACACTTGGATTACGACGTTTCCATGAAACATGTTCATGCATGTCGTTCCCTTCCAAAATAGTGAACCAAGTGAAAAAGACTCACAGTCATATATGTAACATGTGTACTTCTTTGGAAGTCGTATGTAGCATGTGCACATTTTGATAAGTTTTTGCACAGGTTTCTAGACTGTAAAACTTTGTATTCTGGAGAAAACAACATTTGTTGTGCTGATTCTATCAAAGATGTTCAGGCTTGTAATGAAAATAGTGACCACGTGAGTACGCGTCAAATTCACATGTTTCACTTTCTCTTCTCCGTGATAAGAATCCTTTAGATGTTCATACGTTGTAACTTTTTATGTTCAGGAGAAATTCACACTGGTTTGTGACGTTTTCATGGAATATGTTCATGCAGCCCTTTTTTTCCAAATAGTGAACCAGCGAGGAGGACTGAGAGTCAAATGTTGGAGGTGCACATCAGGGATAAGTATCCTACAGAAGATTCTATAGTGTTACACTTTGTTTCAGGGGAAGATCATACTTGTTTTGCGACATTCGCATATAACATGTTCAAGCAGCCATGATTTTCAAAGAATAAACCAAGTGCGGAGCATTCAGAGTCAAATGTTCCATTTCACTTCTTAGTTATAAGGATCCTAGAGAAGTTCCTATACTCTAACAATTGTGTTCAGGCGAAAATCATACTTGTTTTGTGACATTTGAATGGCACATGTTCACACAGGCCATGAGTTTACAAATAGTGAACCAAGTGAGGAGGACTCTGAGTTAAATGTGGTAATGCACTTCTTTAGGAAAAGTATTATACAGAAGTTTCTCTATTGTAACTCTTTGTGTTCAGGAGGAAATCACACTTGGTTTACGACGTTTCCATGAAACATGTTCGTGCATGTTGTTCCCTTCCAAAATAGTGAACCAAGTGAAGGGGACTCACAGTCATATATGTAGCATGTGCACTTCTTTGGGATAAGTATCCTACACAGGTTTGTAGACTGTAAAACTTTGTATTCTGGAGAAAAAACATTTGTTTTGTGCTGATTCTACCAACAATATTCAGGCTTGTAATGAGCTTGAAAATAGTGACCACGTCAGGACGCGTCAAATTCACATGTTTCACTTTCTCTTCTCAGTGATAAGAATCCTGTAGATGCTCATAGGTTGTAACTTTTTATGTTCCGGCGAAATTCACACTGGTTTTGTGATGTTTTCATGGAATATGTTCACGCAGGCCTTGATTTTCCAAAAGAGTCAACCAAGTGAAAAGGACTGAGAGTCAAATGTTGGAGGTGCACTTCTCAGGGATAAGTATCCTACAGAAGATTCTATAGAGTTACACTTTGTGTTCAGGAGAAGATCATACTTGTTTTGCGATATTCGCATATAACATGTTCAAGCAGGCCATGTTTTTCCAAAGAATGAAAAGTGTGGAGGATTCAGAGTCAAATGTTCCAATTTCACTTCTTAGTGATAAGATCCTAGAGAAGTTCCTATACTGTAACAATTGTGTTCAGGCGAAAATCATACTTGTTTTGTGACATTTGAATGGCACATGTTCACACAGGCCATGATTTTACAAAATAGTGAACCAAGTGAGGAGGACCCTGAGTTAAATGTGGCAAATGCACTTCGTTAGGAGAAGTATCGTACAGAAGTTACTATATTGTAAATCTTTGTGTTCAGGAGGAAATCACTCTTGGTTTACGACGTTTCCATGAAACATGTTCATGCATGTCGTTCCCTTCCAAATAGTGAACCAAGTGAAGAGGATTCACAGTCATATATGTAACATGTGCACTTCTTTGGGAAGTCATATGTAGCATGTGCACATTTTTGTTATAGTTTTCTGCACAGGTTTCTAGACTGTAAAACTTTGTATTCTGGAGAAAACAACATTTGTGTTGTGCTGATTCTATCAAAGATGTTCAGGCTTGTAATGAAAATAGTGACCACGTGAGGACGCGTCAAATTCACATGTTTCACTTTCTCTTCTCCGTGATAAGAATCCTTTATGTTCATACGTTGTAACTTTTTATGTTCAGGAGAAATTCACACTGGTTTGTGATTTTTCATGGAATATGTTCATGCAGGCCTTGTTTTTCCAAAATAGTGAACCAAGCGAGGAGGACTGAGATTCAAAAGTTAGAGGTGCACTTCTTAGGGATAAGTATCCTATACAAATTCTATAGGGTTACACTTTGTGTTCAGGAGAAGATCATAATTGTTTTGCGACATTCGCACATAACATGTTCACGCAGGCCATGATTTTCCAAAAGATTGAACCAAGTGCGGGGATTCAGAGTCAAATGTTGGAATTTCACTTCTTAGTGATAAGGATCCTAGAGAAGTTCCTATACTGTAACAATTGTGTTCAGGCGAAAATCATACTTGTTTTGGGATATTTGAAAGGCACATGTTCACACAGGCCATGATTTTACAAAATAGTGTACCAAGTGAGGAGGACTCTGAGTTAAATGTGGCAAATGCACTTCGTTAGGAGAAGTATCGTACAAAGTTTCTATATTGTAACTCTTTGTGTTCAGGAGGAAATCACACTTGGTTTACGACGTTTCCATGAAACATGTTCATGCATGTCGTTCCTTTCCAAAATAGTGAACCAAGTGAAGAGGACTCACAGTATATATGTAGCATGTGCACTTCTTTGGGAGAAGTATCCTACACAGCAGTGCACTTCTTTGGGATAAGTATCCTACACAGGTTTCTAGACTGTAAAACTTTGTATTCTGGAGAAACAACATTTGTTTTGTGCTGATTCTACCAATGATTTAAGGCTTGTAATGAGCTTGAAAAAGTTCTCTTCTCAGTGATAAGATCCTGTAGATGCTCATAGGTTGTAACTTTTTATGTTCCGGAGAAATGCACACTGGTTTTGTGACTTTTTCATGGAATATGTTCACAGGCCTTGATTTTCCAAAAGAATGAACCAAGTGAGGAGTACTGAGAGTCAAATGTTGGAGGTGCACTTCTCAGGGATAAGTATCCTACAGAAGATTCTATAGTGTTACACTTTGTGTTCAGGGAAGATCATATTTGTTTTGTGACATTCGCATATAACATGTTCAAGCAGGCCATGATTTTCAAAAGAATGAACCAAGTGCGGAGAATTCAAGTCAATGTTGGAATTTCACTTCTTAGTGATAAGGATCCTAGAGAAGTTCCTATACTCTAACAATTGTGTTCAGGCGAAAATCATACTTGTTTTGGACATTTGAATGGCACATGTTCACACAGGCCATGTTTACAAAATAGTGAACCAAGTGAGGAGGACTCTGAGTTAAATGTGGCAAATGCACTTCTTTAGGAGAAGGTATCGTACAGAAGGTTTCTATATGTAACTCTTTGTGTTCAGGGGAAATCACACTTGGTTTACGACGTTCCAAACATGATCATGCATGTCGTTCCCTTCCAAAATAGTGAACCAAGTGAAAAGGACTCACAGTCATATATGTAACATGTGTACTTCTTTGGGAAGTCGTATGGGCATGTACACATTTTTGTTATAAGTTTTCTGTACAGGTTTCTAGGACTGTAAAACTTTGTATTCTGGAGAAAACAACATTTGTGTTGTGCTGATTCTATCAAAAATGTTCAGGCTTGTAATGAAAATAGTGACCACGTGAGGGCACGTCAAATTCACATGTTTCACTTTCTCTTCTCCGTGATAAGAATCCTGAAGATGTTCATGGGTTTTAACTTTTTATGTTCAGGAGAAATTCACACTGGTTTTGTGACGTTTTCATGGAATATGTTCACGCAGGCCTTGATTTTCCAAAATAGTGAACAAAGCGAGTAAGACTGAGATTCAAAGTTGGAGGTGCACTTCTTAGGGACAAGTATCCTATAGAAATTCTATAGGGTTACACTTTGTATTCAGGAGAAGATCATAATTGTTTTGCGACTTGCACACATAACATGTTCACGCAGGCCATGATTTTTCCAAAAGAGTGAACCAAGTGCGGAGGATTCAGAGTCAAATGTTGGAATTTCACTTCTTAGTGATAAGGATCCTAGAGAAGTTCCTATACTGTAACAATTGTGTTCAGGCGATTAATCTTACTTGTTTTGGGACATTTGAATGGCACATGTTCACTCAGGCCATGATTTTACAAAATAGTGAACCAAGGGAGGAGGACTCTGAGTTAAATGTGGCAAATGCACTTCGTTAGGAGAAGTATCGTACAGAAGTTACTATTGTAACTCTTTGTGTTCAAGAGGAAATCACACTTGGTTTACGACGTTTCCATGAAACATGTTCATGCATGTCATTCCTTTCCAAAATAGTGAACCACGTGAAGAGGACTCACAGTCATATATGTAGCATGTGAACTTCTTTGGGAAAGTATCCTACACAGGTTTCTAGACTGTAAAACGTTGTATTCTGGAGAAAACAACATTTGTTTTGTGCTGATTCTACCAACGATATTCAGGCTTGTAATGAGCTTGAAAGTAGTGACCACGTCAGGACGCGTCAAATTCACATGTTTCACTTTCTCTTCTCAGTGATAAGAATTCTGTAGGTGCTCATAGGTTGCAACTTTTTTTGTTCAGGAGAAATGCACACTGCTTTTGTTACGTTTTCATGGAATATGTTCACGCAGGCCTTGATTTTCCAAAAGAGTGAACCAAGTGAGGAGGACTGAGAGTCAAATGTTGGAGGTGCACACCTCAGGGATAAGTATCCTACAGAAGATTCTATAGTTTTACACTTTGTGTTCAGGAGAAGATCATACTTGTTTTGTGACATTCGCATATAACATGTTCAAGCAGGCCATGATTTTCAAAAAGAATGAACCACGTGCGGAGGATCCAAAGTCAATTGTTGGAATTTCACTTCTTAGTGATATGGATCCTAGAGAAGTTCCTATACTCTAACAATTGTGTTCAGGCGAAAATCATACTTTTTTGTGACATTTGAATGGCACATGTTCACACAGGCCATGATTTTACAAAATAGTGAACCAACTGAGGAGGACTCTGAGTTAATGTGGCAAATGCTTCTTTAGGAGAAGTATCGAACAGAAGTTTCTATATTGTAACTCTTTGTGTTCAGGAGGAAATCACACTTGGATTACGACGTTTCCATGAAACATGTTCATGCATGTCGTTCCCTTCCAAAATAGTGAACCAAGTGAAAAAGACTCACAGTCATATATGTAACATGTGTACTTCTTTGGGAAGTCGTATGTAGCATGTGCACATTTTTGGGATAAGTTTTCTGCACAGGTTTCTAGATTGTAAAACTTTGTATTCTGGAGAAAACAACATTTGTGTTGTGCTGATTCTACCAACTATGTTCAGGCTTGTAATGAAAATAGTGACCACGTGAGGACGCGTCAAATTCACATGTTTCACTTTCTCTCTCCGTGATAAGAATCCTTTAGATGTTCATACGTTGTAACTTTTTATGTTCAGGAGAAATTCACACTGGTTTTGTGACGTTTTCATGGAATATGTTCATGCAGCCCTTGTTTTTCCAAAATAGTGAACCAAGCGAGGAGGACTGAGAGTCAAATGTTGGAGGTGCACATCTCAGGGATAAGTATCCTACAGAAGATTCTATAGTGTTACACTTTGTGTTCAGGGGAAGATCATACTTGTTTTGCGACATTCGCATATAACATGTTCAAGCAAGCCATGATTTTCAAAGAGAATAAACCAAGTGCGGAGCATTCAGAGTCAAATGTTCCAATTTCACTTCTTAGTTATAAGGATCCTAGAGAAGTTCCTATACTCTAACAATTGTGTTCAGGCGAAAATCATACTTGTTTTGTGATATTTCAATGGCACATGTTCACACAGGCCATGAGTTTACAAAATAGTGAACCAAGTGAGGAGGACCCTGAGTTAAATGTGGTAAATGCACTTCTTTAGGAAAAGTATTATACAGAAGTTTCTATATTGTAACTCTTTGTGTTCAGGAGGAAATCACACTTGGTTTACGACATTTCCATGAAACATGTTCATGCATGTCGTTCCTTTCCAAAATAGTGAACCAAGTGAAGAGGACTCACAGTCATATATGTAGCATGTGCACTTCTTTGGGAGAAGTATCCTACACAGCATGTGCACTTCTCTGGGATAAGTATTCTACACAGGTTTCTAGACTGTAAAACTTTGTATTCTGGAGAAAAAACATTTGTTTTGTGCTGATTCTACCAATGATATTCAGGCTTGTAATGAGCTTGAAAATAATGACCACGTCCAGGACGCGTCAAATTCACATGTTTCACTTTCTCTTCTCAGTGATAAGAATCCTGTAGATGCTCATAGGTTGTAACTTTTTATGTTCCGGAGAAATGCACACTGCTTTTTGGGACATTTTCATGGAATATGTTCACGCAGGCCTTGATTTTCCAAAACAGTGAACCAAGGGAGGAGGACTGAGAGTCAAATGTTGGAGGTGCACATTTCAGGGATAAGTATCCTACAGAAGATTCTATAGTGTTACACTTTGTGTTCAGGAGAAGATCATACTTGTTTTGCGACATTCACATATAACATGTTCAGGCAGGCCATGATTTTCAAAAGAATGAACCAAGTGCGGAGGAATCAGAGTGAAATGTTCCAATTTCACTTCTTAGTGATAAGGATCCTAGAGAAGTTCCTATACTGTAACAATTGTGTTCAGGCGAAAATCATACTTGTTTTGTGACATTTGAATGGCACATGTTCTCACAGGCCATGATTTTACAAAATAGTGAACCAAGTGAGGAGGACTCTGAGTTAAATGTGGCAAATGCACTTCTTTAGGAAAGGTATCGTACAAAAGTTTCTATATTGTAACTCGTTGTGTTCAGGAGGAAATCACACTTGGTTTACGACGTTTCCATGAAACATGTTCATGCATGTCGTTCCCTTCCAAAATAGTGAACCAAGTGAAAAAGACTCACAGTCATATATGTAACATGTGTACTTCTTTTGGAAGTCGTATGTAGCATGTGCACATTTTTGGGATAAGTTTTCTGCACAGGTTTCTAGATTGTAAAACTTTGTATTCTGGAGAAAACAACATTTGTGTGTGCTGATTCTACCAACTATGTTCAGGCTTGTAATGAAAATAGTGACCACGTGAGTACGCGTCAAATTCACATGTTTCACTTTCTCTTCTCCGTGATAAGAATCCTTTAGATGTTCATACGTTGTAACTTTTTATGTTCAGAGAAATTCACACTGGTTTTGTGACGTTTTCATGGAATATGTTCATGCAGCCCTTGTTTTTCCAAAATAGTGAACCAAGCGAGGAGGACTGAGAGTCAAATGTTGGAGGTGCACATCTCAGGGATAAGTATCCTACAGAAGATTCTATAGTGTTACACTTTGTTTTCAGGGGAAGATCATACTTGTTTTGCGACATTCGCATATAACATGTTCAAGCAAGCCATGATTTTCAAAGAGAATAAACCAAGTGCGGAGCATTCAGAGTCAAATGTTCCAATTTCACTTCTTAGTTATAAGGATCCTAGAGAAGTTCTCTACTCTAACAATTGTGTTCAGGCGAAAATCATACTTGTTTTGTGACATTTGAATGGCACATGTTCACACAGGCCATGAGTTTACAAAATAGTGAACCAAGTGAGGAGGACTCTGAGTTAAATGTGGTAAATGCACTTCTTTAGGAAAAGTATTATACAGAAGTTTCTATATTGTAACTCTTTGTGTTCAGGAGGAAATCACACTTGGTTTACGACGTTTCCATGAAACATGTTCGTGCATGTTGTTCCCTTCCAAAATAGTGAACCAAGTGAAGGGGACTCACAGTCATATATGTAGCATGTGCACTTCTTTGGGATAAGTATCCTACACAGGTTGTGACTGTAAAACTTTGTATTCTGGAGAAAAAAACATTTGTTTTGTGCTGATTCTACAACGATATTCAGGCTTGTAATGAGCTTGAAAATAGTGACCACGTCAGGACGCGTCAAATTCACATGTTTCACTTTCTCTTCTCAGTGATAAGAATCCTGTAGATGCTCATAGGTTGTAACTTTTTATGTTCCGGCGAAATTCACACTGGTTTTGTGATGTTTTCATGGAATATGTTCACGCAGGCCTTGATTTTCCCAAAGAGTCAACCAGTGAAAAGGACTGAGAGTCAAATGTTGGAGGTGCACTTCTCAGGGATAAGTATCCTACAGAAGATTCTATAGAGTTACACTTTGTGTTCAGGAGAAGATCATACTTGTTTTGCGATATTCGCATATAACATGTTCAAGCAGGCCATGTTTTCCAAAAGAATGAAACTAGTGTGGAGGATTCAGAGTCAAATGTTCCAATTTCACTTCTTTAGTGATAAGGATCCTAGAGAAGTTCCTATACTGTAACAATTGTGTTCAGGCGAAAATCATACTTGTTTTGTGACATTTGAATGGCACATGTTCACACAGGCCATGATTTTACAAAATAGTGAACCAAGTGAGGAGGACCCTGAGTTAAATGTGGCAAATGCACTTCGTTAGGAGAAGTATCGTACAGAAGTTACTATATTGTAAATCTTTGTGTTCAGGAGGAAATCACTCTTGGTTTACGACGTTTCCATGAAACATGTTCATGCATGTCGTTCCCTTCCAAAATAGTGAACCAAGTGAAGAGGATTCACAGTCATATAGTAACATGTGCACTTCTTTGGGAAGTCATATGTAGCATGTGCACATTTTTGTTATAAGTTTTCTGCACAGGTTTCTAGACTGTAAAACTTTGTATTCTGGAGAAAACAACATTTGTGTTGTGCTGATTCTATCAAAGATGTTCAGGCTGTAATGAAAATAGTGACCACGTGAGGACGCGTCAATTCACATGTTTCACTTTCTCTTCTCCGTGATAAGAATCCTTTAGATGTTCATACGTTGTAACTTTTTATGTTCAGGAGAAATTCACACTGGTTTTGTGATGTTTTCATGGAATATGTTCATGCAGGCCTTGTTTTTCCAAAATAGTGAACCAAGCGAGGAGGACTGAGATTCAAAAGTTAGAGGTGCACTTCTTAGGGATAAGTATCCTATACAAATTCTATAGGGTTTACACTTTGTGTTCAGGAGAAGATCATAATTATTTTGCGACATTCGCACATAACATGTTCACGCAGGCCATGATTTTCCAAAAGATTGAACCAAGTGCGGAGGATTCAGAGTCAAATGTTGGAATTTCACTTCTTAGTGATAAGGATCCTAGAGAAGTTCCTATACTGTAACAATTGTGTTCAGGCGAAATCATACTTGTTTTGGGATATTTGAAAGGCACATGTTCACACAGGCCATGATTTTACAAAATAGTGTACCAAGTGAGGAGGACTCTGAGTTAAATGTGGCAAATGCACTTCGTTAGGAGAAGTATCGTACAAAGTTTCTATATTGTAACTCGTTGTGTTCAGGAGGAAATCACACTTGGTTTACGACGTTTCCATGAAACATTTCATGCATGTCGTTCCCTTCCAAAATAGTGAACCAAGTGAAAAGGACTCACAGTCATATAGTAACATGTGCACTTCTTTGGGAATTCATATGTAGCATGTGCACATTTTTGGGATAAGTTTTCTGCACAGGTTTATAGACTGTAAAACTTTATATTCTGGAGAAAACAACATTTGTGTTGTGATGATTCTATCAAAGATGTTCAGGCTTGTAATGAAAATAGTGACCACGTGAGGGCGCGTCAAATTCACATAGTTCACTTTCTCTTCTCCGTAATAAGATCCTGTAGATGTTCATAGGTTGAACTTTTTATGTTCAGGAGAAATTCACACCGTTTTTGTGACGTTTTCATGGAATATGTTCACGTCGGTCTTGATTTTCCATAATAGTGAACCAAGTGAGGAAGACTGCGATTCAAATGCTGGAGGTGTACTTCTTAGGGATAAGTATCCTATAGAAATTCTATAGGGTTACACTTTGTGTTCAGGAGATCATACTTGTTTTGTGACATTTGAATGGCACATGTTCACACAGGTCTTGATTTTACAAAATACTGAACCAAGTGAGGAGGACTCTGAGTTAAATGTGGCAAATACACTTCTTTAGGAGAAGTATCGCACAGAAGTTTCTATATTGTAACTCTTTGTGTTCAGGAGGAAATCACACTGGTTTACGACGTTTCCATGAAACATGTTCATGCATATCGTTCCCTTCCAAAATAGGGAACCAAGTGAAGAGGACTCACAGTCTATATGTAGCATGTGCACTTCTTTGGGATAAGTATCCTACACAGGTTTCTAGACTGCAAAACTTTGTATTCTGGAGAAAACAACATTTGTTTTGTGCTGATTCTACCAACGATATTCAGGCTTGTAATGAGCTTGAAAATATTGACCACTCAGTACGCGTCAAATTCCATGTTTCACTTTGTCTTCTCAATGATAAGAATCCTGTGATGTTCATAGGTTGTAACTTTTTATGATCCGGAGAAATTCACACTGTTTTGTGACATTTTCATGGAATTGTTCACGCAGGCCTTCATTTTCCAAAAGAGTGAACCAAGTGAGGAGGACTGAGAGTCAAATGTTGGAGGTGCACTTCTCAGGGATAAGTATCCTACAGAAGATTCTATAGTTTACACTTTGTGTCCAGGAGAAGATCATACTTGTTTTGTGACATTCGCATATAACATGTTCAAGCAGGCCATGATTTTCAAAAGAATGAACCACGTGCGGAGGATCCAAAGTCAATTGTTGGAATTTCACTTCTTAGTGATATGGATCCTAGAGAAGTTCCTATACTCTAACAATTGTGTTCAGGCTAAATCATACTTGTTTTGTGACATTTGAATGGCACATGTTCACACAGGCCATGATTTTACAAAATAGTGAACCAACTGAGGAGGACTCTGAGTTAAATGTGGCAAATGCTCTTCTTTAGGAGAATTATCGAACAGAAGTTTCTATATTTTAACTCTTTGTGTTCAGGGGAAATCACACTTGGATTACGACGTTTCCATGAAACATGTTCATGCATGTCGTTCCCTTCCAAAATAGTGAACCAAGTGAAAAAGCTCACAGTTATATGTAACATGTGTACTTCTTTTGGAAGTCGTATGTAGCATGTGCACATTTTTGTTATAAGTTTTGCACAGGTTTCTAGACTGTAAAACTTTGTATTCTGGAGAAAACAACATTTGTGTTGTGCTGATTCTATCAAAGATGTTCAGGCTTGTAATGAAAATAGTGACCACGTGAGTACGCGTCAAATTCACATGTTTCACTTTCTCTTCTCCGTGATAAGAATCCTTTAGATGTTCATACGTTGTAACTTTTTATGTTCAGGAGAAATTCACACTGGTTTGTGACGTTTTCATGGAATATGTTCATGCAGCCCTTGTTTTTCCAAATAGTGAACCAAGCGAGGAGGACTGAGAGTCAATTTGGAGGTTGCACATCAGGGATAAGTATCCTACAGAAGATTCTATAGTGTTACACTTTGTTTCAGGGGAAGATTCATACTTGTTTTGCGACATTCGCATATAACATGTTCAAGCAAGCCATGATTTTCAAGAATAAACCAAGTGCGGAGCATTCAGAGTCAAATGTTCCATTTCACTTCTTAGTTATAAGGATCCTAGAGAAGTTCCTATACTCTAACAATTGTGTTCAGGCGAAAATCATACTTGTTTTGTGACATTTGAATGGCACATGTTCACACAGGCCATGAGTTTACAAAATAGTGAACAGTGAGGAGGACTCTGAGTTAAATGTGGTAAATGCACTTCTTTAGGAAAAGTATTATACAGAAGTTTTATATTGTAACTCTTTGTGTCAGGAGGAAATCACACTTGGTTTACGACGTTTCCATGAAACATGTTCGTGCATGTTGTTCCCTTCCAAAATAGTGAACCAAGTGAAGGGGACTCACAAGTCATATATGTAGCATGTGCACTTCTTTGGGATAAGTATCCTACACAGGTTTGTAGACTGTAAAACTTTGTATTCTGGAGAAAAAAACATTTGTTTTGTGCTGATTCTACAACGATATTCAGGCTTGTAATGAGCTTGAAAATAGTGACCACGTCAGGACGCGTCAAATTCACATGTTTCACTTTCTCTTCTCAGTGATAAGAATCCTGTAGATGCTCATAGGTTGTAACTTTTTATGTTCCGGCGAAATTCACACTGGTTTTTGTGATGTTTTTCATGGAAATGTCACGCAGGCCGTGATTTTCCCAAAGAGTCAACCAAGTGAAAAGGACTGAGAGTCAAATGTTGGAGGTGCACTTCTCAGGGATAAGTATCCTACAGAAGATTCTATAGAGTTTACACTTTGTGTTCAGGAGAAGATCATACTGTTTTGCGATATTCGCATATAACATGTTCAAGCAGGCCATGTTTTTCCAAAAGAATGAAACTAGTGTGGAGGATTCAGAGTCAAATGTTCCAATTTCACTTCTTAGTGATAGGATCCTAGAGAAGTTCCTATACTGTAACAATTGTGTTCAGGCGAAAATCATACTTGTTTTGTGACATTTGAATGGCACATGTTCACACAGGCCATGATTTTACAAAATAGTGAACCAAGTGAGGAGGACCTGAGTTAAATGTGGCAAATGCACTTCGTTAGGAGAAGTATCGACAGAAGTTATATATTGTAAATCTTTGTGTTCAGGAGGAAATCACTCTTGGTTTACGACGTTTCCATGAAACATGTTCATGCATGTCGTTCCCTTCCAAAATAGTGAACCAAGTGAAAGAGGATCACAGTCATATATGTAACATGTGCACTTCTTTGGGAAGTCATATGTAGCATGTGCACTTTTTGTTATAGTTTCTGCACAGGTTTCTAGACTGTAAAACTTTGTATTCTGGAGAAAACAACATTTGTGTTGTGCTGATTCTATCAAAGATGTTCAGGCTTGTAATGAAAATAGTGACCACGTGGGACGCGTCAAATTCACATGTTTCACTTTCTCTTCTCCGTGATAAGAATCCTTTAGATGTTCATACGTTGTAACTTTTTATGTTCAGGAGAAATTCACACTGGTTTGTGATGTTTTCATGGAATATGTTCATGCAGGCCTTGTTTTTCCAAAATAGTGAACCAAGCGAGGAGGACTGAGATTCAAAAGTTAGAGGTGCACTTCTTAGGGATAGTATCCTATACAATTCTATAGGGTTACACTTTGTGTTCAGGAGAAGATCATAATTATTTTGCGACATTCGCACTAACATGTTCACGCAGGCCATGATTTTCCAAAAGATTGAACCAAGTGCGGAGGATTCAGAGTCAAATGTTGGAATTTCACTTCTTAGTGATAAGGATCCTAGAGAAGTTCCTATACTGTAACAATTGTGTTCAGGCGAAAATCATACTTGTTTGGGATATTTGAAAGGCACATGTTCACACAGGCCTGATTTTACAAAATAGTGTACCAAGTGAGGAGGACTCTGAGTTAAATGTGGCAAATGCACTTCGTTAGGAGAAGTATCGTACAAAGTTTCTATATTGTAATCTTTGTGTTCAGGAGGAAATCACACTTGGGTTTACGACGTTTCCATGAAACATGTTCATGCATGTCGTTCCTTCCAAAATAGTGAACCAAGTGAAGAGGACTCACAGTATATATGTAGCATGTGCACTTCTTTGGGAAGAAGTATCCTACACAGCAGTGCACTTCTTTGGGATAAGTATCCTACACAGGTTTCTAGACTATAAAACTTTGTATTCTGGAGAAAACAACATTTGTTTTGTGCTGATTCTACCAATGATATTAAGGCTTGTAATGAGCTTGAAAAAAGTTCTCTTCTCAGTGATAAGAATCCTGTAGATGCTCTAGGTTGTAACTTTTTATGTTCCGGAGAAATGCACACTGGTTTGTGACTTTTCATGGAATATGTTCACGCAGGCTTGATTTCCAAAAGAATGAACCAAGTGAGGAGTACTGAGAGTCAAATGTGGAGGTGCACTTCTCAGGGATAAGTATCCTACAAAAAGATTTCTATAGTGTTACACTTTGTGTTCTGGGGAGATCACTTGTTTTGCGACATTCGCATATAACATGTTCAAGCAGGCCATGATTTTCAAAAAGAATGAACCAAGTGCGGAGAATTCAAAGTCAATTGTTGGAATTTCACTTCTTAGTGATAAGGATCCTAGAGAAGTTCCTATACTCTAACAATTGTGTTCAGGCGAAAACTACTTGTTTTGTGACATTTGAATGGCACATGTTCACACAGGCCATGAGTTTATACAAAATAGTGAACCAACTGAGGAGGACTCTGAGTTAAATGTGGCAAATGCACTTCTTTAGGAGAAGGATCGAACAGAAGTTTCTATATTGTAACTCTTTGTGTTCAGGAGGAAATCACACCTTGGTTTACCACGTTTCCATGAAACATGTTCATGCATGTCGTTCCCTTCCAAATAGTGAACCAAGTGAAAAGGACTCACAGTCATATATGTAACATGTGTACTTCTTTGGAAGTCGTATGTGGCATGTACACATTTTTGTTATAAGTTTTCTGTACAGGTTTCTAGACTGTAAAACTTGTATTCTGGAGAAAACAACATTTGTGTTGTGCTGATTCTATCAAAGATTTCAGGCTTGTAATGAAAATAGTGACCACGTGAGGGCACGTCACATTCACATGTTCACTTTCTCTTCTCCGTGATAAGAATCCTGAAGATTGTTCTGGGTTTTAACTTTTTATTTCAGGAGAAATTCACACTGGTTTTGTGACGTTTTCATGGAATATGTTCACGCAGGCCTTGATTTTCCAAAATAGTGAACAAAGCGAGTAAGACTGAGATTCAAAAAGTTGGAGGTGCAATTCTTAGGGACAAGTATCCTATAGAAATTCTATAGGGTTACACTTTGGATTCAGGAGAAGATCATAATTGTTTTGCGACATTCACACATAACATTTCACGCAGGCCATGATTTTCCAAAAGAGTGACCAAGTGCGGAGGATTCAGAGTCAAATGTTGGAATTTCACTTCTTAGTGATAAGGATCCTAGAGAAGTTCCTATACTGTAACAATTGTGTTCAGGCGATCTAATTCTTACTTGTTTTGGGACATTTGAATGGCACATGTTCACTCAGGCCATGATTTTACAAAATAGTGAACCAAGGGAGGAGGACTCTGAGTTAAATGTGGCAAATGCACTTCGTTAGGAGAAGTATCGTACAGAAGTTACTATATGTAACTCTTGTGTTCAAGAGGAAATCACACTTGGTTTACGACGTTTCCATGAAACATGTTCATGCATGTCATTCTTTCCAAAATAGTGAACCACGTGAAGAGGACTCACAGTCATATATGTAGCATGTGACTTATTTAGGAGAAGTAATCCTACAAGCATGTGCACTTCTTTGGGATAAGTATCCTACACAGGTTTCTAGACTGTAAAACGTTGTATTCTGGAGAAACAACATTTGTTTTGTGCTGATTCTACCACGATATTCAGGCTTGTAATGAGCTTGAGAGTAGTGACCACGTCAGGGACGCGTCAAATTCACATGTTTTCACTTTCTCTTCTCAGTGATAAGAATCTGTAGGTGCTCATAGGTTGCAACTTTTTTTGTTCAGGAGAAATGGCACCACTGCTTTTGTTACGTTTTCATGGAATATGTTCACGCAGGCCTTGATTTTCCAAAAGAGTGAACCAAGTGAGGAGGACAGAGAGTCAAATGTTGGAGGTGCACACCTCAGGGATAAGTATCCCTACAGAATATTCTATAGTGTAACACTTTGTGTTCAGGAGAAGATCATACTTGTTTGCGACATTCGCATATAACATGTTCAAGCAGGCCATGATTTTCAAAAAGAATGAACCAGTGCGGAGGATAAAGAGTCAAATGTTCAATTTTCACTTCTTAGTGATAAGGATCTAGAGAAGTTCCTATACTGTAACAATTGTGTCAGGCGAAAATCATACTTGTTTTGGACATTTGAATGGCACCTCTTCACACAGGCCATGATTTTAGAAAATACTGAAACCAAGTGAGGAGGACTCTGAGTTAATGTGGCAAATACACTTCTTAGGATAAGTATCGCACAGAAGTTTCTATATTGTAACTCTTTGTGTTCAGGAGGAAATCACACTTCGTTTAGGACGTTTCCATGAAACTGTCATGCATTTCGTTCCCTTCCAAAATAGTGAACCAGTGAAGAGGACTCCAGTCATATATGTAGCATGTGCACTTCTTTGGGAGAAGTATCCTTACACAGGTTTCTAGACTGTAAAACTTTGTATTCTGGAGAAAACAACATTTGTTTTGTGCTGATTCTACCAACGATATTCAGGCTTGTAATGAGCTTGAAAATAGTGACCACATCAGGACGTGTCAAAATTCACATGTTTCACTTGTCTCTCTCAATGATAAGAATCCTGTGGATGTTCATAGGTTGTACCTTTTATGTTCCAGAGAAATTCACACTGGTTTTGTGATGTTTTTATGGAATATGTTCACGCAGGCCTTGATTTTCCAAAAGAGTGAACCAAGTGAGGAGGACTGAGAGTCAAATGTTGGAGGTGCACTTCTCAGGGATAAGTATCCTACAGAAGATCTATAGTTTTACACTTGTGTTCAGGAGAAGATCAGACTTGTTTTGTGACATTCGCATATAACATGTTCACGCAGGCCATGATTTTCCAAAAGAATGACCAAGTGCGGAGGATTCAGAGTCAAATGTTGGAAATTTCACTTCTTAGTGATAAGGATCCTAGAGAAGTTTGCCTATACTGTAACAATTGTGTTCAGGCGAAAATCATACTTGTTTTGTGACATTTGAATGGCACATGTTCACACAGGCCATGATTTACAAATAGTGAACCAAGTGAGGAGACTCTGAGTTAAATGTGGTAAATGCACTTCTTTAGGAAAAGTATTAGTACAGAAGTTTCTATATTGTAACTCTTTGTGTTCAGGAGGAAATCACACTTGGTTTACGACGTTTCCATGAAACATGTTCGTGCATTTTGTTCCGTTCCAAAATAGTGAACCAAGTGAAGGGACTCACAGTCATATATGTAGCATGTGCACTTCTTTGGGATAAGTATCCTACACAGGTTTGTAGACTGTAAAACTTTGTATTCTGGAGAAACAACATTTGTTTTGTGCTGATTCTACCAACAATATTCAGGCTTGTAATGAGCTTGAAAATAGTGACCACGTCGAGGACGCGTCAAATTCACATGTTTCACTTTCTCTTCTCAGTGATAAGAATCCTGTAGATGCTCATATGTTGTAACTTTTATGTTCGGCGAAATTCACACTGGTTTTGTGATGTTTTCATGGAATATGTTCACGCAGGCCTTGATTTTCCAAAAGAGTCAACCAAGTGAAAAGGACTGAGAGTCAAATGTTGGAGGTGCACTTCTCAGGGATAAGTATCCTACAGAAGATTCTATAGAGGTACACTTTGTGTTCAGGAGAAGATCATACTTGTTTTGCGATATTCGCATATAACATGTTCAAGCAGGCCATGTTTTTCCAAAAGAATGAACTAGTGTGGAGGATTCAGAGTCAAATGTTCCAATTTCACTTCTTAGTGATAAGGATCCTAGAGAAGTTCCTATACTGTAACAATTGTGTTCAGGCAAAAATCATACTTGTTTTGTGACATTTGAATGGCACATGTTCACACAGGCCATGATTTTACAAAATAGTGAACCAAGTGAGGAGGACACTGAGTTAAATGTGGCAAATGCACTTCGTTAGGAGAAGTATCGTACAGAAGTTACTATATTGTAAATCTTTGTGTTCAGGAGGAAATCACTCTTGGTTTACGACGTTTCCATGAAACATGTTCATGCATGTCGTTCCCGTCCAAAATAGTGAACCAAGTGAAGAGGATTCACAGTCATATATGTAACATGTGCACTTCTTTGGGAAGTCATATGTAGCATGTGCACATTTTTGTTATAAGTTTTCTGCACAGGTTTCTAGACTGTAAAACTTTGTATTCTGGAGAAAACAACATTTGTGTTGTGCTGATTCTATCAAAGATGTTCAGGCTTGTAATGAAAATAGTGACCACGTGAGGACGCGTCAAATTCACATGTTTCACTTTCTCTTCTCCGTGATAAGAATCCTTTAGATGTTCATACGTTGTAACTTTTTATGTTCAGGAGAAATTCACACTGGTTTTGTGATGTTTTCATGGAATATGTTCATGCAGGCCTTGTTTTTCCAAAATAGTGAACCAAGCGAGGAGGACTGAGATTCAAAAGTTAGAGGTGCACTTCTTAGGATAAGTATCCTATACAAATTCTATAGGGTTACACTTTGTGTTCAGGAGAAGATCATAATTATTTTGCGACATTCGCACATAACATGTTCACGCAGGCCATGATTTTCCAAAAGATTGAACCAAGTGCGGAGGATTCAGAGTCAAATGTTGGAATTTCACTTCTTAGTGATAAGGATCCTAGAGAAGTTCCTATACTGTAACAATTGTGTTCAGGCGAAAATCATACTTGTTTTGGGATATTTGAAAGGCACATGTTCACACAGGCCATGATTTTACAAAATAGTGTACCAAGTGAGGAGGACTCTGAGTTAAATGTGGCAAATGCACTTCGTTAGGAGAAGTATCGTACAGAAGTTTCTATGTTGTAACTCTTTGTGTTCAGGAGGAAATCACACTTGGTTTACGACGTTTCCATGAAACATGTTCATGCATGTCGTTCCTTTCCAAAATAGTGAACCAAGTGAAGAGGACTCACAGTTATATATGTAGCATGTGCACTTCTTTGGGAGAAGTATCCTACACAGCAGTGCACTTCTTTGGGATAAGTATCCTACACAGGTTTCTAGACTATAAAACTTTGTATTCTGGAGAAAACAACATTTGTTTTGTGCTGATTCTACCAATGATATTAAGGCTTGTAATGAGCTTGAAAAAAGTTCTCTTCTCAGTGATAAGAATCCCGTAGATGCTCATAGGTTGTAACTTTTTATGTTCCGGAGAAATGCACACTGGTTTTGTGACTTTTTCATGGAATATGTTCACGCAGGCCTTGATTTTCCAAAAGAATGAACCAAGTGAGGAGTACTGAGAGTCAAATGTTGGAGGTGCACTTCTCAGGGATAAGTATCCTACAAAAGATTCTATAGTGTTACACTTTGTGTTCAGGGGAAGATCATACTTGTTTTGCGACATTCGCATATAACATGTTCAAGCAGGCCATGATTTTCAAAAAGAATGAACCAAGTGCGGAGAATTCAAAGTCAATTGTTGGAATTTCACTTCTTAGTGATAAGGATCCTAGAGAAGTTCCTATACTCTAACAATTGTGTTCAGGCGAAAATCATACTTGTTTTGTGACATTTGAATGGCACATGTTCACACAGGCCATGAGTTTACAAAATAGTGAACCAACTGAGGAGGACTCTGAGTTAAATGTGGCAAATGCACTTCTTTAGGAGAAGGATCGAACAGAAGTTTCTATATTGTAACTCTTTGTGTTCAGGAGGAAATCACACTTGGTTTACCACGTTTCCATGAAACATGTTCATGCATGTCGTTCCCTTCCAAAATAGTGAACCAAGTGAAAAGGACTCACAGTCATATATGTAACATGTGTACTTCTTTGGGAAGTCGTATGTGGCATGTACACATTTTTGTTATAAGTTTTCTGTACAGGTTTCTAGACTGTAAAACTTTGTATTCTGGAGAAAACAACATTTGTGTTGTGCTGATTCTATCAAAGATGTTCAGGCTTGTAATGAAAATAGTGACCACGTGAGGGCACGTCAAATTCACATGTTTCACTTTCTCTTCTCCGTGATAAGAATCCTGAAGATGTTCATGGGTTTTAACTTTTTATGTTCAGGAGAAATTCACACTGGTTTTGTGACGTTTTCATGGAATATGTTCACGCAGGCCTTGATTTTCCAAAATAGTGAACAAAGCGAGTAAGACTGAGATTCAAAAGTTGGAGGTGCACTTCTTAGGGACAAGTATCCTATAGAAATTCTATAGGGTTACACTTTGTATTCAGGAGAAGATCATAATTGTTTTGCGACATTCACACATAACATGTTCACGCAGGCCATGATTTTTCCAAAAGAGTGAACCAAGTGCGGAGGATTCAGAGTCAAATGTTGGAATTTCACTTCTTAGTGATAAGGATCCTAGAGAAGTTCCTATACTGTAACAATTGTGTTCAGGCGATTAATCTTACTTGTTTTGGGACATTTGAATGGCACATGTTCACTCAGGCCATGATTTTACAAAATAGTGAACCAAGGGAGGAGGACTCTGAGTTAAATGTGGCAAATGCACTTCGTTAGGAGAAGTATCGTACAGAAGTTACTATATTGTAACTCTTTGTGTTCAAGAGGAAATCACACTTGGTTTACGACGTTTCCATGAAACATGTTCATGCATGTCATTCTTTCCAAAATAGTGAACCACGTGAAGAGGACTCACAGTCATATATGTAGCATGTGAACTTATTTAGGAGAAGTATCCTACACAGCATGTGCACTTCTTTGGGATAAGTATCCTACACAGGTTTCTAGACTGTAAAACGTTGTATTCTGGAGAAAACAACATTTGTTTTGTGCTGATTCTACCAACGATATTCAGGCTTGTAATGAGCTTGAGAGTAGTGACCACGTCAGGACGCGTCAAATTCACATGTTTCACTTTCTCTTCTCAGTGATAAGAATTCTGTAGGTGCTCATAGGTTGCAACTTTTTTTGTTCAGGAGAAATGCACACTGCTTTTGTTACGTTTTCATGGAATATGTTCACGCAGGCCTTGATTTTCCAAAAGAGTGAACCAAGTGAGGAGGACAGAGAGTCAAATGTTGGAGGTGCACACCTCAGGGATAAGTATCCTACAGAAGATTCTATAGTGTAACACTTTGTGTTCAGGAGAAGATCATACTTGTTTTGCGACATTCGCATATAACATGTTCAAGCAGGCCATGATTTTCAAAAAGAATGAACCATGTGCGGAGGATAAAGAGTCAAATGTTCCAATTTCACTTCTTAGTGATAAGGATCCTAGAGAAGTTCCTATACTGTAACAATTGTGTTCAGGCGAAAATCATACTTGTTTTGTGACATTTGAATGGCACATCTTCACACAGGCCATGATTTTAGAAAATACTGAACCAAGTGAGGAGGACTCTGAGTTAAATGTGGCAAATACACTTCTTTAGGATAAGTATCGCACAGAAGTTTCTATATTGTAACTCTTTGTGTTCAGGAGGAAATCACACTTCGTTTAGGATGTTTCCATGAAACATGTTCATGCATTTCGTTCCCTTCCAAAATAGTGAACCAAGTGAAGAGGACTCACAGTCATATATGTAGCATGTGCACTTCTTTGGGAGAAGTATCCTACACAGGTTTCTAGACTGTAAAACTTTGTATTCTGGAGAAAACAACATTTGTTTTGTGCTGATTCTACCAACGATATTCAGGCTTGTAATGAGCTTGAAAATAGTGACCACATCAGGACGTGTCAAATTCACATGTTTCACTTTGTCTTCTCAATGATAAGAATCCTGTGGATGTTCATAGGTTGTACCTTTTTATGTTCCAGAGAAATTCACACTGGTTTTGTGATGTTTTTATGGAATATGTTCACGCAGGCCTTGATTTTCCAAAAGAGTGAACCAAGTGAGGAGGACTGAGAGTCAAATGTTGGAGGTGCACTTCTCAGGGATAAGTATCCTACAGAAGATTCTATAGTTTTACACTTTGTGTTCAGGAGAAGATCATACTTGTTTTGTGACATTCGCATATAACATGTTCACGCAGGCCATGATTTTCCAAAAGAATGAACCAAGTGCGGAGGATTCAGAGTCAAATGTTGGAATTTCACTTCTTAGTGATAAGGATCCTAGAGAAGTTCCTATACTGTAACAATTGTGTTCAGGCGAAAATCATACTTGTTTTGTGACATTTGAATGGCACATGTTCACACAGGCCATGATTTTACAAAATAGTGAACCAACTGAGGAGGACTCTGAGTTAAATGTGGCAAATGCTCTTCTTTAGGAGAAGTATCGAACAGAAGTTTCTATATTGTAACTCTTTGTGTTCAGGAGGAAATCACACTTGGGTTACGACGTTTCCATGAAACATGTTCATGCATGTCGTTCCCTTCCAAAATAATGAACCAAGTGAAAAGGACTCACAGTCATATATGTAACATGTGCACTTCTTTGGGAAGTCATATGTAGCATGTACACATTTTTGGGATAAGTTTTCTGCACAGGTTTCTAGATTGTAAAACTTTGTATTCTGGAGAAAACAACATTTGTGTTGTGCTGATTCTACCAACTACGTTCAGGCTTGTAATGAAAATAGTGTCCACGTGAGGGCGCGTCAAATTCACATGGTTCACTTTCTCTTCTCCGTGATAAGAATTCTGTAGATGTTCATAGGTTGTAACTTTTTATGTTCAGGAGAAATTCACACTGGTTTTGTGACGTTTTCATGGAATATGTTCACGCAGGCCTTGATTTTCCAGAATAGTGAACCAAGTGAGGAGGAATGAGATTCAAATACTGGAGGTGCACTTCTTAGGGATAAGTATCCTATATAAATTCTATAGGGTTACACTTTGTGTTGAGGAGAAGATCATAATTGTTTTGCGACATTTGCACAAAACATGTTCACCCAGGCCATGATTTTCCAAAAGAGTGAATCAAGTGCGGAGGAATCAGAGTCAAATGTTGGAATTTCACTTCTTAGTGATAAGGATTCTAGAGAAGTTCCTATACTGTAACAATTGTGTTCAGGCGAAAATCATACTTGTTTTGTGACATTTGAATGGCACATGTTCAC
This sequence comes from Typhlomys cinereus, assembly GCA_023101885.1. Lineage (NCBI taxonomy): Eukaryota > Metazoa > Chordata > Mammalia > Rodentia > Platacanthomyidae > Typhlomys > Typhlomys cinereus. Next base: position 125,212 of record JALPQD010000896.1, read on the forward strand.
ACAGAGGACTCTGAGTTAAATGTGGCAAATGCACTTCTTTAGGAGAAGTATTGTACAGAAGTTTCTATATTGTAACTCTTTGTGTTCAGGAGGAAATCATACTTGGTTTACGACGTTTCCATGAAACATGTTCTTGCATGTCGTTCCCTTCCAAAATAGTGAACCAAGTGAAGAGGACTCACAGTCATATGTAGCATGTGCACTTCTTTGGGATAAGTATCCTACACAGGTTTCTAAACTGTAAAACTTTGTATTCTGGAGAAAACAACAATTTTTTGTGCTGATTCTACCAACGATATTCAGGCTTGTAATGAGCTTGAAAATAGTGACCACGTCAGGACGCCTCAAATTCACATGTTTCACTTTGTCTTCTCAATGATAAGAATCCTGTGGATGTTCATAGGTTGTACCTTTTTATGTTCTGGAAAAATTCACACTGGTTGTGACGTTTTCATGGAATATGTTCACGCAGGCCTTGATTTTCCAAAAGAGTGAACCAAGTGAGGAGGACTGAGAGTCAAATGTTGGAGGTGCACTTCTCAGGGATAAGTATCCTACAGAAGATTCTATAGTTTTACACTTTGTGTCCAGGAGAAGATCATACTTGTTTTGTGACATTCGCATATAACATGTTCAAGCAGGCCATGATTTTCAAAAAGAATGAACCAAGTGCGGAGGATCCAAAGTCAATTGTTGGAATTTCACTTCTTAGTGATATGGATCCTAGAGAAGTTCCTATACTCTAACAATTGTGTTCAGGCGAAAATCATACTTGTTTTGTGACATTTGAATGGCACATGTTCACACAGGCCATGATTTGACAAAATAGTGAACCAACTGAGGAGGACTCTGAGTTAAATGTGGCAAATGCTCTTCTTTAGGAGAAGTATGGAACAGAAGTTTGTATATTGTAACTCTTTGTGTTCAGGAGGAAATCACACTTGGATTATGACGTTTCCATGAAACATGTTCATGCATGTTGTTCCCTTCCAAAATAGTGAACCAAGTGAAAAAGACTCACAGTCATATATGTAACATGTGTACTTCTTTGGGAAGTCGTATGTAGCATGTGCACATTTCTGGGATAAGTTTTCTGCACAGGTTTCAAGATTGTAAAACTTTGTATTCTGGAGAAAACAACATTTGTGTTGTGCTTATTCTACCAACTATGTTCAGGCTTGTAATGAAAATAGTGACCACGTGAGGACGCGTCAAATTCACATGTTTCACTTTCTCTTCTCCGTGATAAGAATCCTTTAGATGTTCATACGTTGTAACTTTTTATGTTCAGGAGAAATTCACACTGGTTTTGTGACGTTTTCATGGAATATGTTCATGCAGCCCTTGTTTTTCCAAAATAGTGAACCACGCGAGGAGGACTGAGAGTCAAATGTTGGAGGTGCACATCTCAGGGATAAGTAACCTACAGAAGATTCTATAGTGTTACACTTTGTGTTCAGGGGAAGATCATACTTGTTTTGCGACATTCGCATATAACATGTTCAAGCAAGCCATGATTTTCAAAGAGAATAAACCAAGTGCGGAGCATTCAGAGTCAAATGTTCCAATTTCACTTCTTAGTTATAAGGATCCTAGAGAAGTTCCTATACTCTAACAATTGTGTTCAGGCGAAAATCATACTTGTTTTGTGACATTTGAATGGCACATGTTCACACAGGCCATGAGTTTACAAAATAGTGAATCAAGTGAGGAGGACTCTGAGTTAAATGTGGTAAATGCACTTCTTTAGGAAAAGTATTACAAAAGTTTCTATATTGTAACTCTTTGTGTTCAGGAGGAAATCACACTTGGTTTACGACGTTTCCATGAAACATGTTCGTGCATGTTGTTCCCTTCCAAAATAGTGAACCAAGTGAAGGGGACTCACAGTCATATATGTAGCATGTGCACTTCTTTGGGATAAATATCCTACACAGGTTTGTAGACTGCAAAACTTTGTATTCTGGAGAAAAAAACATTTGTTTTGTGCTGATTCTACCAACGATATTCAGGCTTGTAATGAGCTTGAAAGTAGTGACCACGTCAGGACTCGTCAAATTCACATGTTTCACTTTCTCTTCTCAGTGATAAGAATCCTGTAGATGCTCATAGGTTGTAACATTTTATGTTCCGGCGAAATTCACACTGGTTTTGTGATGTTTCCATGGAATATGTTCACGCAGGCCTTGATTTTCCAAAAGAGTCAACCAAGTGAAGAGGACTGAGAGTCAAATGTTGGAGGTGCACTTCTCAGGGATAAGGATCCTACAGAAGATTCTATAGAGTTACACTTTGTGTTCAGGAGAAGATCATACTTGTTTTGCGATATTCGCATATAACATGTTCAAGCAGGCCATGATTTTCCAAAAGATTGAAGCAAGTACGGAGGATTCAGAGTCAAATGTTCCAATTTCACTTCTTAGTGATAAGAATCCTAGAGAAGTTCCTATACTGTAACAATTGTGTTCAGGCGAAAATCATACTTGTTTTGTGACATTTGAATGGCACATGTTCACACAGGCCATGATTTTACAAAATAGTGAACCAAGTGAGGAGGACCCTGAGTTAAATGTGGCAAATGCACTTCGTTAGGAGAAGTATCGTACAGAAGTTACTATATTGTAAATCTTTGTGTTCAGGAGGAAATCACTCTTGGTTTACGACGTTTCCATGAAACATGTTCATGCATGTCGTTCCCTTCCAAAGTAGTGAACCAAGTGAAGAGGACTCACAGTCATATATGTAACATGTGCACTTCTTTGGGAAGTCATATGTAGCATGTGCACATTTTTAGGATAAGTTTTCTGCACAGGTTTCTAGACTGTAAAACTTTGTATTCTGGAGAAAACAACATTTGTGTTGTGCTGATTCTATCAAAGATGTTCAGGCTTGTAATGAAAATAGTGACCACGTGAGGACGCGTCAAATTCACATGTTTCAATTTCTCTTCTCCGTGATAAGAATCCTTTAGATGTTCATATGTTGTAACTTTTTATGTTCAGGAGAAATTCACACTGGTTTTGTGATGTTTTCATGGAATATGTTCATGCAGGCCTTGTTTTTCCAAAATAGTGAACCAAGCGAGGAGGACTGAGATTCAAAAGTTAGAGGTGCACTTGTTAGGGATAAGTATCCTATACAAATTCTATAGGGTTTCACTTTGTGTTGAGGAGAAGATAATAATTGTTTTGCGACATTCGCACATAACATGTTCACGCAGGCCATGATTTTCCAAAAGATTGAACCAAGTGTGGAGGATTCAGAGTCAAATGTTGGAATTTCACTTCTTAGTGATAAGGATCCTAGAGAAGTTCCTATACTGTAACAATTGTGTTCAGGCGAAAATCATACTTGTTTTGGGATATTTGAAAGGCACATGTTCACACAGGCCATGATTTTACAAAATAGTGTACCAAGTGAGGAGGACTCTGAGTTAAATGTGGCAAATGCACTTCGTTAGGAGAAGTATCGTACAAAGTTTCTATATTGTAACTCTTTGTGTTCAGGAGGAAATCACACTTGGTTTACGACGTTTCCATGAAACATGTTCATGCATGTCGTTCCTTTCCAAAATAGTGAACCAAGTGAAGAGGACTCACGGTCATACATGTAGCATGTGCACTTCTTTGGGAGAAGTATCCTACACAGCAGTGCACTTCTTTGGGGTAAGTATCCTACACAGGTTTCTAGACTGTAAAACTTTGTATTCTGGAGAAAACAACATTTGTTTTGTGCTGATTCTACCAATGATATTCAGGCTTGTAATGAGCTTGAAAAAAGTTCTCTTCTCAGTGATAAGAATCCTGTAGATGCTCATAGGTTGTAACTTTTTATGTTCCGGAGAAATGCACACTGGTTTTGTGACTTTTTCATGGAATATGTTCACGCAGGCCTTGATTTTCCAAAAGAATGAACCAAGTGAGGAGTACTGAGAGTCAAATGTTGGAAGTGCACTTCTCAGGGATAAGTATCCTACAGAAGATTCTATAGTGTTATACTTTGTGTTCAGGAGAAGATCATATTTGCTTTGTGACATTCACATATAACATGTTCAAGCAGGCCATGATTTTCAAAAAGAATGAACCAAGTGCGGAGGATTCAGAGTCAAATGTTCCAATTTCACTTCTTAGTGATAAGGATCCTAGAGAAGTTCCTATACTCTAACAATTGTGTTCAGGCGAAAATCATACTTGTTTTGGGACATTTGAATGGCACATGTTCACTCAGGCCATGATTTTACAAAATAGTGAACCAAGTGAGGAAGACTCAGAGTTAAATGTGGCAAATGCACTTCTTTAGGAGAGGTATCGTACAGAAGGTTCTATATTGTAACTCTTTGTGTTCAGGGGGAAATCACACTTGGTTTACGACGTTTCCACGAAACATGATCATGCATGTCGTTCCCTTCCAAAATAGTGAACCAAGTGAAGAGGACTCACAGTCATATATGTAGCATGTGCACTTCTTTGGGATAAGTATCCTACACAGGTTTCTAGACTGTAAAACTTTGTATTCTGGAGAAAACAACATTTGTTTTGTGCTGATTCTACCAACGATATTCAGGCTTGTAATGAGCTTGAAAAGAGTAACCATCTGAGGACGCGTCAAATTCACATGTTTCACTTTGTCTTCTCAATGATAAGAATCCTGTGGATGTTCATACGTTGTACCTTTTTATGTTCCGGAGAAATTCACACTGGTTGTGATGTTTTCATGCAATATGTTCACGCAGGCCTTCATTTCCCAAAAGAGTGAACCAAGTGAGGAGGACTGAGAGTCAAATGTTGGACGTGCACTTCTCAGAGATAAGTATCCTACAGAAGATTCTATAGTTTTACACTTTGTGTTTAGGAGAAGATCATACTTGTTTTGCGACATTCATGTACAACATATTCAAGCAGGCCATGATTTTCCAAAAGAATGAACCAAGTGCGGAGGATTCAGAGTCAAATGTTGAAATTTCACTTCTTAGTGATAAGGATCCTAGAGAAGTTCCTATACTGTAACAATTGTGTTTAGGCGAAAATCATACTAGTTTTGTGACATTTGAATGGCACATGTTCAAACAGGCCATGATTTTACAAAATAGTGAACCAAGGGAGGAGGACTCTGAGTTAAATGTGGCAAATGCACTTCTTTAGAAGAAGTATCGTACAGAAGTTTCTATATTGTAACTCTTTGTTTTCAGGAGGAAATCACACTTGGTTTACGACGTTTCCATGAAACATGTTCATGCATGTCGTTCCCTTCCAAAATAGTGAACCAAGTGAAAACGACTCACTGTCATATATGTAACATGTGCACTTCTTTGGGAAGTCATATGTAGCATCTGCACATTTTTGGGATAAGTTTTCTACACAGGTTTCTAGAGTGTAAAACTTTGTATTCTGGAGAAAACAACATTTGTGTTGGGCTGATTCTACCAAAGAAGTTCAGGCTTGTAATGAGCTTGAAAATAGTGACCACGTGAGGAGGCGTCAAATTCACATGTTTCATTTTCTCTTCTCAGTGATAAGAATCCTGGAGATGTTCATACGTTGTAACTTTTTATGTTCCGAAGAAAATCACACTGGTTTTGTGACGTTTTCATGGAATGTGGTCACGCAGTCCTTCATTTTCCAAAAGAGCGAACCAAGTGAGGATGACTGAGAGTCAAATGTTGGAGGTGCACTTCTCAGTGGTAAGTATCATACAGAAGATTCTACAGTGTTAGACTTTGTGTTCAGCAGAAGATCATACTTGTTTTGCGACATTCGCATATAACATGTTCAAGCAGGCCATGATTTTCCAAAAGAGTGAACCAAGTGCGGAGGATTCAGAGTCAAAAGTTGGAATTTCACTTCTTAGGGATAAGTATCCTAGAGAAGTTACTATACTTCAACAATTGTGCTCAGGAGAATCATACTTGTTTTGTGACATTTGAATGGCACATGTTCACTCAGGCCATGATTTTACAAAATAGTAAACCAAGTGCGGAGGACTCAGAGTTAAATGTGGCAAATGCACTTCTTTAGGAGAGGTATCGTACAGAAGTTTCTATATTGTAACTCTTGTGTTCAGGAGGAAATCACACTTGGTTTACGACGTTTCCATGAAACGTGTTCATCAATGTCTTTCCCTTCCAAAATAGTGAACCAAGTGAAGAGGACTCACATTCATATATGTAGCATGTGCACTTCTTTGGGAAGTCATATGTAGCATTTGCACATTTTTGGGATAAGTTTTCTGCATAGGTTTCTAGACTGTAAAACTTTGTATTCTGTAGAAAACAACATTTGTGTTGTGCTGATTCTATCAAAGATGTTCAGGCTTGTAATGAAGACAGTGGCCACGTGAGGGCGCGTCAAATTCACATGTTTCACTTTCTCTTCTCCGTGATAAGAATCCTTTAGATGTTCATAGGTTGTAACTTTTTATGTTCAGGAGAAATTCACACTGGTTTTGTGACGTTTTCATGGAATATGTTCACGTCGGCCTTGATTTTCCAAAATAGTGAACCAAGTGAGGAGGACTGAGATTCAAATGATGGAGGTGCACTTCTTAGGGATATGTATCCTATAGAAATTCTATAGGGTTACACTTTGTGTTCAGGAGAAGATCATACTTGTTTTGCGACATTCGCACATAACATGTTCACACAGGCCATGATTTTCCAAAAGAGTGAACCAAGTGCGGAGGATTCAGAGTCAAATGTTGGAATTTCACTTCTTAGTGATAAGGATCCTAGAGAGGTTCCTATACTGTAACAATTGTGTTCAGGCGAAAATCTTACTTGTTTTGGGACATTTGAATGGCACATATTCACTCAGGCCATGATTTTACAAAATAGTGAACCAAGTGAGGAGGACTCTGAGTTAAATGTGGCAAATGCACTTCTTTAGGAGAAGTATCGTACAGAAGTTTCTATATTGTAACTCTTTGTGTTCAGGAGGAAATCACACTTGGTTTACGACGTTTCCACGAAACGTGTTCATCAATGTCGTTCCCTTCCAAAATAGTGAACCAAGTAAAGAGGACTCACAGTCATATATGTAGCATGTGCACTTCTTTGGGAAAAGTATCCTACACAGCATGTGCACTTCTTTGGGATAAGTATCCTACACAGGTTTCTAGACTGTAAAACTTTGTATTCTGGAGAAAACAACATTTGTTTTGTGCTGATTCTACCAACGATATTCAGGCTTGTAATGAGCTTGAAAATAGTGACCACGTCAGGACGCGTCAAATTCACATGTTTCACTTTCTCTTCTCAGTGATAAGAATCCTGTAGATGCTCATAGGTTGTAACTTTTTATGTTCCGGAGAAATGCACACTGGTTTTGTGACTTTTTCATGGAATATGTTCACGCAGGCCTTGATTTTCCAAAAGAATGAACCAAGTGAGGAGTACTGAGAGTCAAATGTTGGAGGTGCACTTCTCAGGGATAAGTATCCTACAGAAGATTCTATAGTGTTATACTTTGTGTTCAGGAGAAGATCATATTTGCTTTGTGACATTCACATATAACATGTTCAAGCAGGCCATGATTTTCAAAAAGAATGAACCAAGTGCGGAGGATTCAGAGTCAAATGTTCCAATTTCACTTCTTAGTGATAAGGATCCTAGAGAAGTTCCTATACTCTAACAATTGTGTTCAGGCGAAAATCATACTTGTTTTGGGACATTTGAATGGCACATGTTCACTCAGGCCATGATTTTACAAAATAGTAAACCAAGTGCGGAGGACTCAGAGTTAAATGTGGCAAATGCACTTCTTTAGGAGAGGTATCGTACAGAAGGTTCTATATTGTAACTCTTTGTGTTCAGGGGGAAATCACACTTGGTTTACGACGTTTCCACGAAACATGATCATGCATGTCGTTCCCTTCCAAAATAGTGAACCAAGTGAAGAGGACTCACAGTCATATATGTAGCATGTGCACTTCTTTGGGATAAGTATCCTACACAGGTTTCTAGACTGTAAAACTTTGTATTCTGGAGAAAACAACATTTGTTTTGTGCTGATTCTACCAACGATATTCAGGCTTGTAATGAGCTTGAAAAGAGTAACCATCTGAGGACGCGTCAAATTCACATGTTTCACTTTGTCTTCTCAATGATAAGAATCCTGTGGATGTTCATACGTTGTACCTTTTTATGTTCCGGAGAAATTCACACTGGTTGTGATGTTTTCATGCAATATGTTCACGCAGGCCTTCATTTCCCAAAAGAGTGAACCAAGTGAGGAGGACTGAGAGTCAAATGTTGGAGGTGCACTTCTCAGAGATAAGTATCCTACAGAAGATTCTATAGTTTTACACTTTGTGTTTAGGAGAAGATCATACTTGTTTTGCGACATTCATGTACAACATATTCAAGCAGGCCATGATTTTCCAAAAGAATGAACCAAGTGCGGAGGATTCAGAGTCAAATGTTGAAATTTCACTTCTTAGTGATAAGGATCCTAGAGAAGTTCCTATACTGTAACAATTGTGTTTAGGCGAAAATCATACTAGTTTTGTGACATTTGAATGGCACATGTTCAAACAGGCCATGATTTTACAAAATAGTGAACCAAGGGAGGAGGACTCTGAGTTAAATGTGGCAAATGCACTTCTTTAGAAGAAGTATCGTACAGAAGTTTCTATATTGTAACTCTTTGTTTCAGGAGGAAATCACACTTGGTTTACGACGTTTCCATGAAACATGTTCATGCATGTCGTTCCCTTCCAAAATAGTGAACCAAGTGAAAACGACTCACTGTCATATATGTAACATGTGCACTTCTTTGGGAAGTCATATGTAGCATCTGCACATTTTTGGGATAAGTTTTCTACACAGGTTTCTAGAGTGTAAAACTTTGTATTCTGGAGAAAACAACATTTGTGTTGGGCTGATTCTACCAAAGAAGTTCAGGCTTGTAATGAGCTTGAAAATAGTGACCACGTGAGGAGGCGTCAAATTCACATGTTTCATTTTCTCTTCTCAGTGATAAGAATCCTGGAGATGTTCATACGTTGTAACTTTTTATGTTCCGAAGAAAATCACACTGGTTTTGTGACGTTTTCATGGAATGTGGTCACGCAGTCCTTCATTTTCCAAAAGAGCGAACCAAGTGAGGATGACTGAGAGTCAAATGTTGGAGGTGCACTTCTCAGTGGTAAGTATCATACAGAAGATTCTACAGTGTTAGACTTTGTGTTCAGCAGAAGATCATACTTGTTTTGCGACATTCGCATATAACATGTTCAAGCAGGCCATGATTTTCCAAAAGAGTGAACCAAGTGCGGAGGATTCAGAGTCAAAAGTTGGAATTTCACTTCTTAGGGATAAGTATCCTAGAGAAGTTACTATACTTCAACAATTGTGCTCAGGAGAATCATACTTGTTTTGTGACATTTGAATGGCACATGTTCACTCAGGCCATGATTTTACAAAATAGTAAACCAAGTGCGGAGGACTCAGAGTTAAATGTGGCAAATGCACTTCTTTAGGAGAGGTATCGTACAGAAGTTTCTATATTGTAACTCTTTGTGTTCAGGAGGAAATCACACTTGGTTTACGACGTTTCCATGAAACGTGTTCATCAATGTCTTTCCCTTCCAAAATAGTGAACCAAGTGAAGAGGACTCACATTCATATATGTAGCATGTGCACTTCTTTGGGAAGTCATATGTAGCATTTGCACATTTTTGGGATAAGTTTTCTGCATAGGTTTCTAGACTGTAAAACTTTGTATTCTGTAGAAAACAACATTTGTGTTGTGCTGATTCTATCAAAGATGTTCAGGCTTGTAATGAAGACAGTGGCCACGTGAGGGCGCGTCAAATTCACATGTTTCACTTTCTCTTCTCCGTGATAAGAATCCTTTAGATGTTCATAGGTTGTAACTTTTTATGTTCAGGAGAAATTCACACTGGTTTTGTGACGTTTTCATGGAATATGTTCACGTCGGCCTTGATTTTCCAAAATAGTGAACCAAGTGAGGAGGACTGAGATTCAAATGATGGAGGTGCACTTCTTAGGGATATGTATCCTATAGAAATTCTATAGGGTTACACTTTGTGTTCAGGAGAAGATCATACTTGTTTTGCGACATTCGCACATAACATGTTCACACAGGCCATGATTTTCCAAAAGAGTGAACCAAGTGCGGAGGATTCAGAGTCAAATGTTGGAATTTCACTTCTTAGTGATAAGGATCCTAGAGAGGTTCCTATACTGTAACAATTGTGTTCAGGCGAAAATCTTACTTGTTTTGGGACATTTGAATGGCACATATTCACTCAGGCCATGATTTTACAAAATAGTGAACCAAGTGAGGAGGACTCTGAGTTAAATGTGGCAAATGCACTTCTTTAGGAGAAGTATCGTACAGAAGTTTCTATATTGTAACTCTTTGTGTTCAGGAGGAAATCACACTTGGTTTACGACGTTTCCACGAAACGTGTTCATCAATGTCGTTCCCTTCCAAAATAGTGAACCAAGTAAAGAGGACTCACAGTCATATATGTAGCATGTGCACTTCTTTGGGATAAGTATCCTACACAGCATTGCACTTCTTTGGGATAAGTATCCTACACAGGTTTCTAGACTGTAAAACTTTGTATTCTGGAGAAAACAACATTTGTTTTGTGCTGATTCTACCAACGATATTCAGGCTTGTAATGAGCTTGAAAATAGTGACCACGTCAGGACGCGTCAAATTCACATGTTTCACTTTCTCTTCTCAGTGATAAGAATCCTGTAGATGCTCATAGGTTGTAACTTTTTATGTTCCGGAGAAATGCACACTGGTTTTGTGACTTTTTCATGGAATATGTTCACGCAGGCCTTGATTTTCCAAAAGAATGAACCAAGTGAGGAGTACTGAGAGTCAAATGTTGGAGGTGCACTTCTCAGGGATAAGTATCCTACAGAAGATTCTATAGTGTTATACTTTGTGTTCAGGAGAAGATCATATTTGCTTTGTGACATTCACATATAACATGTTCAAGCAGGCCATGATTTTCAAAAAGAATGAACCAAGTGCGGAGGATTCAGAGTCAAATGTTCCAATTTCACTTCTTAGTGATAAGGATCCTAGAGAAGTTCCTATACTCTAACAATTGTGTTCAGGCGAAAATCATACTTGTTTTGGGACATTTGAATGGCACATGTTCACTCAGGCCATGATTTTACAAAATAGTGAACCAAGTGAAGAAGACTCAGAGTTAAATGTGGCAAATGCACTTCTTTAGGAGAGGTATCGTACAGAAGGTTCTATATTGTAACTCTTTGTGTTCAGGGGGAAATCACACTTGGTTTACGACGTTTCCACGAAACATGATCATGCATGTCGTTCCCTTCCAAAATAGTGAACCAAGTGAAGAGGACTCACAGTCATATATGTAGCATGTGCACTTCTTTGGGATAAGTATCCTACACAGGTTTCTAGACTGTAAAACTTTGTATTCTGGAGAAAACAACATTTGTTTTGTGCTGATTCTACCAACGATATTCAGGCTTGTAATGAGCTTGAAAAGAGTAACCATCTGAGGACGCGTCAAATTCACATGTTTCACTTTGTCTTCTCAATGATAAGAATCCTGTGGATGTTCATACGTTGTACCTTTTTATGTTCCGGAGAAATTCACACTGGTTGTGATGTTTTCATGCAATATGTTCACGCAGGCCTTCATTTCCCAAAAGAGTGAACCAAGTGAGGAGGACTGAGAGTCAAATGTTGGAGGTGCACTTCTCAGAGATAAGTATCCTACAGAAGATTCTATAGTTTTACACTTTGTGTTTAGGAGAAGATCATACTTGTTTTGCGACATTCATGTACAACATATTCAAGCAGGCCATGATTTTCCAAAAGAATGAACCAAGTGCGGAGGATTCAGAGTCAAATGTTGAAATTTCACTTCTTAGTGATAAGGATCCTAGAGAAGTTCCTATACTGTAACAATTGTGTTTAGGCGAAAATCATACTAGTTTTGTGACATTTGAATGGCACATGTTCAAACAGGCCATGATTTTACAAAATAGTGAACCAAGGGAGGAGGACTCTGAGTTAAATGTGGCAAATGCACTTCTTTAGAAGAAGTATCGTACAGAAGTTTCTATATTGTAACTCTTTGTTTTCAGGAGGAAATCACACTTGGTTTACGACGTTTCCATGAAACATGTTCATGCATGTCGTTCCCTTCCAAAATAGTGAACCAAGTGAAAACGACTCACTGTCATATATGTAACATGTGCACTTCTTTGGGAAGTCATATGTAGCATCTGCACATTTTTGGGATAAGTTTTCTACACAGGTTTCTAGAGTGTAAAACTTTGTATTCTGGAGAAAACAACATTTGTGTTGGGCTGATTCTACCAAAGAAGTTCAGGCTTGTAATGAGCTTGAAAATAGTGACCACGTGAGGAGGCGTCAAATTCACATGTTTCATTTTCTCTTCTCAGTGATAAGAATCCTGGAGATGTTCATACGTTGTAACTTTTTATGTTCCGAAGAAAATCACACTGGTTTTGTGACGTTTTCATGGAATGTGGTCACGCAGTCCTTCATTTTCCAAAAGAGCGAACCAAGTGAGGATGACTGAGAGTCAAATGTTGGAGGTGCACTTCTCAGTGGTAAGTATCATACAGAAGATTCTACAGTGTTAGACTTTGTGTTCAGCAGAAGATCATACTTGTTTTGCGACATTCGCATATAACATGTTCAAGCAGGCCATGATTTTCCAAAAGAGTGAACCAAGTGCGGAGGATTCAGAGTCAAAAGTTGGAATTTCACTTCTTAGGGATAAGTATCCTAGAGAAGTTACTATACTTCAACAATTGTGCTCAGGAGAATCATACTTGTTTTGTGACATTTGAATGGCACATGTTCACTCAGGCCATGATTTTACAAAATAGTAAACCAAGTGCGGAGGACTCAGAGTTAAATGTGGCAAATGCACTTCTTTAGGAGAGGTATCGTACAGAAGTTTCTATATTGTAACTCTTTGTGTTCAGGAGGAAATCACACTTGGTTTACGACGTTTCCATGAAACGTGTTCATCAATGTCTTTCCCTTCCAAAATAGTGAACCAAGTGAAGAGGACTCACATTCATATATGTAGCATGTGCACTTCTTTGGGAAGTCATATGTAGCATTTGCACATTTTTGGGATAAGTTTTCTGCATAGGTTTCTAGACTGTAAAACTTTGTATTCTGTAGAAAACAACATTTGTGTTGTGCTGATTCTATCAAAGATGTTCAGGCTTGTAATGAAGACAGTGGCCACGTGAGGGCGCGTCAAATTCACATGTTTCACTTTCTCTTCTCCGTGATAAGAATCCTTTAGATGTTCATAGGTTGTAACTTTTTATGTTCAGGAGAAATTCACACTGGTTTTGTGACGTTTTCATGGAATATGTTCACGTCGGCCTTGATTTTCCAAAATAGTGAACCAAGTGAGGAGGACTGAGATTCAAATGATGGAGGTGCACTTCTTAGGGATATGTATCCTATAGAAATTCTATAGGGTTACACTTTGTGTTCAGGAGAAGATCATACTTGTTTTGCGACATTCGCACATAACATGTTCACACAGGCCATGATTTTCCAAAAGAGTGAACCAAGTGCGGAGGATTCAGAGTCAAATGTTGGAATTTCACTTCTTAGTGATAAGGATCCTAGAGAGGTTCCTATACTGTAACAATTGTGTTCAGGCGAAAATCTTACTTGTTTTGGGACATTTGAATGGCACATATTCACTCAGGCCATGATTTTACAAAATAGTGAACCAAGTGAGGAGGACTCTGAGTTAAATGTGGCAAATGCACTTCTTCAGGAGAAGTATCATACAGAAGTTTCTATATTGTAACTCTTTGTGTTCAGGAGGAAATCACACTTGTTTAACGACGTTTCCATGAAACATGTTCATGCATGTCGTTCCCTTCCAAAATAGTGAACCAAGTGAAGAGGACTCACAGTCATATATGTAGCATGTGCACTTCTTTGGGATAAGTATACTACACAGGTTTCTAGACTGTAAAACTTTGTATTCTGGAGAAGACAACATTTGTTTTGTGCTGATTCTACCAACGATATTCAGGCTTGTAATGAGCTTGAAAATAGTGACCACGTCAGGACGCGTCAAATTCACATGTTTCACTTTCTCTTCTCAGTGATAAGAATCCTGTAGATGCTCATAGGTTGTAACTTTTTATGTTCCGGAGAAATGCACACTGCTTTTGTGACGTTTTCATGGAATAAGTTCAGGCAGGCCTTGATTTTCCAAAAGAGTGAACCAAGTGAGGAGGACTGAGAGTCAAATGTTGGAGGTGCACTTCTCAGGGATAAGTATCCTACAGAAGATTCTATAATTTTACACTTGGTGTTCAGGAGAAGATCATACTTGTTTTGCGACATTCGCATATAACATGTTCAAGCAGGCCAGGATTTTCCAAAAGAATGAACCAAGTGCGGAGGATTCAGAGTCAAATGTTGGAATTTCACTTCTTAGTGATAAGGATCCTAGAGAAGTTCCTATACTGTAACAATTGTGTTCAGGCGAAAATCATACTTGTTTTGGGACATTTGAATGGCACATGTTCACACAGGCCATGATTTGACAAAATAGTGAACCAAGTGAGGAGGACTCTGAGTTAAATGTGGCAAATGCACTTCTTCAGGAGAAGTATCATACAGAAGTTTCTATATTGTAACTCTTTGTGTTCAGGAGGAAATCACACTTGGTTTACGACGTTTCTATGAAACGTGTTCATGCATGTCGTTCCCTTCCAAAATATTGAACCAAGTGAAGAGGACTCAAAGTCATATATGTAGCATGTGCACTTCTTTGGGATAAGTATTCTACACAGGTTTTTAGACTGTAAAACTTTGTATTCTGGAGAAAACAACATTTGTTTTGTGCTGATTCTACCAACGATATTCAGGCTTATAATGAGCTTGAAAATAGTGACCATCTGAGGACGCGTCAAATTCACATGTTTCACTTTCTCTTCTCAGTGATAAGAATCCTGTAGATGCTCATAGGTTGTAACTTTTTATGTTCCGGAGAAATAAACACTGCTTTTGTGACGTTTTCATGGAATAAGTTCAGGCAGGCCTTGATTTTCCAAAAGAGTGAACCAAGTGAGGAGGACTGAGAGTCAAATGTTGGAGGTGCACTTCTCAGGGATAAGTATCCTACAGAAGATTCTATAGTGTTACACTTTGTGTTCAGGAGAAGATCATACTTGTTTTGCGACATTCGCATATAACATGTTCAAGCAGGCCAGGATTTTCCAAAAGAATGAACCAAGTGCGGAGGATTCAGAGTCAAATGTTGGAATTTCACTTCTTAGTGATAAGGATCCTAGAGAAGTTCCTATACTGTAACAATTGTGTTCAGGCGAAAATCATACTAGTTTTGTGACATTTGAATGGCACATGTTCAAACAGGCCATGATTTTACAAAATAGTGAACCAACTGAGGAGGACTCTGAGTTAAATGTGGCAAATGCACTTCTTTAGGAGAAGTATCATACTGAAGTTTCTATATTGTAACTCTTTGTGTTCAGGAGGAAATCACACTTGGTTTACGACGTTTCTATGAAACGTGTTCATGCATGTCGTTCCCTTCCAAAATATTGAACCAAGTGAAGAGGACTCAAAGTCATATATGTAGCATGTGCACTTCTTTGGGATAAGTATTCTACACAGGTTTTTAGACTGTAAAACTTTGTATTCTGGAGAAAACAACATTTTTTTTGTGCTGATTCTACCAACGATATTCAGGCTTGTAATGAGCTTGAAAATAGTGACCATCTGAGGACGCGTCAAATTCACATGTTTCACTTTCTCTTCTCAGTGATAAGAATCCTGTAGATGCTCATAGGTTGTAACTTTTTATGTTTCGGAGAAATGCACACTGCTTTTGTGACGTTTTCATGGAATAAGTTCACGCAGGCCTTGATTTTCCAAAAGAGTGAACCAAGTGAGGAGGACTGAGAGTCAAATGTTGGAGGTGCACATCTCAGGGATAAGTATCCTACAGAAGGTTCTATAGTGTTACACCTTTTGTTCAGGAGAAGATCATACTTGCTTTGTGACATTCGCATAAACATGTTCAAGCAGGCCATGATTTTCCAAAAGAATGTACCAAGTGCGGAGGATTCAGAGTCAAATGTTCCAATTTCACTTCTTAGTGATAAGGACCCTAGAGAAGTTCCTATACTCTAACAATTGTGTTCAGGTGAAAATCATACTTGTTTTGTGACATTTGAATGGCACATGTTCACACAGGCCATGATTTTACAAAATAGTGAACCAAGTGAGGAGGACTCTGAGTTACATGTGGCAAATGCACTTCTTTAGGAGAAGTATCGTACAGAAGTTTCTATATTGTAACTCTTTGTGTTCAGGAGGAAATCACAATTGGTTTACGACATTTCCATGAAACATGTTCATGCATGTCGTTCCTTTCCAAAATAGTGAACCAAGTGAAGAGGACTCACAGTCATATATGTAGCATGTGCACTTCTTTGGGATAAGTATCCTACACAAGTTTATAGACTGTAAACGTTTGTATTCTAGAGAAAACAACATTTGTTTTGTGCTGATTCTACCAACGATATTCAGGCTTATAATGAGCTTGAAAATAGTGACCATCTGAGGACGCGTCAAATTCACATGTTTCACTTTGTCTTCTCAATGATAAGAATCCTGTGGTTGTTCATACGTTGTACCTTTTTATGTTCCGGAGAAATTCACACTGGTTTTATGACTTTTTCATGGAATATGTTCACGCAGGCCTTGATTTTCCAAAAGAGTCAACCAAGTGAAGAGGACTGAGAGTCAAATGTTGGAGGTGCACTTCTCAGGGATAAGTATCCTACAGAAGATTCTATAGTGTTACACTTTGTGTTCAGGAGAAGATCATACTTGTTTTGCGACATTCGCATATAACATGATTTACCAAAGATTGAACCAAGTCCGGAGAAGTCAGAGTTAAATGTTCCAATTTCACTTCTTAGTGATAAGGATCCTAGAGAAGTTCCTATACTCTAACAATTGTGTTCAGGCGAAAATCTTACTTGTTTTGGGACATTTGATTGGCACATATTCACTAAGGCCATGATTTTACAAAATAGTGAACCAAGTGAGGAGGCCTCTGAGTTAAATGTGGCAAATGCACTTCTTTAGGAGAAGTATCGTACAGAAGTTTCTATGTTGTAACACTTTGTGCTCAGGAGGAAATCACACTGGTTTTACGACGTTTCCATGATACATGTTCATGCATGTCGTTCCCTTCGAAAACAGTGAACCAAGTGAAGAGGACTCACAGTCATATGTAGCATGTGCACTTCTTTGGGATAAGTATCCTACACAGGTTTCTACACTGTAACACTTTGTATTCTGGAGAAAACAACATTTGTTTTGTGCTGATTCTACCAACTACGTTCAGGCTTGTAATGAGCTTGAAATTAGTGACCAAGTGAGGACGCGTCAAATTCACCTGTTTCACGTTCTCTTCTCAGTGAATAGAATCCTGTAGATGTTCATACGCTATACCTTTTTACGTTCCGGAGAAATTCACACTGGTTTTGTGATGTTTTCATGGAATATGTTCACGCAGGCCTTGATTTTCCAAAAGAGTGAACCAATTGAGGAGGACTGAGAGTCAAATGTTGGAGGTGCACTTCTCAGGGATAAGTATCCTCCAGAAGATTCTGTAGTGTTACGCTTTGTGTTCAGGAGAAGATCATCCTCGTTTTGCGACATTCGCACATAACATGTTCACGCAGGCCATGATTTTCCAAAAGAGGGAACCAAGTGCGGAGGATTCAGAGTCAAATGTTGGCATTTCACTTATTATGGATATGTATCCTAGAGAACTTCCTAAACTGTAACTTTTGTGTTCATGCCAAAATCATATTTCTTTTCTGACAATGGAATGGCACATGTTCACACAGGCCATGATTTCACAAAATAGAGAAGCAAGTGCGGAGGACTCAGAGTTAAATGTTGTAAGTGCGCTTCTTTAGGAGAAGAATCTTACAGAAGTTTCTATATTGTAACTCTCTGTGTTCAGGAGGAAATCACACTTGTTTTACGACGTTTCCATGAAACATGTTCATGCATGTCGTTCCCTTCGAAAACAGTGATGCAAGTGAAGAGGACTCACAGTCATATGTAGCATGTGCACTTCGTTGGGAAGTCATGTGCAGCATGTGCACTTCTTTTGGATAAGTATCCTACACAGGTTTCTAGACTGTAAAACTTTGTATTCTGGAGAAAACACATTTGTTTTGTGCTGATTCTAACAACTATATTCAGGCTTGTAATGAGCTTGAAAATAGTGACCAAGTGAGGACACGTCCAATTCACATGTTTCACTTTCCCTTCTCAGTGATAAGAATCCTGTAGATGTTCATATGTTGTAACTTTTTATATTGCGGAGAAATGCACACTGGTTTTGTGACGTTTTCATGCAATATGTTCACGCAGGCCTTGATTTTCCAAAAGAGTGAACCAAGTGAGGAGGACTGAGAGTCAAATGTTGGAGGTGCACTTCTCAGGGATAAGTATCCTATAGAAGATTCTGTAATATTACGCTTTGTGTTCAGGAGAAGATCATCCTCGTTTTGCGACATTCGCACATAACATGTTCACGCATGCCATGATTTTCCAAAAGAGTGACCCAAGTGCGGAGGATTCAGAGTCAAATGTTGACATGTCACTTCTTAGGGATAAGTATCCTAGAGAAGTTCCTAAACTGAAACTTTTGTGTTCATGCGAAAATCATACTTGTTTTCTCACATTTGAATGGCACATTATCACACAGGCCATGATTTCACAAAATAGAGAACCAAGTGCGGCGGACTCAGAGTTAAATTTTGAAGGTGCGCTTCTTTAGGCGAAGTATCGTACAGAAGTTTCTTATTGTAACTCTTTGTGTTCAGGAGGAAATCACACTGGTTTTACGAAGTTTCCATGAAACATGTTCATGCATGTCGTTCCCTTCCAAAACAGTGAACCAAGTGAAGAGGACTCACAGTCATATGTAGCATGTGCACTTCTTTGGGAAGTCATGTGCAGCATGGGCACTTCTTTCGGTTAAGTATCCTACACAGGTTTCTAGACTGTAACACTTTGTATTCTGGAGAAAACAACATTTGTTTTGTGCTGATTCTACCAACTACGTCCAGGCTTGTAAGGAGCTTGAAAATAGTGACCAAGTGAGGACGCGTCAAATTCACCTGTTTCACGTTCTCTTCTCAGTGAAAAGAATCCTGTAGATGTTCATACGTTGTAACTTTTTATGTTGCAGAGAAATTCACACTGGTTTTGTGACGTTTTCATGGAATATGTTCAGGCAGGTCTTTATTTTTCAAAAGTGTGAACTAAGTGAGGAGGACTGAGAGTCAAATGTTGGAGGTGCACACCTCAGGGATAAGTATTCTACAAAAGATTCTGTAGTGTTATGCTTTGTGTTCAGGAGAATATCTTCCTTGTTTTGTGACATTCGCACATAACATGTTCACGCAGGCCATGATTTTCAAAAGAGTGAACCAAGTGCGGAGGATTTAGAGTCAAATGTTGACATGTCACTTCCTAGGGAAACGTATCCTAGAGAAGTTCCTAAACTGTAACTTTTGTGTTCAGGCGAAAATCATACTTGTTTTCTGACGTTGGAATGGCACATGTTCACACAGGCCATGATTTCACAAAATAGAGAAGCAAGTGCGGAGGTCTCAGAGTTAAATGTTGCAAGTGTGCTTCTTTAGCAGAAGTATCGTACAGAAGTTTCTATATTGTAACTCTTTGTGTTCAGGAGGAAATCACACTTCTTTTACGACATTTCCATGAAACATGTTCATGCATGTCGTTCCCTTCGAAAAGAGTGAAAATGTGAAGAGGACTCACAGTCATATGTAGCATGTGCACTTCGTTGGGAAGTCATGTGCAGCATGTGCACTTCTTTCGGATAAGTATCCTACACAGGTTTCTAGACTGTAAAACTTTGTATTCTGGAGAAAAAAACATTTGTTTTGTGCTGATTCTACCAACTATGTTTAGGCTTGTAATGAGCTTGAAAATAGTGACCAAGTGAGGACGCGTCCAATTCACATGTTTCACTTTCTCTTCTCAGTGATAAGAATCCTGTAGATGCTCATAGGTTGTAACTTTTTATGTTCCGGAGAAATTCACACTGGTTTCGTGACGTTTTCATGAAATATGTTCACGCACGCCTTGATATTCCAAAAGAGTGAACCAAGTGAGGAGCACTGAGAGTCAAATGTTGGAGGTGCACTTCTCATGGATGAGTATCCTACAGAAGATTCTGTAGTGTTACGTTTTGTGTTCAGCAGAAGATCATCCTCGTTTTGCGACATTCGCACATAACATGTTCACGCAGGCCATGATTTTCCAAAAGAGTGAACCAAGTGCGGAGGATTCAGAGTCAAATGTTGGCATTTCACTTCTTAGGGATAAGTATCCTAGAGAAGTTCCTAAACTGTAACTTTTGTGTTCAGGGAAAATCATACTTGTTTTCTGAGATTGGAATGGAACATGTTCACACAGGCCATGATTTCACAAAATAGTGAACCAAGTGCTGAGGTCTCATAGTTAAATGTTGCAAGTGCGCTTCTTTAGGAGAAGTATCGTACAGAAGTTCCTATATTGTAACTCTTTGTGTTCAGGAGGAAATCACACGTGTTTTACGATGTTTCCATGACACATGTTCATGCATGTCGTTCCCTTCGAAAACAGTGAACAATGTGAAGAGGACTCATAGTCATATGTAGCATGTGCACTTCTTTGGGAAGTCATGTGCAGCATGTGCACTTCGTTCGGATAAGTATCCGACACAGGTTTCTAGACTGTAAAACTTTGTATTCTGGAGAAAACATCATTTGTTTGGTGCTGATTCTACCAACGATATTCAGGCTTGTAATGAGCTTGAAAATAGTGACCACGTCAGACACGTCAAATTCATATGTTTCACTTTCTCTTCTCAGTGATAAGAATCCTGTAGATGTTCATACGTTGTACCTATTTATGTTCAGGAGAAATTCACACTGGTTTTGTGACGTTTTCATGGAATATGTTCACGCAGGCCTTGATTTTCCAAAAGAGTCAACCAAGTGAGGAGGACTGAGAGTCAAATGTTGGAGGTGCACTTCTTAGGGATAAGTATCCTACAGAAGATTCTATAGTGTTACACTTTGTGTTCAGGAGAAGATCATACTTGTTTTGTGACATTCACATATAACATTTTCAAGCAGGCCATGATTTTCCAAAAGAATGAACCAAGTGCGGAGGATTCAGAGTCAAATGTTCCAATTTCACTTCTTAGTGATAAGGATCCTAGAGAAGTTCTTATACTGTAACAATTGTGTTCAGGCGAAAATCATACTTGTTTTGTGACATTCGAATGGCACATGTTCACACAGGCCATGATTTTACAATATAGTGAACCAAGTGAGGAGGACTCTGAGTTAAATGTGGCAAATGCACTTCTTTAGGAGAAGTATCGTACAGAAGTTTCTATGTTGTAACTCTTTGTGTTCAGGAGGAAATCACACTTGGTTTACGACGTTTCCGTGAAACATGTTCATTCATGTTGTTCCCTTCCAAAATAGTGAACCAAGTGAAAATGACTCACAGTCATATATGTAACATGTGCACTTCTTTGGAAAGTCATATGTAGCATGTGCACATTTTTGGGACAAGTTTTCTACACAGGTTTCTAGACTGTAAAACTTTGTATTCTGGAGAAAACAACATTGGTGTTGTGCTGATTCTATCAAAGAAGTTCAGGCTTGTAATGGAAATAGTGACCACGTGAGGGCGCGTCAAATTCACATGTTTCAATTTCTCTTCTCCGTGATAAGAATCCTGTAGATGTTCATAGGTTGTAACTTTTTATGTTCAGGAGATATTCACACTGGTTTTGTGACGTTTTCATGGAATAGCTTCACGCGGGCCTTGATTTTCCAAAAGAGTGAACCAAGTGAGGAGGACTGAGATTCAAATGTTGGAGGTGCACTTCTTAGGGATAAGTATTCTATAGACATTCTATAGGGTTACACTTTGTGTTCAGGAGAATATCAGACTTGTTTTGCGACATTTGCACATAATTTGTACAAGCAGGCCATGATTTTCCAAAAGAATGAATCAAGTGCGGAGGATTCAGAGTAAAATGTTCCAATTTCACTTCTTAGTGATAAAGATCCCAGAGAAGTTCTTATACTGTAACAATTGTGTTCAGGTGAAAATCATACTTGTTTTGTGACATTTGAATGGCACATGTTCACACAGGCCATGATTTTACAAAATAGTGAACCAAGTGAGGAGGACTCTGAGTTAAATATGGCAAATGCACTTCTTTAGGCAAAGTATCATACAGAAGTTTCTATATTGTAACTCATTGTGTTCAGGAGGAAATCACACTTGGTTTACGACATTTCCATGAAACATGTTCATGCATGTCGTTCCCTTCCAAAATAGTGAACCAAGTGAATAGGACTCACAGTCATATATGTAGCATGTGCACTTCTTTGGGATAAGTATCCTACACAGGTTTCTAGACTGTAAAACTTTGTATTCTGGAGAAAACAACATTTGTTTTGTGCTGATTCTACCAACGATATTCAGGCTTGTAATGAGCTTGAAAATACTGACCAAGTCAGGACGTGTCAAATTCACATGTTTCACTTTCTCTTCTCAATGATAAGAATCCTGTAGATGTTCATACGTTGTACCTTTTCATGTTCCGGAGAAATTCACACTGGTTTTGTGACGTTTTCATGGAATATGTTCACCCAGGCCTTGATTTTCCAAAAGAGTCCACCATGTGAAGAGGACTGAGAGTCAAATGTTGGAGGTGCACTAATTAGGGATAAGTACCCTACAGAAGATTCTATAGTGTTACACTTTGTGTTCAGGAGATGATCATACTTGTTTTGTGACATTCGCATATAACATGTTCAAGCAGGCCATGATTTTCCAAAAGAATGAACCAAGAGCGGAGGATTCAGAGTCAAATGTTCCAATTTCACTTCTTAGTGATAAGGATCCTAGAGAAGTTCTTCTACTGTAACAATTGTGTACAGGCGAAAATCATACTTGTTTTGTGACATTTGAATGGCACATGTTCACACAGGCCATGATTTTACAAAATAGTGAACCAAGTGAGGAGGACTCTGAGTTAAATGTGGCAAATGCACTTCTTTAGGAGAAGTATCGTACAGAAGTTTCTATGTTGTAACTCTTTGTGTTCAGGAGGAAATCTCACTTGGTTTACGAAGTTTCCATGAAACATGTTCATGCATGTCGTTCTCTTCCAAGATAGTGAACCAAGTGAAAAGGACTCACAGTCATATATGTAGCATGTGCACTTATTTGGGAGAAATATCCGACACAGCATGTGCTGTTCTTTGTGATAAGTATCCTACACAGGTTTCTAGACTGTAAAACTTTGTATTCTGGAGAAAACAATATTTGTTTTGTGCTGATTCTACCAACGATATTCAGGCTGGTAATGAGCCTGAAAATAGTGACCACGTCAGGACGTGTCAAATTCACATGTTTCACTTTGTCTTCTCAATGATAAGAATCCTGTAGATGTTCATACGTTGTACCATTTTATGTTCCGGAGAAATTCACACTGGTTTTGTGACGTTTTCATGGAATATGTTCACGCAGGCCTTGATTTTCCAAAAGACTGAAGCAAGTGAAGAGGACTGAGAGTCAAATGTTGGAGGTGCACTTCTCAGGGATAAGTATCCTACAGAAGATTCTAGAGTGTTACACTTTGTGTTCAGGAGAAGATCATACTTGTTTTGCGATATTCGCATGTAACATGTTCAAGCAGGCATTGATTTTCCAAAAGTTTGAACCAAGTGCGGAGGATTCAGAGTCAAATGTTCCAATTTCACTTCTTAGTGATAAGGATACTAGAGAAGTTCCTATACTGTAGCAATTGTGTTCAGGCGAAAATCATACTTATTTTGGGACATTTGAATGGCACATGTTCACACAGGCCCTGATTTTACGAAATACTGAACCAAGTGAGGATGTCTCTGAGTTAAATGTGGCAAAGGCACTTCTTTAGGAGAAGTATCGTACAGAAGTTTCTATATTGTAACTCTTTGTCTTCAGGAGGAAAACACACTTGGTTTACAACGTTTCCATGAAACATGTTCATGCATGTCGTTCCCTTCCAAAATAGTGAACCAAGTGAAAAGGACTCACAGTCATATATGTAACATGTGCACTTCTTTGGGAAGTCATATGTAGCATGTGCACATTTTTGGGATAAGTTTTCTGCACAGGTTTCTAGACTGTAAAGCTTTGTATTCTGGAGAAAACAACATTTGTCTTGTGCTGATTCTATCAAAGATGCTCAGGCTTTTAATGAAAATAGTGACCACGTGAGTGCGCGTCAAATTCACATGTTTCACTTTCTCTTCTCTGTGATAAGAATCCTGTAGATGTACATATGTTGTAAATTTTTATGTTGAGGGGAAATTCTAACTGGTTTTGTGACATTTTCCTGGAATATGTTTACGCAGGCCTTGATTTTCCAAAAGAGTGAACCAAGTGAGGAGGACTGAGAGTCAAATGTTGGAGGTGCACTTCTCAGGGATAAGTATCCTACAGAAGATTCTCTAGTGTTACGATTTGTGTTCAGGAGAAGATCATCCTCGTTTTGCGACATTGGCACATAACATGTCAACGCAGGCCATGATTTTCCAAAAGAGTGAACCGAGTGCGGAGGATTCAGAGTCAAATGTTGGCATTTCACTTCTTAGGGATAAGAATCCTAGAGAAGTTCCTAAATTGTAACTTTTGTGTTCAGGCAAAAATCATACATGTTTTCTGACATTGGAATGACACATGTTCACACAGGCCATGATTTCACAAAATAGAGAAGCAAGTGCGGAGGACTCAGAGTTAAATGTTGCAAGTGTGCTTCTTTAGGAGAAGTATCGTACAGAAGTTTCTGTATTGTAACTCTTTGTGTTCAGGAGGAAATCACACTTGTTTTACGACGTTTCCATGAAACATTTTCATGGATTTCATTCCCTTCGAAAACAGTGAACCAAGTGAAGAGGACTCACAGTCATATGTTGCATGTGCACTTCTTTGGGAAGTCATGTGCAGCATGTGCACTTCTTTCATGTAAGTATCCTACACAGGTTTCTAGACCGTAAAACTTTGTACTCTGGAGAAAAAAACATTTGATTTGTGCTGATTCTACCAACTATGTTCAGGCTTGTAATGAGCTTGAAAATAGTGACCAAGTGAGGAAGCGTCCAAATCACATGTTTCACTTTCCCTTCTCAGTGATAAGAATCCTGTATATGTACATACGTTGTAACTTTTTATATTGCCGATAAATTCACACTGGTTTTGTGATGTTTTCATGGAATATGTTCACGCAGGCGTTGATTTTCCAAAAGAGTGAACCAAGTGAGGAGGACTGAGAGTCAAATGTTGGAGGTGCACTTCTCAGGGATAAATATCCTACAGAAGATTCTGTAGTGTTACGCTTTGTGTTCAGGAGAAGATCATCCTCGTTTTGCGACATTCGCACATAACATGTTCACGCAGGCCATGATTTTCCAAAAGCGTGAACTAAGTGTGGAGGATTCAGAGTCAAATGTTGGCATTTCACTTCTTAGGGATAAGTATCCTAGAGAAGTTCCTAAACTGTAACTTTTGTGTTCAGGCGAAAATCATACTTGTTTTCTGACATTGGAATGGCAAATGTTCACACAGGCCATGATTTCTCAAAATAGAGAAGCAAGTGCGGAGTACTCAGAGTTAAATGTTGCAAGTGTGCTTCTTTAGGAGAAGTATCATACAGAAGTTTCAATATTGTAACTCTTTTTGTTCAGGAGGAAATCACACTTGTCTTATGACCTTTCCATGAAACATGTTCATGCATGTCGATCCCTTCGAAAATAGTGAACCAAGTGAAGAGGATTCACAGTCATATGTAGCATGTGCACTTCTCTGGGAAGTCATGTGCAGCATGTGCACTTCGTTTGGATAAGTATCCTACACAGGTTTACAGACTGTAAAACTTTGTATTCTGGAGAAAACAACATTTGTTTTGTGCTGATTCTACCAACTATGGTCAGGCTTGAAATGAGCTTGAAAATAGTGACCAAGTGAGGAAGCGTCCAATTCACATGTTTCACTTTCCCTTCTCAGTGATAAGAATCCTGTAGATGCACATACGTTTTAACTTTTTATGTTGTGGATAAATGCACACTGGTTTTGTGACATTTTCATGGAACATGTCCACGCAGGCCTTGATTTTCCAAAAGAGTGAACCAAGAGAGGAGAACTGAGAGTCAAATGTTGCAGGTGCACTTCTCAGGGATAAGTATCCTACAGAAGATTCTGTAGTGTTACGCTTTGTGTTCAGGAGAAGATCATTCTCGTTTTGCGACATTCGCACATAACATGTCAACGGAGGCCATGATTTTCCAAAAGAGTGAACCAAGTGCGGAGGATTCAGAGTCAAATGTTAGCATTTCACTTGTTAGGGATAAGAATCCTAGAGAAATTCCTGAACTGTAACTTTTGTGTTCAGGCAAAAATCATACTTGTTTTCTCACATTGGAATGGCACATGTTCACACAGGCCATGGTTTCACAAAATAGAGTAGCAAGTGCGGAGGACTCAGAGTTAAATGTTGCAAGTGCGCTTCTTTAGGAGAAGTATCGCACAGAAGTGTCTATATTGTAACTCTTTGTGTTCAGGAGGAATTCACACTTGTTTTACGATGTTTCCATGAAACATGTTCATACATGTCGTTCCCTTGGAAAACAGTGTAGCAAGTGAAAGGGACTCACAGTCATATGTGCATGTGCACTTCTTTGGGAAGTCATGTGCAGCATGGGCTCTTCTTTCGGATAAGTATCCTACACAGGTTTCTAGACAATAAAACTTTGTATTCTGGAGATAACAACATTTATTTTGTGCTGATTCTACCAACTATGGTCAGGCTTGAAATGAGCTTGAAAATAGTGACCAAGTGAGGATGGTTAAAATTCCCATGTTTCACTTTCTCTTCTCAGTGCTAAGAATCCTGTAGATGTACGTACGTTGTAACTTTTTATGTTGTGGATAAATGCACACTGGTTTTGTGACATTTTCATGGAATATGTTCACGCAGGCCTTGATTTTCCAAAAGAGTGAAGCAAGTGAGGAGAACTGAGAGTCAAATGTTGGAGGTGCACTTCTCAGGGATAAAAATGTTACAGAAGATTCTGTAGTGTTACGCTTTGTGTTCAGGAGAAGATCATCCTCGTTTTGCGACATTCGCACAGAACATGTTCAAGCAGGCCATGATTTTCCAAAAGAGTGAACCAAGTGCGGAGGATTCAGAGTCAAATGTTGACATTTCACTTCATGGGATAAGTATCCTAGAGAAGTTCCTAAACTGTAACGTTTGTGTTCAGGCGAAAATAATACTTGTTTTCTGACATTAGATTGGCACATGTTCACACAGGCCATGATTTCACAAAATAGAGAAGCAAGTGAGGAGGACTCAGATTTAAATGTTGCAAGTGCGCTTCTTTAGGAGAAGTATCGTACAGAAGTTTCTGTATTGTAACTCTTTGTGTTCAGGAGGAAGTCACACATGTTTTACGATGTTTCCATGAAACATGATCATGCATGCCGTTCCCTTCCAAAATAGTGAACCAAGTGAAGAGGACTCACAGTCATATATAGCATGTGCACTTCTTTGGAAAGTCATGTGCATCATGTGCACTTCTTTAGGATACGTATCCTACACAGGTTTCTAGACTGTAAATCTTTGTATTCTGTAGAAAACAACATTTGTTTTGTGCTGATTCTATCAACTATGTTCAGGCTTGTAATGAGATTGAAAATAGTGACCAAGTGAGGATGCATCAAATTCACATGTTTCACTTTCTCTTCTCAGTGATAAGAATCCTGTGGATGTTCATACGTTGTAACTTTTTATGTTCAGGAGAAATTCTCACTGGTTTTGTGACTTTTTCATGGAATATGTTCACGCAGGCCTTGATTCTCCAAAATAGTGAACCAAGTGAGTAGGACTGAGAGCCAAATGTTGGAGGTCCACTTCTCAGGGATAAATATCCTACAGAATATTCTGTAATGTTACACTTTGTGTTCAGGAGAACATCATCCTCGTTTTGCGACATTCGCACATAACATGTTCACGCATGCCATGATTTTCCAAAAGAGTGACCCAAGTGCGGAGGATTCAGAGTCAAATGTTGACATGTCACTTCTTAGGGATAAGTATCCTAGAGAAGTTCCTAAACTGAAACTTTTGTGTTCATGCGAAAATCATACTTGTTTTCTCACATTTGAATGGCACATTATCACACAGGCCATGATTTCACAAAATAGAGAACCAAGTGCGGCGGACTCAGAGTTAAATTTTGAAGGTGCGCTTCTTTAGGCGAAGTATCGTACAGAAGTTTCTTATTGTAACTCTTTGTGTTCAGGAGGAAATCACACTGGTTTTACGAAGTTTCCATGAAACATGTTCATGCATGTCGTTCCCTTCCAAAACAGTGAACCAAGTGAAGAGGACTCACAGTCATATGTAGCATGTGCACTTCTTTGGGAAGTCATGTGCAGCATGGGCACTGCTTTCGGTTAAGTATCCTACACAGGTTTCTAGACTGTAACACTTTGTATTCTGGAGAAAACAACATTTGTTTTGTGCTGATTCTACCAACTACGTCCAGGCTTGTAAGGAGCTTGAAAATAGTGACCAAGTGAGGACGCGTCAAATTCACCTGTTTCACGTTCTCTTCTCAGTGAAAAGAATCCTGTAGATGTTCATACGTTGTAACTTTTTATGTTGCAGAGAAATTCACACTGGTTTTGTGACGTTTTCATGGAATATGTTCAGGCAGGTCTTTATTTTCCAAAAGTGTGAACTAAGTGAGGAGGACTGAGAGTCAAATGTTGGAGGTGCACACCTCAGGGATAAGTATTCTACAAAAGATTCTGTAGTGTTATGCTTTGTGTTCAGGAGAATATCTTCCTTGTTTTGTGACATTCGCACATAACATGTTCACGCAGGCCATGATTTTCAAAAGAGTGAACCAAGTGCGGAGGATTTAGAGTCAAATGTTGACATGTCACTTCCTAGGGAAACGTATCCTAGAGAAGTTCCTAAACTGTAACTTTTGTGTTCAGGCGAAAATCATACTTGTTTTCTGACGTTGGAATGGCACATGTTCACACAGGCCATGATTTCACAAAATAGAGAAGCAAGTGCGGAGGTCTCAGAGTTAAATGTTGCAAGTGTGCTTCTTTAGCAGAAGTATTGTACAGAAGTTTCTATATTGTAACTCTTTGTGTTCAGGAGGAAATCACACTTCTTTTACGACATTTCCATGAAACATGTTCATGCATGTCGTTCCCTTCGAAAAGAGTGAAAAATGTGAAGAGGACTCACAGTCATATGTAGCATGTGCACTTCGTTGGGAAGTCATGTGCAGCATGTGCACTTCTTTCGGATAAGTATCCTACACAGGTTTCTAGACTGTAAAACTTTGTATTATGGAGAAAAAAACATTTGTTTTGTGCTGATTCTACCAACTATGTTTAGGCTTGTAATGAGCTTGAAAATAGTGACCAAGTGAGGACGCGTCCAATTCACATGTTTCACTTTCTCTTCTCAGTGATAAGAATCCTGTAGATGCTCATAGGTTGTAACTTTTTATGTTCCGGAGAAATTCACACTGGTTTCGTGACGTTTTCATGAAATATGTTCACGCACGCCTTGATATTCCAAAAGAGTGAACCAAGTGAGGAGCACTGAGAGTCAAATGTTGGAGGTGCACTTCTCATGGATGAGTATCCTACAGAAGATTCTGTAGTGTTACGTTTTGTGTTCAGCAGAAGATCATCCTCGTTTTGCGACATTCGCACATAACATGTTCACGCAGGCCATGATTTTCCAAAAGAGTGAACCAAGTGCGGAGGATTCAGAGTCAAATGTTGGCATTTCACTTCTTAGGGATAAGTATCCTAGAGAAGTTCCTAAACTGTAACTTTTGTGTTCAGGCGAAAATCATACTTGTTTTCTGACATTGGAATGGCAAATGTTCACACAGGCCATGATTTCTCAAAATAGAGAAGCAAGTGCGGAGTACTCAGAGTTAAATGTTGCAAGTGTGCTTCTTTAGGAGAAGTATCATACAGAAGTTTCTATATTGTAACTCTTTTTGTTCAGGAGGAAATCACACTTGTCTTATGACCTTTCCATGAAACATGTTCATGCATGTCGATCCCTTCGAAAATAGTGAACCAAGTGAAGAGGATTCACAGTCATATGTAGCATGTGCACTTCTCTGGGAAGTCATGTGCAGCATGTGCACTTCGTTTGGATAAGTATCCTACACAGGTTTACAGACTGTAAAACTTTGTATTCTGGAGAAAACAACATTTGTTTTGTGCTGATTCTACCAACTATGGTCAGGCTTGAAATGAGCTTGAAAATAGTGACCAAGTGAGGAAGCGTCCAATTCACATGTTTCACTTTCCCTTCTCAGTGATAAGAATCCTGTAGATGCACATACGTTTTAACTTTTTATGTTGTGGATAAATGCACACTGGTTTTGTGACATTTTCATGGAACATGTCCACGCAGGCCTTGATTTTCCAAAAGAGTGAACCAAGAGAGGAGAACTGAGAGTCAAATGTTGCAGGTGCACTTCTCAGGGATAAGTATCCTACAGAAGATTCTGTAGTGTTACGCTTTGTGTTCAGGAGAAGATCATTCTCGTTTTGCGACATTCGCACATAACATGTCAACGGAGGCCATGATTTTCCAAAAGAGTGAACCAAGTGCGGAGGATTCAGAGTCAAATGTTAGCATTTCACTTCTTAGGGATAAGAATCCTAGAGAAATTCCTGAACTGTAACTTTTGTGTTCAGGCAAAAATCATACTTGTTTTCTCACATTGGAATGGCACATGTTCACACAGGCCATGGTTTCACAAAATAGAGTAGCAAGTGCGGAGGACTCAGAGTTAAATGTTGCAAGTGCGCTTCTTTAGGAGAAGTATCGCACAGAAGTGTCTATATTGTAACTCTTTGTGTTCAGGAGGAAATCACACTTGTTTTACGATGTTTCCATGAAACATGTTCATACATGTCGTTCCCTTGGAAAACAGTGTAGCAAGTGAAAGGGACTCACAGTCATATGTGCATGTGCACTTCTTTGGGAAGTCATGTGCAGCATGGGCTCTTCTTTCGGATAAGTATCCTACACAGGTTTCTAGACAATAAAACTTTGTATTCTGGAGATAAGAACATTTATTTTGTGCTGATTCTACCAACTATGGTCAGGCTTGAAATGAGCTTGAAAATAGTGACCAAGTGAGGATGGTTAAAATTCCCATGTTTCACTTTCTCTTCTCAGTGCTAAGAATCCTGTAGATGTACGTACGTTGTAACTTTTTATGTTGTGGATAAATGCACACTGGTTTTGTGACATTTTCATGGAATATGTTCACGCAGGCCTTGATTTTCCAAAAGAGTGAAGCAAGTGAGGAGAACTGAGAGTCAAATGTTGGAGGTGCACTTCTCAGGGATAAAAATGTTACAGAAGATTCTGTAGTGTTACGCTTTGTGTTCAGGAGAAGATCATCCTCGTTTTGCGACATTCGCACAGAACATGTTCAAGCAGGCCATGATTTTCCAAAAGAGTGAACCAAGTGCGGAGGATTCAGAGTCAAATGTTGACATTTCACTTCATGGGATAAGTATCCTAGAGAAGTTCCTAAACTGTAACGTTTGTGTTCAGGCGAAAATAATACTTGTTTTCTGACATTAGATTGGCACATGTTCACACAGGCCATGATTTCACAAAATAGAGAAGCAAGTGAGGAGGACTCAGATTTAAATGTTGCAAGTGCGCTTCTTTAGGAGAAGTATCGTACAGAAGTTTCTGTATTGTAACTCTTTGTGTTCAGGAGGAAGTCACACTTTTTTTACGACGTTTCCATGAAACATGTTCATGCATGTCGTTCCCTTCGAAAACAGTGAACCAAGTGAAGAGGACTCACAGTCATATGTAGCATGTACACTTCTTTGGGAAGTCATGTGCAGCATGTGTACTTCTCTCAGGTAAGTATCCTACACAGGTTTCTAGACTGTCAAACTTTGTACTCTGGAGAAAACAACATTTGTTTTGTGCTGATTCTACCAACTATGTTCAGGCGTGTAATGTGCTTGAAAATAGTGACCAAGGGAGGACGCGTCCAATTCACATGCTTCACTTTCTCTTCTCAGTGATAAGAATCCTGCAGATGTTCATACGTTGTAACTTTTTATGTTCCGGAAAAATGCACACTGGTTTTGTGAAGTTTTCATGGAATATGTTCACGCAGGCCTTGATTTTCGAAAACAGTGAACCAAGTGAGGAGGACTGAGAGTCAAATGTTGGAGGTGCACTTCTCAGGGATAAGTTACCTACATTAGATTCTGTAGTGTTACGCTTTGTGTTCAGGAGAAGATCATCCTCGTTTTGGGACATTCGCACATAACATGTTCACGCAGGCCATGATTTTCCAAAAGAGTGAACCAAGTGAGGAGGACTGAGAGTCAAATGTTGGCATTTCACTTCTTAGGGATAAGTATCCTAGAGAAGTTCCTAAACTGTAACGTTTGTGTTCAGGCGAAAATCATACATGTTTTCTGACATTGGAATTGCACATGTTCACACAGGCCATGATTTCATAAAATAGAGAACCATATGTGGAGGACTCAGAGTTAAATGTTGCAAGTGCATTTCTTTAGAGGCTGTATCTTACACAAGTTTCTGTATTGTAACTCTTTGTGTTCAGGAGGAAATAACACTTGTTTTACTACGTTTCCCTGAAACATGGTCATGCATATCATTTCCTTCGAAAACAGTGAACCAAGTGAAGAGGACTCACAGTCATATGTAGCATGTGCACTTCTTTGGGAATTCATGTGCAGCATGTGCACTTGTTTCGGATAAGTATCCTACACAGGTTTCTAGACTGTAAAACTTTGTATTCTGGATAAAACAACATTTGTTTTGTGCTGATTCTACCAACTATGTTCAGGCTTGTAATGTGCTTGAAAATAGTGACCAAGTGAGGACGCGTCCAATTCACATGTTTCACTTTCTTTCGCAGTGATAAGAATCCTGTAGATGTTCATACATTGTACCTTTTTATGTTCTGGAGAAATTCACACTCGTTTTGTGACGTTTTCATGGAATATGTTCACGCAGGCCTTGATATTCCAAAACAATGAACCAAGTGAGGAGGACTGAGAGTCAAATGTTGGAGGTACCCTTCTCAGGGATATGTATCCTACCGAAGATTCTCTAGTGTTAAGCTTTGTGTTCAGGAGAAGATCATCCTCCTTTTACGACATTCGCACATGACATGTTCACGCAGGCCATGATTTTCCAAAAGAGAAAACCCAGTGCGTAGGATTCAGAGTCAAATGTTGGCATTTCACTTCTTAGGGATAAGAACCCTACAGAAGTCCCAAACTGTAACTTTTGTGTTCAGGCGAAAATCATACTTGTTTTCTGACATGTGAATGGCACATGTTCACACAGGCCATGATTTCACAATATAGAGAACCAAGTGCGGAGGACTCAGAGTTAAATGTTGCAAGTGCGCTTCTTTAGGAGAAGTATCATACAGAAGTTTCTATATTGTAACTCTTTGTGTTCAGGAGGAAATCACACTTGGTTTACGACGTTTCCATGAAACATTTTCATGCATGTCATTACCTTCGAAACAGTGAACCAAGTGAAGAGGACTCACAGTTATATGTAGCATGTGTACTTCTTTGGGACGTCATGTGCAGCATGTGCACTTCTTTCGGATAATTATCCTACACAGGTTTCTAGACTGTAAAACTTTGTATTCTGGAGAAAACAACATTTGTTTTGTGCTGATTCTACCAACTATCTTCATGCTTGTAATGAGCTTGAAAATAGTGACTAAGTGAGGATGCGTCAAATGCACATGTTTCCCTTTCTCTTCTCAGTGATAAGAATCCTGTAGATGTTCATAGGTTGTAACTTTTTATGTTCCGGAGAAATACGCACTGATTTTGCGACGTTTTCATTGGATATGTTCACACAGGCCTTGATTTTCCAAAAGAGTGAACCAAGTGAGGAGAACTGAGAGTCAAGTGTTGGAGGTGCACTTCTCAGGGATAAGTATCCTACAGAAGATTCTGTAGTGTTACGCTTGTGTTCAAGAGATCATCCTCGTTTTGCGACATTCGCACATAACATGTTCATGCAGGCAATGATTTTCCAAAAGAGTGAACCAAGTGCGGAGGATTCAGAGTCAAATGTTGGCATTTCAATTCTTAGGGATAAGTATCCTAGAGAAGATCCTAAACTGTAACTTTTGTGTTCAGGTGAAAATCATACTTGTTTTCTGACATTGGAATGGCACATGTTCACACAGGCCATGATTTCGCAAAATAGTGAAGCCAGTGCGGAGGACTCAGAGTTAAATGTTGCAAGTGTGCTTCTTTAGGAGATGTATCGTACAGAAGTTTCTATATTGTAACTCTTTTTGTTCAGGAGGAAATCACACTTGTCTTACGACGTTTCCATGAAACATGTTCATGCATGTCATTCCCTTCGAAAATAGTGAACCAAGTGAAGAGGACTCACAGTCATATGTAGCATGTGCACTTCTTTGGGAAGTCATGTGCAGCATGTGCACTTCTTTCATATAAGTATCCTACACAGGTTTCTAGACTGTAAAACTTTGTACTCTGAAGAAAACAACATTTGTTTTGTGCTGATTCTACCAACTATGTTCAGGCTTGAAATGAGCTTGAAAATAGTGACCAAGTGAGGAAGCGTCCAATTCACATGTTTCACTTTCCCTTCTCAGTGATAAGAATCCTGTAGATGTACATATGTTGTAACTTTTTATGTTGCCGATAAATTCACACTGGTTTTGTGACGTTTTCATGGAATATGTTCAGGCAGGCCTTGATTTTCCAAAAGCGTGAACCAAGTGAGGAAGACTGAGAGTCAAATGTTGGAGGTGCACTTCTCAGGGATAAAAATGCTACAGAAGATTCTGTAGTGTTACGCTTTAGGTTCAGGAGAAGATCATCCTCGTTTTGCGACATACGCACATAACATGTTCACGCAGGACATGATATTCCAAAAGAGTAAACTGAGTGCGGAGGATTCAGAGTCAAATGTTGGCATTTCACTTCTTAGGGATAAGAATCCTAGAGAAGTTCCTAAACTGTAACTTTTGTGATCAGGCGAAAATCATACTTGTTTTCTGACATTGGATTGGCACATGTTCACACAGGCCATGATTTCACAAAATAGAGAAGCAAGTGCGGAGGACTCATAGTTAAATGTTGCAGGTGTGCTTCTTTAGGAGAAGTATCGTACAGAAGTTTCTATATTGTAACTCTTTTTGTTCAGGAGGAAATCACACTTGTCTTACGACGTTTCCATGAAACATGTTCATGCCTGTCGTTCCCTTCGAAAACAGTGAACCAAGTGAAGAGGACTCACAGTCATATGTAGCATGTGCACTTCTTTGGGAAGTCATGTGCAGCATGGGCACATCTTTCGTTTAAGTATCCTACACAGGTTTATAGACTGTAACACTTTGTATTCAGGAGAAAACAACATTTGTCTTGTGCTGATTCTACCAACTATGTTCAGGCTTGTAATGAGCTTGAAAATAGTGACCAAGTGAGAAGGTGTCAAGTGCACATGTTTCACTTTCTCTTGTCAGTGATAAGAATCCTGTAGATGTTCATACGTTGTAACTTTTTATGTTACGGAGAAATACATACTGATTTTGCGACGTTTTCATTGGATATGTTCACGCAGGCCTTGATTTTCCAAAAGAGTGAAACAAGTGAGGAGGACTGAGAGTCAAATGTTGGAGGTGCACTTCTCAGGGATAAGTATCCTACAGAAGATTCTGTAGGGTTACGCTTTGTGTTCAGGAGAAGATCATCCTCGTTTTGCGACATACGCACATAACATGTTCACGCAGGACATGATATTCCAAAAGAGTAAACTGAGTGCGGAGGATTCAGAGTCAAATGTTGGCATTTCACTTCTTAGGGATAAGTATCCTAGAGAAGTTCCTAAACTGTAACTTTTGTGTTCAGGCGAAAATCATACTTGTTTTCTGACATTGGAATGGCACATGTTCACAGAGGCCATGATTTCTCAAAATAGAGAAGCAAGTGCGGAGTACTCAGAGTTAAATGTTGCAAGTGTGCTTCTTTAGGAGAAGTATCATACAGAAGTTTCTATATTGTAACTCTTTTTGTTCAGGAGGAAATCACACTTGTCTTATGACCTTTCCATGAAACATGTTCATGCATGTCGTTCCCTTCGAAAATAGTGAACCAAGTGAAGAGGATTCACAGTCATATGTAGCATGTGCACTTCTCTGGGAAGTCATGTGCAGCATGTGCACTTCTTTGGATAAGTATCCTACACAGGTTTACAGACTGTAAAACTTTGTATTCTGGAGAAAACAACATTTGTTTTGTGCTGATTCTACCAACTATGGTCAGGCTTGAAATGAGCTTGAAAATAGTGACCAAGTGAGGAAGCGTCCAATTCACATGTTTCACTTTCCCTTCTCAGTGATAAGAATCCTGTAGATGCACATACGTTTTAACTTTTATGTTGTGGATAAATGCACACTGGTTTTGTGACGTTTTCATGGAACATGTCCACGCAGGCCTTGATTTTCCAAAAGAGTGAACCAAGAGAGGAGAACTGAGAGTCAAATGTTGCAGGTGCACTTCTCAGGGATAAGTATCCTACAGAAGATTCTGTAGTGTTACGCTTTGTGTTCAGGAGAAGATCATTCTCGTTTTGCGACATTCGCCCATAACATGTCAACGGAGGCCATGATTTTCCAAAAGAGTGAACCAAGTGCGGAGGATTCAGAGTCAAATGTTAGCATTTCACTTCTTAGGGATAGAAATCCTAGAGAAATTCCTGAACTGTAACTTTTGTGTTCAGGCAAAAATCATACTTGTTTTCTCACATTGGAATGGCACATGTTCACACAGGCCATGGTTTCACAAAATAGAGTAGCAAGTGCGGAGGACTCAGAGTTAAATGTTGCAAGTGCGCTTCTTTAGGAGAAGTATCGCACAGAAGTGTCTATATTGTAACTCTTTGTGTTCAGGAGGAAATCACACTTGTTTTACGATGTTTCCATGAAACATGTTCATACATGTCGTTCCCTTGGAAAACAGTGTAGCAAGTGAAAGGGACTCACAGTCATATGTGCATGTGCACTTCTTTGGGAAGTCATGTGCAGCATGGGCTCTTCTTTCGGATAAGTATCCTACACAGGTTTCTAGACAATAAAACTTTGTATTCTGGAGATAAGAACATTTATTTTGTGCTGATTCTACCAACTATGGTCAGGCTTGAAATGAGCTTGAAAATAGTGACCAAGTGAGGATGGTTAAAATTCACATGTTTCACTTTCTCTTCTCAGTGCTAAGAATCCTGTAGATGTACGTACGTTGTAACTTTTTATGTTGTGGATAAATGCACACTGGTTTTGTGACATTTTCATGGAATATGTTCACGCAGGCCTTGATTTTCCAAAAGAGTGAAGCAAGTGAGGAGAACTGAGAGTCAAATGTTGGAGGTGCACTTCTCAGGGATAAAAATGTTACAGAAGATTCTGTAGTGTTACGCTTTGTGTTCAGGAGAAGATCATCCTCGTTTTGTGACATTCGCACAGAACATGTTCAAGCAGGCCATGATTTTCCAAAAGAGTGAACCAAGTGCGGAGGATTCAGAGTCAAATGTTGACATTTCACTTCATGGGATAAGTATCCTAGAGAAGTTCCTAAACTGTAACGTTTGTGTTCAGGCGAAAATAATACTTGTTTTCTGACATTAGATTGGCACATGTTCACACAGGCCATGATTTCACAAA
This sequence comes from Typhlomys cinereus, assembly GCA_023101885.1. Lineage (NCBI taxonomy): Eukaryota > Metazoa > Chordata > Mammalia > Rodentia > Platacanthomyidae > Typhlomys > Typhlomys cinereus. The sequence continues at coordinate 163,184 of JALPQD010000896.1, forward strand.
ATAGAGAAGCAAGTGAGGAGGACTCAGATTTAAATGTTGCAAGTGCGCTTCTTTAGGAGAAGTATCGTACAGAAGTTTCTGTATTGTAACTCTTTGTGTTCAGGAGGAAGTCACACTTGTTTTACGACGTTTCCATGAAACATTTTCATGCATGTCGTTCCCTTCGAAAACAGTGAACCAAGTGAAGAGGACTCACAGTCATATGTAGCATGTACACTTCTTTGGGAAGTCATGTGCAGCATGTGTACTTCTCTCAGGTAAGTATCCTACACAGGTTTCTAGACTGTCAAACTTTGTACTCTGGAGAAAACAACATTTGTTTTGTGCTGATTCTACCAACTATGTTCAGGCGTGTAATGTGCTTGAAAATAGTGACCAAGGGAGGACGCGTCCAATTCACATGCTTCACTTTCTCTTCTCAGTGATAAGAATCCTGTAGATGTTCATACGTTGTAACTTTTTATGTTCCGGAGAAATGCACACTGGTTTTGTGAAGTTTTCATGGAATATGTTCACGCAGGCCTTGATTTTCGAAAACAGTGAACCAAGTGAGGAAGACTGAGAGTCAAATGTTGGAGGTGCACTTCTCAGGGATAAGTTACCTACATTAGATTCTGTAGTGTTACGCTTTGTGTTCAGGAGAAGATCATCCTCGTTTTGGGACATTCGCACATAACATGTTCACGCAGGCCATGATTTTCCAAAAGAGTGAACCAAGTGCGGAGGATTCAGAGTCAAATGTTGGCATTTCACTTCTTAGGGATAAGTATCCTAGAGAAGTTCCTAAACTGTAACGTTTGTGTTCAGGCGAAAATCATACATGTTTTCTGATATTGGAATTGCACATGTTCACACAGGCCATGATTTCATAAAATAGAGAACCAAGTGTGGAGGACTCAGAGTTAAATGTTGCAAGTGCATTTCTTTAGAGGCTGTATCTTACACAAGTTTCTGTATTGTAACTCTTTGTGTTCAGGAGGAAATAACACTTGTTTTACGACGTTTCCCTGAAACATGTTCATGCATATCATTTCCTTCGAAAACAGTGAACCAAGTGAAGAGGACTCACAGTCATATGTAGCATGTGCATTTCTTTGGGAATTCATGTGCAGCATGTGCACTTGTTTCGGATAAGTATCCTACACAGGTTTCTAGACTGTAAAACTTTGTATTCTGGATAAAACAACATTTGTTTTGTGCTGATTCTACCAACTATGTTCAGGCTTGTAATGTGCTTGAAAATAGTGACCAAGTGAGGACGCGTCCAATTCACATGTTTCACTTTCTTTCGCAGTGATAAGAATCCTGTAGATGTTCATACATTGTACCTTTTTATGTTCTGGAGAAATTCACACTCGTTTTGTGACGTTTTCATGGAATATGTTCACGCAGGCCTTGATATTCCAAAACAATGAACCAAGTGAGGAGGACTGAGAGTCAAATGTTGGAGGTACCCTTCTCAGGGATAGGTATTCTACCGAAGATTCTCTAGTGTTAAGCTTTGTGTTCAGGAGAAGATCATCCTCCTTTTACGACATTCGCACATGACATGTTCACGCAGGCCATGATTTTCCAAAAGAGAAAACCCAGTGCGTAGGATTCAGAGTCAAATGTTGGCATTTCACTTCTTATGGATAAGAACCCTACAGAAGTCCCAAACTGTAACTTTTGTGTTCAGGCGAAAATCATACTTGTTTTCTGACATGTGAATGGCACATGTTCACACAGGCCATGATTTCACAATATAGAGAACCAAGTGCGGAGGACTCAGAGTTAAATGTTGCAAGTGCGCTTCTTTAGGAGAAGTATCATACAGAAGTTTCTATATTGTAACTCTTTGTGTTCAGGAGGAAATCACACTTGGTTTACTACGTTTCCATGAAACATTTTCATGCATGTCATTACCTTCGAAACAGTGAACCAAGTGAAGAGGACTCACAGTTATATGTAGCATGTGTACTTCTTTGGGACGTCATGTGCAGCATGTGCACTTCTTTCGGATAATTATCCTACACAGGTTTCTAAACTGTAAAACTTTGTATTCTGGAGAAAACAACATTTGTTTTGTGCTGATTCTACCAACTATCTTCATGCTTGTAATGAGCTTGAAAATAGTGACTAAGTGAGGATGTGTCAAATGCACATGTTTCCCTTTCTCTTCTCAGTGATAAGAATCCTGTAGATGTTCATAGGTTGTAACTTTTTATGTTCCGGAGAAATACGCACTGATTTTGCGACATTTTCATTGGATATGTTCACACAGGCCTTGATTTTCCAAAAGAGTGAACCAAGTGAGGAGGACTGAGAGTCAAGTGTTGGAGGTGCACTTCTCAGGGATAAGTATCCTACAGAAGATTCTGTAGTGTTACGCTTGTGTTCAAGAGATCAACCTCGTTTTGCGACATTCGCACATAACATGTTCATGCAGGCAATGATTTTCCAAAAGAGTGAACCAAGTGCGGAGGATTCAGAGTCAAATGTTGGCATTTCAATTCTTAGGGATAAGTATCCTAGAGAAGATCCTAAACTGTAACTTTTGTGTTCAGGTGAAAATCATACTTGTTTTCTGACATTGGAATGGCACATGTTCACACAGGCCATGATTTCGCAAAATAGTGAAGCCAGTGCGGAGGACTCAGAGTTAAATGTTGCAAGTGTGCTTCTTTAGGAGATGTATCGTACAGAAGTTTCTATATTGTAACTCTTTTTGTTCAGGAGGAAATCACACTTGTCTTACGACGTTTCCATGAAACATGTTCATGCATGTCATTCCCTTCGAAAATAGTGAACCAAGTGAAGAGGACTCACAGTCATATGTAGCATGTGCACTTCTTTGGGAAGTCATGTGCAGCATGTGCACTTCTTTCATATAAGTATCCTACACAAGATTCTAGACTGTAAAACTTTGTACTCTGAAGAAAACAACATTTGTTTTGTGCTGATTCTACCAACTATGTTCAGGCTTGAAATGAGCTTGAAAATAGTGACCAAGTGAGGAAGCGTCCAATTCACATGTTTCACTTTCCCTTCTCAGTGATAAGAATCCTGTAGATGTACATATGTTGTAACTTTTTATGTTGCCGATAAATTCACAGTGGTTTTGTGACGTTTTCATGGAATATGTTCAGGCAGACCTTGATTTTCCAAAAGCGTGAACCAAGTGAGGAAGACTGAGAGTCAAATGTTGGAGGTGCACTTCTCAAGGATAAGTATCCTACAGAAGATTCCGTAGTGTTATGCTTTGTGTTCAGGAGAAATCATCCTCTTTTTGCGACATTCGCACATAACATGTTCACACAGGCCATGATTTTCCAAAAGAGTGAACCGAGTGCGGAGCATTCAGAGTCAAATGTTGGCATTTCACTTCTTAGGGATAAGTATCCTAGAGAAGTTCCTAAACTGTAACGTTTGTGTTCAGGCGAAAATCATACTTGTTTTCTGACATTGGAATTGCACATGTTCACACAGGCCATGATTTCATAAAATAAAGAACCAAGTGTGGAGGACTCAGAGTTAAATGTTGCAAGTGCATTTCTTTAGAGGATGTATCTTACAGAAGTTTCTGTATTGTAACTCTTTGTGTTCAGGAGGAAATCACACTTGTTTTACGACGTTTCCATGAAACATGTTCATGCATATCATTTCCTTCGAAAACAGTGAACCAAGTGAAGAGGACTCACAGTCATATGTAGCATGTGCACTTCTCTGGGAAGTCATGTGCAGCATGTGCACTTCTTTGGATAAGTATCCTACACAGGTTTACAGACTGTAAAACTTTGTATTCTGGAGAAAACAACATTTGTTTTGTGCTGATTCTACCAACTATGTTCAGGCTTGTAATGTGCTTGAAAATAGTGACCAAGTGAGGACGCGTCCAATTCACATGTTTCACTTTCTTTCGCAGTGATAAAATCCTGTAGATGTTCATACATTGTACCTTTTTATGTTCTGGAGAAATCCACACTGGTTTTATGACGTTTTCATGGAATATGTTCACGCAGGCCTTGATATTCCAAAACAATGAACCAAGTGAGGAGGACTGAGAGTCAAATGTTGGAGGTGCCCTTCTCAGGGATAAGTATCCTACCGAAGATTCTCTAGTGTTAAGCTTTGTGTTCAGGAGAAGATCATCCTCCTTTTACGACATTCGCACATGACATGTTCACGCAGGCCATGATTTTCCAAAAGAGAAAACCCAGTGCGTAGGATTCAGAGTCAAATGTTGGCATTTCACTTCTTATGGATAAGAACCCTACAGAAGTCCCAAACTGTAACTTTTGTGTTCAGGCGAAAATCATACTTGTTTTCTGACATGTGAATGGCACATGTTCACACAGGCCATGATTTCACAAAATAGAGAACCAAGTGCGGAGGACTCAGAGTTAAATGTTGCAAGTGCGCTTCTTTAGGAGAAGTATCGTACAGAAGTTTCTATATTGTAACTCTTTGTGTTCAGGAGGAAATCACACTTGTTTTACGACGTTTCATGAAACATTTTCATGGATGTCATTCCCTTTGAAAACAGTGAACCAAGTGAAGAGGACTCACAGTCATATGTAGCATGTGCACTTCTTTGGGAAGTCATGTGCAGCATGTGCAATTCGTTCGGATAAGTATCCTACACAGGTTTCGAGACTGTAAAACTTTGTATTCTGGAGAAAACAACATTTGTTTTGTGCTGATTCTACCAACTATGTTCAGGCTTGTAATGAGCTTGAAAATAGTGACCAAGGGAGGACGTGTCCAATTCACATGTTTCACTTTCTCTTCGCAGTTATAAGAATCCTGAGGATGTTCATACGTTGTAACTTTTTATGTTCTGGCGAAATTCACACTGGTTTTGTGCCCTTTTCATGGAATATGTTCACGCAGGCCTTGATTTTCCAAAAGAGTGAACCAAGTGAGGAGGACTGAGAGTCAAATGTTGGAGGTGCACTTCTCAAGGATAAGTATCCTACAGAAGATTCTGTAGTGTTACGGTTTGAGTTCAGGAGAAGATCACCCTCGTTTTGCGACATTCGCACATAACATGTCAACGCAGGCCATGATTTTCCAAAAGAGTGAACCGACTGTGGAGGATTCAGAGTCAAATGTTGGCATTTCACTTCTTAGGGATAAGAATCCTAGAGAAATTCCTAATCTGTAACTTTTGTGTTCAGGCAAAAATCATACTTGTTCTCTGACATTAGAATGGCACATGTTCACACAGGCCATGATTTCACAAAATAGAGAACCAAGTGCGGAGGACTCAGTGTTAAATGTTGCAAGTGCGCTTCTTTAGGAGACGTATCATACAGAAGTTTCTATTGTAACTCCTTGTGTTCAGGAGGAAATCACACTTTTTTTACGACATTTCCATGAACCATGTTCACGCATGTCGTTCCCTTTGAAAACAGTGAAGCAAGTGAAGAGCACTCACAGTCATATGTAGCATGTGCACTTCTTTGGGAAGTCATGTGGAGCATGTACACTTCTTTCGGATAAGTATCCGACACAGGTTTCTAGACTGTAAAACTTTGTATTCTGGAGAAAACAACGTTTGTTTTGTGCTGATTCTACCAACTATGTTCAGGCTTGTAATGAGCTTGAAAACAGTAACCAAGTGAGGACGCGTCAAAATCACATGTTTCACTTTCTCTTCTCACTGATAAGAATCCTGAAGATGTTCACACGTTGTAAATTTTTATGTTCCGGAGAAATGCACACTGGTTTTGTGACGTTTTCATGGAATATGTTCACGCAGGCCTTGATTTTCCAAAAGAGTGAACCAAGTGAGGACGACTGAGAGTCAAATGTTGGAGGTGCACTTCTCAGGAATAAGTATCCTACAGAAGATTCTGTAGTGTTACGTTTTGTGTTCAGGAGAAGATCATCCTCGTTTTGCGACATTCTCAAATAACATGTTCACGCAGGCCATGATTTTCCAAAAGAGTGAACTAAGTGCGGAGGATTCAGAGTCAAATGTTGGCATTTCACTTCTTAGGGATACGTATCCTAAGAAGTTCCTAAACTGTAACTTTTGTGTTCAGGCGAAAATCATACTTTCTTTCTGACATTGGAATGGCACATGTTCACACAGGCCATGATTTCCCAAAATAGAGAAGTAAGTGCGGAGGACTCAGAGTTAAATGTTGCAAGTGCGCTTCTTTAGGAGAAGTATCGTACAGAAGTTTCTATATTGTAACTCTTTGTGTTCAGGACGAAATCACACTTGTTTGACGAGGTTTCCATGAAACATGTTCATGCATGTCGTTCCCTTCGAAAACAGTGAACCAAGTGAAGAGGACTCACAGTCTTATGTAGCATGTGCACTTCTTTGGGAAATCATGTGCAGCATGTGCACTTCTTTCGGATAAGTATCCGACACAGGTTTCTAGACTGTAAAACTTTGTATTATGGAGAAAACAACAATTGTTTTGTGCTTATTCTACCAACTATGTTCAGGCTTGTAATGAGCTTAAAAATAGTGACCAAGGGAGGACATGTCCAATTCACATGTTTCACTTTCTCTTTGCAGTTATAAGAATCCTTAAGATGTTCACACGTTGTAAATTTTTATGTTCCGGAGAAATGCACACTGGTTTTGTGATGTTTTCATGGAATATGTTCACGCAGGCCTTCATTTTCCAAAAGAGTGAACCAAGTGAGGACGACTGAGAGTCAAATGTTGGAGGTGCACTTCTCAGGAATAAGTATCCTACAGAAGATTCTGTAGTGTTACGTTTTGTGTTCAGGAGAAGATCATCCTCGTTTTGCGACATTTGCAAATAACATGTTCACGCAGGCCATGATTTTCCAAAAGAGTGAACTAAGTGCGGAGGATTCAGAGTCAAATGTTGGCATTTCACTTCTTAGGGATAAGTATCCTAGAGAAGTTCCTAAACTGTAACTTTTGTGTTCAGGCGAAAATCATACTTTCTTTCTGACATTGGAATGGCACATGTTCACACAGGCCATGATTTCACAAAATAGAGAACCAAGTGCGGAGGACTCAGAGTTAAATGTTGCAAGTGCGCTTCTTTAGGAGAAATATTGTACAGAAGTTTCTATATTGTAATTCTTTTTGTTCAGGAGGAAATCACACTTGTTTTACGAAGTTTCCATTACACATGTTCATGCATGTCGTTCCTTTCGAAAATAGTGACCCAAGTGAAGAGGACTCACAGTCTTGTGTAGCATGTGCACTTCTTTGGGAAGTCATGTGCAGCATGTGCAATTCCTTCGGATAAGTATCCTACACAGGTTTCGAGACTGTAAAACTTTGTATTCTGGAGAAAACAACATTTGTTTTGTGCTGATTCTACCAACTATGTTCAGGCTTGTAATATGCTTGAAAATAGTGACCAAGTGAGGACGTGTCCAATTCACATGTTTCACTTTCTCTTCTCAGTGATAAGAATCCTGTAGATGTACATACGTTGTAACTTTTTATATTGTGGATAAATGCACACTGGTTTTGTGACGTTTTCATGGAATATCTCTATGCAGGCCTTGATTTTCCAAAAGAGTGAACCACGTGAGGACGACTGAGAGTCAAATGTTGGTGGTGCACTTCTCAGGGATAAGTATCCTACAGAAGATTCTGTAGTGTTACGCTTTGTGTTCAGGAGAAGATCATCCTCGTTTTGCGACATTCGCACATAACATGTCAACGCAGGCCGTGATTTTCCAAAAGAGTGAACCGAGTGCGGAGGATTCAGAGTCAAATGTTGGCATTTCACTTCTTAGGGATAAGAATCCTAGAGAAGTTCCTAAACTGTAACTTTTGTGTTCAGGCGAAAATCATACTTGTTTTCTGACATTGGAATGGCACATGTTCACACAGGCCATGATTTCACAAAATAGAGAACCAAGTGCGGAGGACTCAGAGTTAAATGTTGCAAGTGTGCTTCTTTAGGAGAAGTATCGTACAGAAGCTTCTATATTGTAACTCTTTGTGTTCAGGAGGAAATCACACTTGTTTTACGACGTTTCCATGAACCATGTTCATGCATGTCGTTCCCTTTGAAAACAGTGAACCAAGTGAAGAGGACTCACAGACATATGTGCATGTGCACTTCTTTGGGAAGTCATGTTCAGCATGGGCACTTCTTTCGGATAAGTATCCTACACAGTTTTCTAGACTGTAAAACTTTGTATTCTGGAGAAAAGAACAATTGTTTTGTGCTTATTCTACCAACTATGTTCAGGCTTGTAATGAGCTTGAAAATAGTGACCAAGGGAGGACGTGTCCAATTCACATGTTTCACTTTCTCTTCGCAGTTATAAGAATCCTGAGGATGTTCATACGTTGTAACTTTTTATGTTCTGGCGAAATTCACACTGGTTTTGTGCCCTTTTCATGGAATATGTCGACGCAGGCCTTGATTTTCCAAAAGAGTGAACTAAGTGAGGAGGACTGAGAGTCAAATGTTGGAGGTGCACTTCTCAGGGATAAGTATCCTACAGAAGATTCTGTAGTGTTACGCTTGTGTTCAAGAGATCATCCTCGTTTTGCGACATTCGCACATAACATGTTCACGCAGGCCATGATTTTCCAAAAGAGTGAACCGGGTGCGGTGTATTCAGAGTCAAATGTTGGCATTTCACTTCTTAGGGATAAGTATCCTAGAGAAGTTCCTAAACTGTAACTTTTATGTTCAGGCGAAAATCATACTTCTTTTCTGACATTGGAAAGGCACATGTTCACCCAGGCCATGATTTCACAAAATAGAGAAGCAAGTGAGGAGGACTCAGAGTTAAATGTTGCAAGTGCGCTTCTTTAGAGGATGTATCTTACAGAAGTTTCTGTATTGTAAATCTTTGTGTTCAGGAGGTAATCACACTTGTTTTACGACGTTTCCATGAAACATGTTCATGCAGGTCATTTGCTTCGAAAACAGTGAACCAAGTGAAGAGGACTCACAGTCATATGTAGCATGTGCACTTCTTTGGGAATTCATGTGCAGCATGTGCACTTGTTTCGGATAAGTATCCTACACAGGTTTCTAGACTGTAAAACTTTGTATTCTGGATAAAAAAACATTTGTTTTGTGCTGATTCTACCAACTATGTTCAGGCTTGTAATGTGCTTGAAAATAGTGACCAAGTGAGGAGGCGTCCAATGCACATGTTTCACTTTCTTTCGCAGTGATAAGAATCCTGTAGATGTACATACGTTGTAACTTTTTATGTTGTGTATAAATGCACACTGGTTTTGTGACGTTTTCATGGAATATCTCTATGCAGGCCTTGATTTTCCAAAAGAGTGAACGAAGAGAGGAGGACTGAGAGTCAAATGTTGGTTGTGCACTTCTCAGGGATAAGTATCCTACAGAAGATTCTGTAGTGTTACGCTTTGTGTTCAGGAGAAGATCATCCTCGTTTTGCGACATTCGCACATAACGTGTCAACCCAGGCCATGATTTTCCAAAAGGGTGAAACGAGTGCGGAGTATTCAGAGTCAAATGTTGGCATTTCACTTCTTAGGGATAAGTATCCTAGAGGAGTTCCTAAACTGTAACTTTTATGTTCAGGCGAAAATCATACTTGTTTTCTGACATTGGAAAGGCACATGTTCACACAGGCCATGATTTCACAAAATAGAGAAGCAAGTGCGGAGGACTCAGAGTTAAATGTTGCAAGTGTGCTTCTTAGGAGAAGTATGGTATAGAAGTTTCTATATTGTAACTCTTTGTGTTCAGGAGGTAATCACACTTGTTTTACGACGTTTCCATGAAACATGTTCATGCATGTCGTTCCCTTGAAAAAAAGTGAACCAAGTGAAGAGGACTCACAGTCATATGTAGCATGTGCACTTCTTTTGGAAGTCATGTGTAGGATGTGCACTTCTTTGGGAAGTCAAGTGCAGCATGTGCTCTTCTATCGGATAAGTATCCTACACAGGTTTCGAGACTGTAAAACTTAGTATTCTGGATAAAACAACATTTGTTTTGTGCTGATTCTACCAACTATGTTCAAGCTTGTAATGAGCTTCAAAATACTGACCAAGGGAGGATGCGTGCAATTCACATGTTTCACTTTCTCTTCTCAGTGATAAGAATCCTGTAGATGTTCATACGTTGTAACTTTTTATGTTCCGGATTAATTCACACTGGTTTTGTGACGTTTTCATGGAATATGTTCACTCAGGCTTAGGTTTTCCAAAAGAGTGAACCAAGTGACGAGGACTGAGAGTCAAATGTTGGAGGTGCACTTCTCAGGGATAAGTATCCTACAGAAGATTCTGTAGTGTTATGCTTTGTGTTCAGGAGAAGATCATCCTCGTTTTGCGACATTCGCACATAACGTGTTCACGCAGGCTATGATTTTCCAAAAGAGTTAACCGAGTGCGGAGGATTCAGAGTCAAATGTTGGCATTTCACTTCTTAGTGATAAGAATCCTAGAGAAGTTCCTAAACTGTAACTTTTGTGTTCAGGCGAAAATCATACTTGTTTTCTGATATTGGAATGGCACATGTTCACACAGGCCACGATTTCACAAAATAGAGAAGCAAGTGCGGAGGACTCAGAGTGAAATGTTGCAAATGCGTTTCTTTAGGAGAAGTATCCTATAGAAGTTTCTGTATTGTAACTCTTTGTGTTCAGGAGGAAATCACACTTGTTTTACGACGTTTCCATGAAACATATTCATGCATGTCGTTCCCTTCGAAAACAGTGAACCAAGTGAAGAGGACTCACAGTCATATGTAGCATGTGCACTTCTTTGGGAAATCATGTGCAACATGTGCACTTCTTTCAGATAAGTATCCGACACAGGTTTCTAGACTGTAAAACTTTGTATTCTGGAGAAAAAATCATTTGTTTTGTGCTGATTCTACCAACTATGTTCAGGCGTGTAATGAGCTTGAAAATAGTGACCAAGTGAGGACGTGACAAATTCACATGTTTCACTTTCTCTTCTCAGTGATAAGAATCCTGTAGATGTTCATACGTTGTAACTTTTTATGTTCCGGAGAAATTCACACTGGTTTTGTGATGTTTTCATGGAATATGTTCACGCAGGCCGTGATTTTCCAAAAGAGTGAACCAAGTGAGGAGGACTGAGAGTCAAATGTTGGAGGTGCACTTCTCAGGGATAAGTATCCTACAGAAGATTCTGTAGTGTTACGCTTTGTGTTCAGGAGAAGATCATTCTTGTTTTGCGAAATTCGCAATAGCATGTTCACGCATGCCATGATTTTCCAAAAGAGTGAACCAAGTGCGGAGGTTCAGATTCAAATGTTGGCATTTCACTTCTTAGGGATACGTATCCTAGAGAAGTTCCTAAACTGTAACTTTTGTGTTCAGGCGAAAATCATACTTGTTTTCTGACATTAGAATAGCACATGTTCACACAGGCCATGATTTCACAAAATAGAGAACCATGTACGGAGAACTCAGAGTTAAATGTTGCAAGTGTGCTTCTTTAGGAGAAGTATCCTACTAAGTTTCTATATTGTAACTCTTTGTGTTCAGGACGAAATCACACTTTATTTACGACGTTTCCATGAAACATGTTCATGCATGTCGTTCCCTTCGAAAACAGCGAACCCAGTTAAGAGGACTCACAGTCACATATAGCATGTGCACTTCTTTGGGAAGTCATGTGCAGCATGTGCACTTCTTTCGGGTAAGTATCCTACACAGGTTTCTAGACTGTAAAACTTTGTATTCTGGTGAAAACAACATTTGTTTTGTGCTGATTCTACCAACTATGTTCAGGCTTATAATGAGCTTGAAAACAGTAACCAAGTGAGGACGCGTCAAAATCACATGTTTCACTTTCTCTTCTCACTGATAAGAATCCTGTAGATGTTCATACGTTGTAAATGCTTATGTTCTGGAAAAATGCACACTGGTTTTGTGACGTTTTCATGGAATATGTTCACACAGGCCTTGATTTTCCAAAAGCGTGAACCAAGTGAGGAAGACTGAGAGTCAAATGTTGGAGGTGCACTTCTCAGGGACAAGTATCCTACAGAAGATTCTGTAGTGTTACGCTTTGTGTTCAGGAGAAGATCATCCTCGTTTTGTGACATTAGCACATAACATGGTCACGCAGACCATGATTTTCCAAAAGAGTGAACCAAGTGAGGAGGATTCAGAGTCAAATGTTGGCATTTCACTTCTTAGGGATACGTATCCTAGAGAAGTTCCTAAACTGTAACTTTTGTGTGCAGGCGAAAATCATACTTGTTTTCTGACATTTGAACGGCACATGTTCACACAGGCCATGATTTCACAAAATAGAGAACCAAGTGCGGAGGACTCAGAGTTAAATGTTGCAAGTGTGCTTCTTTAGGAGAAGGATTGTACAGAAGTTTCTATATTGTAAATCTTTGTGTTCAGGAGTAAATCACACTTGTTTTACGAAGTTTCCATGAAACATGTTCATGCGTATGATTCCCTTCAAAAAAGTGAACCCAGTTAAGAGGACTCACAGTCATATGTAGCATGTGCACTTCTTTGCGAAGTCATGTGGAGCATGTACACTTCTTTCGGATAAGTATACTAAACAGGGTTCTAGACTGTAAAACTTTGTATTCTTGAGAAAAAAAACATTTGTTTTGTGCTGATTCTACCAACTATGTTCAGGCTTGTAATGTGCTTGAAAATAGTGAGCAAGTGAGGATGCTTCAAATGCACATGTTTCACTTTCTCTTCTCAGTAATTAGAAACCTGTAGATGTTCATACGTTGTAACTTTTTATGTTTCGGGGAAAATTCATACTGGTTTTGTGACGTTTTCATGGAATATGTTCATGCAGGCCTTGATTTTTCAAAAGAGTGAACCAAGTGAGGAGGACTGAGAGTCAAATGTTGGAGGTGCACTTCTGAGGGATAAGTATCCTACAGAAGATTCTGTAGTGTTACGCTTTGTGTTCAGGAGAAGATCATCCTCGATTTGCGACATTCGCACATAACATGTTCACGCAGGCCATGATTTTCCAAAAGAGTGAACCAAGTGTGGAGGATTCAGAGTCAAATGTTCGCATTTCACTTCTTAGGGATACATATACTAAAGAAGTTCCTAACCTGTAACTTTTGTGTTCAGGCGAAAATCATACTTGTTTTCTGACATTGGAATGGCACATGTTCACACAGGCCATGATTTCACAAAAGAGAACCAAGTGTGGAGGACTCAGCATTAAATGTTGCAAGTGCGCTTCTTTAGGAGAAGTATCGTACAGAAGTATCTATATTGTAACTCTTTGTGTTCAGGAGGAAATCACACTTGTTTTACGACGTTTCCATGAAACATGTTCATGCATGTCGTTCCCTTCGAAAACAGTGAACCAAGTGAAGAGGACTCACAGTCATATGTAGCATGTGCACTTCTTTGGGAAGTCATGTGCAGCATGTGCACTTCTTTGGGAAGTCATGTGCAGCATGTGCACTTCCTTCGGATAAGAATCCTACACAGTGTTCTAGACTGTAAAACTTTGTATTCTGGAGAAAACAACATTTGTTTTGTGCTGATTCTACCAACTATGTTCAGGCTTGTAATGTGCTTGAAAATAGTGAGCAAGTGAGGATGCTTCAAATGCACATGTTTCACTTTCACTTCTCAGTGATAAGAAACCTGTAGATGTTCATACGTTGTAACTTTTTATGTTCAGGGGAAATTCATCCTGGTTTTGTGACGTTTTCATGGAATATGTTCACGCAGGCCTTGATTTTACAAAAGAGTGAACCAAGTGAGGAGGACTGAGAGTCAAATGTTGGAGGAGCACTTCTCAGGGATAAGTATCCTACAGAAGATTCTGTAGTGTAACGCTTTGTGTTCAGGAGAAGATCATCCTCATTTTGCGACATTCGCACATAACATGTTCACGCAGGCCATGATTTTCCAAAAGAGTGAACCAAGTGCGGAGGATTCAGAGTCAAATGTTGGCATTTCACTTCATAGGGATACGTATCCTAGAGAAGTTCCTAAACTGTAACTTTTGTGTTCAGGCGAAATTCATACTTGTGTTCTGACCTTTAAATGGCACATGTTCACACAAGCCATGATTTCACAAAATAGAGAACCAAGTGCGGAGGACTCAGAGTTAAATGTTGCAAGTGCGCTTCTTTAGGAGAAGTATCCTACAGAAGTTTCTATATTGTAACTCTTTGTGTACAGGAGGAAATCACACTTGTTTGACGAAGTTTCCATGAAACATGTTCATGCATGTCGTTCCCTTCTAAAACAGTGAACCAAGTGAAGAGGACTCACAGTCATATGTAGAATGTGCACTTCTTCTTGGGAAGTCATGTGCATCATGGGCACATCTTTCATATAAGTATCATAGACAGGTTTCTAGAATGTAACACTTTGTATTCTGGAAAAACAACATTTGTTTTGTGCTGATTCTACCAACTATGTTCAGGCTTGTAATGAGCTTGATAAAATAGTGACCAAGTGAGGACACGTCAAATTCACGTTTCACTCTCTCTTCTCAGTGATAAGAATCCTGTAGATGTTCATACGTTTTAACCTTTTATATTCCAGAGAAATTCACACTGGTTTTGTGACTTTTTCATGGAATATGTTCACGCAGGCCTTGATTTTCCAAAAGAGTGAACCAAGTGAGGAGGACTGAGAGTCAAAGGTTGGAGGTACACTTCTCAGGGATAAGTATCCTACAGAAGATTCTGTAGTGTTAGGCTTTGTGTTCAGGAGAAGTTCATCTTCGTTTTGCGACATTCGCACATAACATGTTCACGCAGGCCATGATTTTCCAAAAGAGTGAACCAAGTGAAGAGGACTGAGAGTCAAATGTTGGCATTTCACTTCTTAGGGATACGTATCCTAGAGAAGTTCCTAAAATGTAACTTTTGTGTTCAGGTGAAAATCATACTTGTTTTCTGACATTGGACTGGCACATGTTCACATAGGCCATGATTTCACAAAATAGAGAACCAGGTGCGGAGGACTCAGAGTTAAATGTTGCAAGTGCCCTTCTTTAGGAGAAGTATCGTACTGAAGTTTCTCTATTGTAACTCTTTGTGTTCAGGAGGAAATCACACTAGTTTTACGACGTTTCCATGAAACATGTTCATGCATGTCGTTCCCTTCCAAAATAGTTTACCAAGAAGAGGACCCACAGTCATATGTAGCATGTGCACTTCTTTGGGTAGTCATGTGTAGCATGTGCACTTCTTTCGGATAAGTATCCCACACAGGATTCTAGACTGTCAAACTTTGTATTCTGGATAAAACAACATTTGATTTTGCTGATTCTACCAACTCTGTTCAGGCATGTAATGAGCTTGAAAATAGTGACCAAGCGAGCACCCGTCAAATTCACACGTTTCACTTTCTCTTGTCAGTGATAAGAATCCTGTAGAAGATCATATGTTGTAACTTTTTATGTTCAGGAGAAATTCACACTGGTTTTGTGCCGTTTTCATGGAATATGTTCACGCAGGCCTAGGTTTTCCAAAAGAGTGAACCAAGTGACGAGGACTGAGAGTCAAATGTTGGAGGTGCACTTCTCAGGGATAAGTATCCTACAGAAGATTCTGTAGTGTTATGCTTTGTGTTCAGGAGAAGATCATCCTCGTTTTGCGACATTCGCACATAACGTGTTCACGCAGGCTATGATTTTCCAAAAGAGTTAACCGAGTGCGGAGGATTCAGAGTCAAATGTTGGCATTTCACTTCTTAGTGATAAGAATCCTAGAGAGGTTCCTAAACTGTAACTTTTGTGTTCAGGCGAAAATCATACTTGTTTTCTGATATTGGAATGGCACATGTTCACACAGGCCATGATTTCACAAAATAGAGAAGCAAGTGCGGAGGACTCAGAGTGAAATGTTGCAAATGCGTTTCTTTAGGAGAAATATCCTATAGAAGTTTCTGTATTGTAACTCTTTGTGTTCAGGAGGAAATCACACTTGTTTTACGACGTTTCCATGAAACATATTCATTCATGTCGTTCCCTTCGAAAACAGTGAACCAAGTGAAGAGGACTCACAGTCATATGTAGCATGTGCACTTCTTTGGGAAATCATGTGCAACATGTGCACTTCTTTCAGATAAGTATCCGACACAGGTTTCTAGACTGTAAAACTTTGTATTCTGGAGAAAAAATCATTTGTTTTGTGCTGATTCTACCAACTATGTTCAGGCTTGTAATGAGCTTGAAAATAGTGACCAAGTGAGGACGTGACAAATTCACATGTTTCACTTTCTCTTCTCAGTGATAAGAATCCTGTAGATGTTCATACGTTGTAACTCTTTATGTTCCGGAGAAATTCACACTGGTTTTGTGATGTTTTCATGGAATATGTTCACGCAGGCCGTGATTTTCCAAAAGAGTGAACCAAGTGAGGAGGACTGAGAGTCAAATGTTGGAGGTGCACTTCTCAGGGATAAGTATCCTACAGAAGATTCTGTAGTGTTACGCTTTGTGTTCAGGAGAAGATCATTCTTGTTTTGCGAAATTCACAATAGCATGTTCACGCATGCCATGATTTTCCAAAAGAGTGAACCAAGTGCGGAGGTTCAGATTCAAATGTTGGCATTTCACTTCTTAGGGATACGTATCCTAGAGAAGTTCCTAAACTGTAACTTTTGTGTTCAGGCGAAAATCATACTTGTTTTCTGACATTGGAATAGCACATGTTCACACAGGCCATGATTTCACAAAATAGAGAACCATGTACGGAGACTCAGAGTTAAATGTTGCAAGTGTGCTTCTTTAGGAGAAGTATCCTACTAAGTTTCTATATTATAACTCTTTGTGTTCAGGACGAAATCACACTTTATTTACGACGTTTCCATGAAACATGTTCATGCATGTCTTTCCCTTCAAAAACAGCGAACCCAGTTAAGAGGACTCACAGTCATATATAGCATGTGTACTTCTTTGGGAAGTCATGTGCAGCATGTGCACTTCTTTCGGGTAAGTATCCTACACAGGTTTCTAGACTGTAAAACTTTGTATTCTGGTGAAAACAACATTTGTTTTGTGCTGATTCTACCAACTATGTTCAGGCTTATAATGAGCTTGAAAACAGTAACCAAGTGAGGACGCGTCAAAATCACGTTTCACTTTCTCTTCTCACTGATAAGAATCCTGTAGATGTTCATACGTTGTAAATGCTTATGTTCTGGAAAAATGCACACTGGTTTTGTGACGTTTTCATGGAATATGTTCACACAGGCCTTGATTTTCCAAAAGAGTGAACCAAGTGAGGATGACTGAGAGTCAAATGTTGGAGGTGCACTTCTCAGGGATAAGTATCCTACAGAAGATTCTGTAGTGTAACGCTTTGTGTTCAGGAGAAGATCATCCTCGTTTTGCGACATTCGCACATAACATGTTCACGCAGGCCATGATTTTCCATAAGAGTGAACCAAGTGCGGAGGATTCAGAGTCAAATGTTGGCATTTCACTTCTTAGCGATACGTATCCTAGAGAAGTTCCTAAACTGTAACTTTTGTGTTCAGGCAAAAATCATACTTGTTCTCTGACATTGGAATGGCACATGTTCACACAGGCCATAATTTCACAAAATAGAGAACCAAGTGCGTAGGACTCAGAGTTAAATGTTGCAAGTGCGCTTCTTTAGTAGAAGTATCATACAGAAGTTTCTATATTGTAACTCTTTGTGTTCAGGAAGAGATCACACTTGTTTGACGACGTTTCCATGAAACATGTTCAAGCATGTCATTCCCTTCGAAAACAGCGAACCCAAATAAGAGGACTCACAGTCACATGTAGCATGTGCACTTCTTTGGGAAGTCATGTGCAGCATGTGCACTTCTTTTGGATAAGTATCCTACACAGGTTTCTGGACTGTAAAACTTTGTATTCTGGAGAAAACAACATTTGTTTTGAGCTGATTCTACCAACTATGTTCAGGCTTGTAATGAGCTTGAAAACAGTAACCAAGTGAGGAGGCGTCAAAATCACATGTTTCACGTTATCTTCTCACTGATAAGAATCCTGTAGATGTTCATAGGTTGTAAATTTTTATGTTCTGGAGAAATGCACACTGGGTTTGTGACGTTTTCATGGAGTATGTTCACGCAGGCCTTGATTTTCCAAAAGAGTGAACCAAGTGAGGACGACTGAGAGTCAAATGTTGGAGGTGCATTTCTCAGGGATAAGTATCCTACAGAAGATTCTGTAGTGTAACGCTTTGTGTTCAGGAGAAGATCATTCTCGTTTTGCGACATTCACACATAACATGTTCATGCAGGCCATGATTTTCCAAAGAGTGAACCAAGTGCGGAGGGTTCAGATTCAAATGTTGGCATTTCACTTCTTAGGAATACGTATCCTAGAGAAGTTCCTAAACTGTAACTTTTGTGTTCAGGCGAAAATCATACTTGTTCTCTGACATTAGAATGGCACATGTTCACACAGGCCATGATTTCACAAAATAGAGAACCAAGTGCTAAGGACTCAGTGTTAAATGTTGCAAGTGTGCTTCTTTAGGAGACGTATCATACAGAAGTTTCTATTGTAACTCCTTGTGTTCAGGAGGAAATCACACTTGTCTTACGACATTTCCATGAACCATGTTCATGCATGTCGTTCCCATTGAAAACAGTGAAGCAAGTGAAGAGCACTCACAGTCATATATAGCATGTGCACTTCTTTGGGAAGTCATGTGGAGCATGTACTCTTCTTTCGGATAGTATCCTACACAGGGTTCTAGACTGTAAAACTTTGTATTCTGGAGAAAACAACATTTGTTTTGTGCTGATCTACCAACTATGTTCAGGCTTGTAATGAGCTTGAAAATAGTGACCAAGGGAGGACGTGTCCAATTCACATGTTTCACTTTCTCTTCG
Source organism: Typhlomys cinereus (assembly GCA_023101885.1). Taxonomy (NCBI): domain Eukaryota; kingdom Metazoa; phylum Chordata; class Mammalia; order Rodentia; family Platacanthomyidae; genus Typhlomys; species Typhlomys cinereus. The sequence continues at coordinate 181,958 of JALPQD010000896.1, forward strand.
CAGTTATAAGAATCCTGAAGATGTTCACACGTTGTAAATTTTTATGTTCCGGAGAAATGCACACTGGTTTTGTGACGTTTTCATGGAATATGTTCACGCAGGCCTTCATTTTCCAAAAGAGTGAACCAAGTGAGGACGACTGAGAGTCAAATGTTGGAGGTGCACTTCTCAGGAATAAGTATCCTACAGAAGATTCTGTAGTGTTACGTTTTGTGTTCAGGAGAAGATCATCCTCGTTTTGCGACATTTGCAAATAACATGTTCACGCAGGCCATGATTTTCCAAAAGAGTGAACTAAGTGTGGAGGATTCAGAGTCAAATGTTGGCATTTCACTTCTTAGGGATACGTATCCTAGAGAAGTTCCTAAACTGTAACTTTTGTGTTCAGGCGAAAATCATACTTTCTTTCTGACATTGGAATGGCACATGTTCACACAGGCCATGATTTCACAAAATAGAGAACCAAGTGCGGAGGACTCAGAGTTAAATGTTGCAAGTGCGCTTCTTTAGGAGAAGTATTGTACAGAAGTTTCTATATTGTAATTCTTTTTGTTCAGGAGGAAATCACACTTGTTTTATGAAGTTTCCATTACACATGTTCATGCATGTCGTTCCTTTCGAAAATAGTGACCCAAGTGAAGAGGACTCACAGTCTTGTGTAGCATGTGCACTTCTTTGGGAAGTCATGTGCAGCATGTGCAATTCGTTCGGATAAGTATCCTACACAGGTTTCGAGACTGTAAAACTTTGTATTCTGGAGAAAACAACATTTGTTTTGTGCTGATTCTACCAACTATGTTCAGGCTTGTAATATGCTTGAAAATAGTGACCAAGTGAGGACGCATCCAATTCACATGTTTCACTTTCTTTCGCAGTGATAAGAATCCTGTAGATGTACATACGTTGTAACTTTTTATGTTGTGGATAAATGCACACTGGTTTTGTGTCGTTTTCATGGAATATCTCTATGCAGGCCTTGATTTTCCAAAAGAGTGAACCACGTGAGGACGACTGAGAGTCAAATGTTGGTGGTGCACTTCTCAGGGATAAGTATCCTACAGAAGATTCTGTAGTGTTACGCTTTGTGTTCAGGAGAAGATCATCCTCGTTTTGCGACATTCGCACATAACATGTCAACGCAGGCCGTGATTTTCCAAAAGAGTGAACCGAGTGCGGAGGATTCAGAGTCAAATGTTGGCATTTCACTTCTTAGGGATAAGAATCCTAGAGAAGTTCCTAAACTGTAACTTTTGTGTTCAGGCGAAAATTATACTTGTTTTCTGACATTGGAATGGCACATGTTCACACAGGCCATGATTTCACAAAATAGAGAAGCAAGTGCGGAGGACTCAGAGTTAAATGTTGCAAGTGCGCTTCTTTAGGAGAAGTATCGTACAGAAGTTTCTATATTGTAACTCTTTGTGTTCAGGAGGAAATCACACTTGTTTTACGATGTTTCCATGAAACATGTTCATGCATGTCGTTCCCTTTGAAAACAGTGAACCAAGTGAAGAGGACTCACAGTCATATGTGCATGTGCACTTCTTTGGGAAGTCATGTACAGCATGGGCACTTCTTTCGGATAAGTATACTACACAGGTTTCTAGACTGTAAAACTTTGTATTCTGGAGAAAACAACAATTGTTTTGTGCTTATTCTACCAACTATGTTCAGGCTTGTAATGAGCTTGAAAATAGTCACCAAGGGAGGACATGTCCAATTCACATGTTTCACTTTCTCTTCGCAGTTATAAGAATCCTGAGGATGTTCATACGTTGTAACTTTTTATGTTCTGGCGAAATTCACACTGGTTTTGTGCCCTTTTCATGGAATATGTCCACGCAGGCCTTGATTTTCCAAAAGAGTGAACCAAGTGAGGAGGACTGAGAGTCAAATGTTGGAGGTGCACTTCTCAGGGATAAGTATCCTACAGAAGATTCTGTAGTGTTACGCTTGTGTTCAAGAGATCATCCTCGTTTTGCGACATTCGCACATAACATGTTCACGCAGGCCATGATTTTCCAAAAGAGTGAACCGGGTGCGGAGTATTCAGAGTCAAATGTTGGCATTTCACTTCTTAGGGATAAGTATCCTAGAGAAGTTCCTAAACTGTAACTTTTATGTTCAGGCGAAAATCATACTTCTTTTCTGACATTGGAAAGGCACATGTTCACCCAGGCCATTATTTCACAAAATAGAGAAGCAAGGGAGGAGGACTCAGAGTTAAATGTTGCAAGTGCGCTTCTTTAGAGGATGTATCTTACAGAAGTTTCTGTATTGTAACTCTTTGTGTTCAGGAGGTAATCACACTTGTTTTACGACGTTTCCATGAAACATGTTCATGCAGGTCATTTGCTTCGAAAACAGTGAACCAAGTGAAGAGGACTCACAGTCATATGTAGCATGTGCACTTCTTTGGGAATTCATGTGCAGCATGTGCACTTGTTTCAGATAAGTATCCTACACAGGTTTCTAGGCTGTAAAACTTTGTATTCTGGATAAAAAAACATTTGTTTTGTGCTGATTCTACCAACTATGTTCAGACTTGTAATGTGCTTGAAAATAGTGACCAAGTGAGGAGGCGTCCAATTCACATGTTTCACTTTCTTTCGCAGTGATAAGAATCCTGTAGATGTACATACGTTGTAACTTTTTATGTTGTGTATAAATGCACACTGGTTTTGTGACGTTTTCATGGAATATCTCTATGCAGGCCTTGATTTTCCAAAAGAGTGAACGAAGAGAGGAGGACTGAGAGTCAAATGTTGGTTGTGCACTTCTCAGGGATAAGTATCCTACAGAAGATTCTGTAGTGTTACGCTTTGTGTTCAGGAGAAGATCATCCTCGTTTTGCGACATTCGCACATAACGTGTCAACCCAAGCCATGATTTTCCAAAAGGGTGAAACGAGTGCGGAGTATTCAGAGTCAAATGTTGCATTTCAATTCTTAGGGATAAGTATTCTAGAGAAGTTCCTAAACTGTAACTTTTATGTTCAGGCGAATATCATACTTGTTTTCTGACATTGGAAAGGCACATGTTCACACAGGCCATGATTTCACAAAATAGAGAAGCAAGTGCGGAGGACTCAGAGTTAAATGTTGCAAGTGTGCTTCTTAGGAGAAGTATGCTAGAGAAGTTTCTATATTGTAACTCTTTGTGTTCAGGAGGTAATCACACTTGTTTTATGACGTTTCCATGAAACATGTTCATGCATGTCGTTCCCTTGAAAAACAGTGAACCAAGTGAAGAGGACTCAGAGTCATATGTAGCATGTGCACTTCTTTTGGATGTCATGTGTAGGATGTGCACTTCTTTGGGAAGTCAAGTGCAGCATGTGCACTTCTATTGGATAAGTATCCTACACAGGTTTCGAGACTGTAAAACTTAGTATTCTGGATAAAACAACATTTGTTTTGTGCTGATTCTACCAACTATGTTCAAGCTTGTAATGAGCTTCAAAATAGTGACCAAGGGAGGATGCGTGCAATTCACATGTTTCACTTTCTCTTCTCAGTGATAAGAATCCTGTAGATGTTCATACGTTGTAACTTTTTATGTTCCGGAGAAATTCACACTGGTTTTGTGACGTTTTCATGGAATATGTTCACGCAGGCCTAGGTTTTCCAAAAGAGTGAACCAAGTGAGGAGGACTGAGAGTCAAATGTTGGAGGTGCACTTCTCAGGGATAAGTATCCTACAGAAGATTCTGTAGTGTTATGCTTTGTGTTCAGGAGAAGATCATCCTCGTTTTGCGACATTCGCACATAACGTGTTCACGCAGGCTATGATTTTCCGAAAGAGTTAACCGAGTGCGGAGGATTCAGAGTCAAATGTTGGCATTTCACTTCTTAGTGATAAGAATCCTAGAGAAGTTCCTAAACTGTAACTTTTGTGTTCAGTCGAAAATCATACTTGTTTTCTGATATTGGAATGGCATATGTTCACACAGGCCATGATTTCACAAAATAGAGAAGCAAGTGCGGAGGACTCAGAGTGAAATGTTGCAAATGCGTTTCTTTAGGAGAAGTATCCTATAGAAGTTTCTGTATTGTAACTCTTTGTGTTCAGGAGGAAATCACACTTGTTTTACGACGTTTCCATGAAACATATTCATGCATGTCGTTCCCTTCGAAAACAGTGAACCAAGTGAAGAGAACTCACAGTCATATGTAGCATGTGCACTTCTTTGGGAAATCATGTGCAACATGTGCACTTCTTTCAGATAAGTATCCGACACAGGTTTCTAGGCTGTAAAACTTTGTATTCTGGAGAAAAAATCATTTGTTTTGTGCTGATTCTACCAACTATGTTCAGGCTTGTAATGAGCTTGAAAATAGTGACCAAGTGAGGACGTGACAAATTCACATGTTTCACTTTCTCTTCTCAGTGATAAGAATCCTGTAGATGTTCATACGTTGTAACTTTTTATGTTCCGGAGAAATGCACACTGGGTTTGTGATGTTTTCATGGAATATGTTCACGCAGGCCGTGATTTTCCAAAAGAGTGAACCAAGTGAAGAGGACTGAGAGTCAAATGTTGGAGGTGCACTTCTCAGGGATAAGTATCCTACAGAAGATTCTGTAGTGTTACGCTTTGTGTTCAGGAGAAGATCATTCTTGTTTTGCGAAATTCGCAATAGCATGTTCACGCATGCCATGATTTTCCAAAAGAGTGAACCAAGTGCGGAGGTTCAGATTCAAATGTTGGCATTTCACTTCTTAGGGATACGTATCCTGGAGAAGTTCCTAAACTGTAACTTTTGTGTTCAGGCGAAAATCATACTTGTTTTCTGACATTGGAATAGCACATGTTCACACAGGCCATGATTTCACAAAATAGAGAACCATGTACGGAGGACTCAGAGTTAAATGTTGCAAGTGTGCTTCTTTAGGAGAAGTATCCTACTAAGTTTCTATATTGTAACTCTTTGTGTTCAGGACGAAATCACACTTTATTTACGACGTTTCCATGAAACATGTTCATGCATGTCGTTCCCTTCGAAAACAGCGAACCCAGTTTAGAGGACTCACAGTCATATGTAGCATGTGCACTTCTTTGGGAAGTCATGTGCAGCATGTGCACTTCTTTCGGGTAAGTATCCTACACAGGTTTCTAGACTGTAAAACTTTGTATTCTGGTGAAAACAACATTTGTTTTGTGCTGATTCCACCAACTATGTTCAGGCTTGTAATGAGCTTGAAAATAGTGACCAAGTGAGGACACGTCAAATTCACATGTTTCACGTTCTCTTCTCAGTGATAAGAATCCGGTAGATGTTCATGCGTTGTAACTTTTTATGTTCCGGACAAATTCACACTGGTTTTGTGACGTTTTCATGGAATATGTTCACGCAGGCCTAGGTTTTCCAAAAGAGTGAACCAAGTGAGGAGGACTGAGAGTCAAATGTTGGAGGTGCACTTCTCAGGGACAAGTATCCTACAGAAGATTCTGTAGTGTTACGCTTTGTGTTCAGGAGAAGATCATCCTCGTTTTGCGACATTCGCACATAACATGTTCATGCAGGCCATGATTTTCCAAAAGAGTGAACCAAGTGTGGAGGATTCAGAGTCAAATGTTCGCATTTCACTTCTTAGGGATACGTATACTAGAGAAGTTCCTAACCTGTAACTTTTGTTTTCAGGAGAAAATCATACTTGTTTTCTGACATTGGAATGGCACATGTTCACACAGGCCATGATTTCACAAAATAGAGAACCAAGTGCGGAGGACTCAGAGTTAAATGTTGCAAGTGCGCCTCTTTAGGAGAAGTATCGTACAGAAGTTTCTATATTGTAACTCTTTGTGTTCAGGAGGAAATCACACTTGTTTGACGACGTTTCCTTGAAACATGTTCATGCATGTCATTCCCTTCGAAAACAGTGACCCCAGTTAAGAGGACTCACAGTCATATGTAACATGTGCACTTCTTTGGGAAGTCATGTGCAGCATGTGCCCTTCCTTCGGATAAGAATCCTACACAGGTTTCTATACTGTAAAACTTTGTATTCTGGAGAAAACAACATTTGTTTTGTGCTGATTCTACCAACTCTGTTCAGGCTTGTAATCAGCTTGAAAATAGTAACCAAGTGAGGACGCGTCAAATTCACGTTTCACTTTCTCTTCTCAGTGATAAGAATACTGTAGATGTTCATACGTTGTAACTTTTTATGTTCCTGAGAAATTCACACTGGTTTCGGGACGTTTTCATGTAATATGTTCACGCAGGCCTTGATTTTCCAAAAGAGTGAACCAAGTGAGGAGGACTGAGAGTCAAATGTTTGAGGTGCACTTCTCAGGGACAAGTATCCTACAGAAGATTCTGTAGTGTTACGCTTTGTGTTCAGGAGAAGATCATCCTCATTTTGTGACATTCGCACATAACATGGTCACGCAGACCATGATTTTCCAAAAGAGTGAACCAAGTGAGAAGGATTCAGATTCAAATGTTGGCATTTCACTTCTTAGGGATACGTATCCTAGAGAAGTTCCTAAACTGTAACTTTTGTGTTCAGGCGAAAATCATACTTGTTTTCTGACATTGGAATGGCACATGTTCACACAGGCCATGATTTCACAAAATAGAGAACCAAGTGCGGAGGACTCAGAGTTAAATGTTGCAAGTGTGCTTCTTTAGGAGAAGGATTGTACAGAAGTTTCTATATTGTAAATCTTTGTGTTCAGGAGGAGATCACACTTGTTTTACGAAGTTTCCATGAAACATGTTCATGCGTGTCATTCCCTTCAAAAAAAGTGAACCCAGTTAAGAGGACTCACAGTCATATGTAGCATGTGCACTTCTTTGGGAAGTCATGTGGAGCATGTACACTTCTTTCGGATAAGTATCCTAAACAGAGTTCTAGACTGTAAAACTTTGTATTCTTGAGAAAACAACATTTGTTTTGTGCTGATTCTACCAACTATGTTCAGGCTTGTAATGTGCTTGAAAATAGTGAGCAAGTGAGGATGCTTCAAATGCACATGTTTCACTTTCTCTTCTCAGTGATTAGAAACCTGTAGATGTTCATACGTTGTAACTTTTTATGTTCCGGGGAAATTCATACTGGTTTTGTGACGTTTTCATGGAATATGTTCATGCAGGCCTTGATTTTCCAAAAGAGTGAACCAATTGAGGAGGACTGAGAGTCAAATGTTGGAGGTGCACTTCTGAGGAATAAGTATCCTACAGAAGATTCTGTAGTGTTACGCTTTGTGTTCAGGAGAAGATCATCCTCGTTTTGCGACATTCGCACATAACATGTTCATGCAGGCCATGATTTTCCAAAAGAGTGAACCAAGTGTGGAGGATTCAGAGTCAAATGTTCGCATTTCACTTCTTAGGGATACGTATACTAGAGAAGTTCCTAACCTGTAACTTTTGTTTTCAGGAGAAAATCATACTTGTTTTCTGACATTGGAATGGCACATGTTCACACAGGCCATGATTTCACAAAATAGAGAACCAAGTGCGGAGGACTCAGAGTTAAATGTTGCAAGTGCGCTTCTTTAGGAGAAGTATCGTACAGAAGTATCTATATTGTAACTCTTTGTGTTCAGGAGGAAATCACACTTGTTTTACGACGTTTCCATGAAACATGTTCATGCATGTCGTTCCCTTCGAAAACAGTGAACCAAGTGAAGAGGACTCACAGTCATATGTAGCATGTGCACTTCTTTGGGAAGTCATGTGCAGCATGTGCACTTCTTTGGGAAGTCATGTGCAGCATGTGCACTTCCTTCGGATAAGAATCCTACACAGTGTTCTAGACTGAAAACTTTGTATTCTGGAGAAAACAACATTTGTTTTGTGCTTATTCTACCAACTATGTTCAGGCTTGTATTGAGCTTGAAAATAGTGACAAAGTGAGGATGCGTCAAATGTACACGTTTCACTTTCACTTCTCAGTGATAAGAAACCTGTAGATGTTCATACGTTGTAACTTTTTATGTTCAGGGGAAATTCATCCTGGTTTTGTGACGTTTTCATGGAATATGTTCATGCAGGCCTTGATTTTACAAAAGAGTGAACCAAGTGAGGAGAACTGAGAGTCAAATGTTGGAGGAGCACTTCTCAGGGATAAGTATCCTACAGAAGATTCTGTAGTGTGACGCCTTGTGTTCAGGAGAAGATCATCCTCATTTTGCGACATTCGCACATAACATGTTCACGCAGGCCATGATTTTCCAAAAGAGTGAACCAAGTGAGGAGGACTGAGAGTCAAATGTTTGAGGTGCACTTCTCAAGGATAAGTATCCTACAGAAGATTCTATAGTTTGACGCTTTGTGTTCAGGAGAAGATCATCCTCGTTTTGCGACATTTGCACATAACATGTTCACGCAGGCTATGATTTTCCAAAAGAGTGAACCAAGTGCGGAGGATTCAGAGTCAAATGTTGGCATTTCACTTCTTAGGGATACGTATCCTAGAGAAGTTCCTAAACTGTAACTTTTGTGTTCAGGCGAAAATCATACTTGTGTTCTGACATTTAAATGGCACATGTTCACACAAGCCATGATTTCACAAAATAGAGAACCTAGTGCGGAGGACTCAGAGTTAAATGTTGCAAGTGCGCTTCTTTAGGAGAAGTATCCTACAGAAGTTTCTATATTGTAACTCTTTGTGTACAGGAGGAAATCACACTTGTTTGACGAAGTTTCCATGAAACATGTTCATGCAAGTCGTTCCCTTCTAAAACAGTGAACCAAGTGAAGAGGACTCACAGTCATATGTAGAATGTGCACTTCTTCTTGGGAAGTCATGTGCATCATGGGCCCTTCTTTCGTATAAGTATCATAGACAGGTTTCTAGACTGTAACACTTTGTATTCTGGAAAAACAACATTTGTTTTGTGCTGATTCTACCAACTATGTTCAGGCTTGTAATGAGCTTGATAAAATAGTGACCAAGTGAGGACACGTCAAATTCACATGTTTCACTCTCTCTTCTCAGTGATAAGAATCCTGTAGATGTTCATACGTTTTAACCTTTTATATTCCAGAGAAATTCACACTGGTTTTGTGACTTTTTCATGGAATATGTTCACGCAGGCCTTGATTTTCCAAAAGAGTGAACCAATTGACGAGGACTGAGAGTCAAAGGTTGGAGGTACACTTCTCAGGGATAAGTATCCTACAGAAGATTCTGTAGTGTTAGGCTTTGTGTTCAGGAGATGTTCATCTTCGTTTTGCGACATTCGCACATAACATGTTCATGCAGGCCATGATTTTCCAAAAGAGTGAACCAAGTGAAGAGGACTGAGAGTCAAATGTTGGCATTTCACTTCTTAGGGATAAGTATCCTAGAGAAGTTCCTAAAATGCAACTTTTGTGTTCAGGTGAAAATCATACTTGTTTTCTGACATTGGACTGGCACATGTTCACACAGGCCATGATTTCACAAAATAGAGAACCAGGTGCGGAGGACTCAGAGTTAAATGTTGCAAGTGCCCTTCTTTAGGAGAAGTATCGTACTGAAGTTTATTGTAACTCTTTGTGTTCAGGAGGAAACCACACTAGTTTTACGACGTTCCCATGAAACATGTTCATGCATGTCGTTCCCTTCCAAAATAGTTTACCAAGAAGAGGACCCACAGTCATATGTAGCATGTGCACTTCTTTGGGTAGTCATGTGTAGCATGTGCACTTCTTTAGGATAAGTATCCCACATAGGATTCTAGACTGTCAAACTTTGTATTCTGGAGAAAACAACATTTGTTTTTTGCTGATTCTACCAACTCTGTTCAGGCATGTAATGAGCTTGAAAATAGTGACCAAGCGAGCACCCGTCAAATTCACACGTTTCACTTTCTCTTGTCAGTGATAAGAATCCTGTAGAAGATCATACGTTGTAACTTTTTATGTTCAGGAGAAATTCACACTGGTTTTGTGACGTTTTCATGGAATATGTTCAGGCAGGCCTTGATTTTCCAAAATAGTGAACCAGGTGACTTGGACAGAGGCAAATGTTGGAAGTGCACTTCTTAGGGATAAGTATCCTTCAGAAGATTCTATAGAATTACACTATGTGTTCATGAGAAGAACATACTTGTTTCGCGACATTTGTATATCACATGTTCACGCAGGCCATGATTTTTCAAAATAGTGAACCAAGTGCAGATGATTCAGAGTCAAATGTTGGAATTTCACTTCTTAGGGATAAGTATCCTAGAGAAGTTCCTATAGTGTAACATTTGTGTTCAGGCGAAACTCATACTTGTTTTGTGACTTTTGAATGGATCATGTTCACACAGGCCATGATTTTACAAAATAGTGAACCACGTGAGGAGGACTCTGAATTAAATGTTGCAAGTGCACTTCATTAGGATAAGTATCAAACAGAAGTTTCTATACGGTAACTCTTTGTGTTCAGGAGGAAATCACACTAGTTTTACGACGTTTCCATGAAACATATTCATGCATATCATTCCCTTCCAAAATAGTGAACCAAGAAGTGGACCCACAGTCATGTGTAGCATGTACAGTTGTTTGGGAAGTCATGTGTAGCATGTGCACTTCTTTGGGATAAGTATCCCACACAGGATTCTAGACTGTCAAACTTTGTATTGTGGAGAAAACAACATTTGTTTTGTGCTGATTCTAACAACTCTGTTCAGGCTTGTAATGAGCTTGACAATAGTTACCCAGAGAGGATGCGTCAAATTCACCCATTTCACTTTCTCTTCTCAGTGATAAGAATCCTGTAGAAGATCATATGTTGTAACTTTTTATGTTCAGTAGAAATTCACACTGGTTTTGTGACGTTTTCATGGAACATTTTCAGGCAGGCTTTGATTTTCTAAAATAGTGAACCAAGCGTCCCGGACAGAGACAAATGTTGGAAGTGCACTTCTTAGGGATAAGTATCCTACAGAAGATTCTATAGAGTTACACTTTGTGTTCTGGAGAAGATCATACTTGTTTCGCGACATTTGTATATCACATGTTCACGCAGGCCATGATTTTCCAAAATAGTGAACCAAGTGCAGATGATTCAGAGTGAAATGTTGGAATTTCACTTCTTAAGGATAAGTATCCTAGAGAAGTTCCTATACTGTAACATTTGTGTTCAGGCGAAACTCATACTGGTTTTGTGACATTTGATAGGCTCATGTTCACACAGGCCATGATTTTACAAAGTAGTGAACCAAGTGAGGAGGACTCTGAGTTAAATGTTGCAAGTGCACTTCTTTAGGATAAGTATCAAACAGAAGTTTCTATATTGTAACTCTTTGTGTTCAGGAGGAAATCACACTATTTTTACAACGTTACCATGAAACATGTTCATGCATGTCGTTCCCTTCCAAAATAGTTTACCAAGAAGAGGACCCACAGTCATATGTAGCATGTGCACTTGTTTGGGAAGTCATGTGTAGCATGTGCACTTCTTTGGGATAAGTATCCCACACAGGTTTCTAGACTGTCAAAGTTTTTATTCTGGAGAAAACAACATATGTTTTGTGCTGATTCTACCAACTCTGTTCAGGCTTGTAATGAGCTTGAAAATAGTTACCAAGAGAGCACGCATCAAATTCACACGTTTCACTTTCTCTTCTCAGTGATAAGAATCATGTAGAAGATCATACGTTGTAACTTTTTATGTTCCAGAGAAATTCACACTGGTTTTGTCACGTTTTCATGGAATATGTTCAGGCAGGCCTTGATTTTCTAAAATAGTGAACCAAGCGTCCCGGACAGAGACAAATGTTGGAAGTGCACTTCTTAGGGATCAGTATCCTACAGAAGATTCTATAGAGTTACACTTTGTGTTCAGGAGAAGATCATACTTGTTTCGCGACATTTGTATATCACATGTTCACGCAGGCCATGATTTTCCAAAATAGTGAACCAAGTGTAGATGATTCAGAGTCAAATGTTGGAATTTCACTTCTTAAGGATAAGTATCCTAGAGAAGTTCCTATACTGTAACATTTGTGTTCAGGCGAAACTCATACTTGTTTTGTGACATTTGAATGGCTCATGTTCACACAGGCCATGATTTTACAAAGTAGTGAACCAAGTGAGGAGGACTCTGAGTTAAATGTTGCAAGTGCACTTCTTTAGGATAAGTATCAAACAGAAGTTTCTATATTGTAACTCTTTGTGTTCAGGAGGAAATCAAACTTTTTTTACGACGTTTCCATGAAACATTTTCATGCATGTCGTTCCCTTCCAAAATAGTTTACCAAGAAGAGGACCCACAGTCATATGTAGCATGTGCACTTGTTTGGGAAGTCATGTGTAGCATGTGCACTTCTTTGGGATAAGTATCCCAAACAGGTTTCTAGACTGTCAAACTTTGTATTGTGGAGAAAACAACATTTGTTTTGTGCTGATTCTAACAACTCTGTTCAGGCTTGTAATGAGCTTGACAATAGTTACCCAGAGAGGATGCGTCAAATTCACCCATTTCACTTTCTCTTCTCAGTGATAAGAATCCTGTAGAAGATCATATGTTGTAACTTTTTATGTTCAGGAGAAATTCACACTGGTTTTGTGACGTTTTCATGGAATATGTTCAGGCAGGACTTGATTTTCCAAAATAGTGAACCAAGTGAGGAGGACTGAGAGTCAAATGTTGGAGGTGCACTCCTATGGGACAAGTATTCTACAGAAGATTCTATAGTGCTACACTTTGGTTCAGGAGAAGATCATACTTGTTTTGCGACATTTGCATATCACATGTGCACGCAGGCCATGATTTTCCAAAGTAGTGAACTAAGTGCGGAGGATTCAGAGTCAAGTGTTGGAATATCACTTCTTAGGGATTAGTATCCTAGAGAAGTTCCTATACTGTAACATTTGTGTTCAGGCGAAAATCATACTTGTTTTGTGACTTTTGAATGGCACATGTTCACAGGCCATGATTTTACCATATGGTGAACCAGTGAGGAGGACTCTGAGATAAATGTTGCAAGTGCACTTCTTTAGGATAAGAATCGAACAGAAGTTTCTATATTGTAACTCTTTGTGTTCAGGAGGAAATCACACTAGTTTTACGACGTTTCCATGAAACATATTCATGCATATTATTCCCTTCCAAAATAGTGAAACAAGAAGTGGACCCACAGTCATGTGTAGCATGTACAGTTGTTTGGGAAGTCATGTGTAGCATGTGCACTTCTTTGGGATAAGTATCCCAAACAGGTTTCTAGACTGTCAAACTTTGTATTGTGGAGAAAACAACATTTGTTTTGTCCTGATTCTACCAACTCTGTTCAGGCTTGTAATGAGCTTGAAAATAGTTACCAAGCGAGGATGCGTCAAATTCACCCATTTCACTTTCTCTTCTCAGTGATAAGAATCCTGTAGAAGATGATACGTTGTAACTTTTTATGTTCAGGAGAAATTCACACTGGTTTTGTGACGTTTTCATGGAATATGTTCAGGCAGGCCTTGATTTTCTAAAATAGTGAACCAGGTGTCCCGGACAGAGACAAATGTTGGAAGTGCACTTCTTAGGGATAAGTATCCTACAGAAGATTCTATATCGTTACACTTTGTGTTCAGGAGAAGATCATACTTGTTTCGCTACATTTGTATATCACATGTTCACGCAGGCCATGATTTTCCAAAATAGTGAACCAAGTGCAGATGATTCAGAGTCAAATGTTGGAATTTCACTTCTTAAGGATAGTATCCTAGAGAAATTCCTATACTGAAACATTTGTGTTCAGGCGAAACTCATACTTGTTTTGTGACATTTGAATGGCTCATGTTCACACAGGCCATGATTTTACAAAATAGTGAACCAAGTGAGGAGGACTCTGAGTTAAATGTTGCAAGTGCACTTCTTTAGGATATGTATCGAACAGAAGTTTCTATATTGTAACTCGTTGTATTCAGGAGGAAATAACACTTGATTTACGACGTTTCCATGAAACATGTTCATGCATGTCTTTCCCTTCTAAAATAGTGAAACAAGAAGTGGACCCACAGTCATATGTAGCATGTACAGTTGTTTGGGAAGTCATGTGTAGCATGTGCATTTCTTTGGGATAAGTATCCCACATAGGTTTCTACACTGTCAAACTTTGTATTCTGGAGAAAGCAACATTTGTTTTGTGCTGATTCTACCAACTCTGTTCAGGCTTGTAATGAGCTTGAAAAAATAGTAACCAAGTGAGGACGCGTCAAATTCACGTTTCACTCTCTCTTCTCAGTGGTAAGAATCCTGTAGATGTTCATACTTTGTAACCTTTTATATGCCAGAGAAATTCACACTGGTTTTGTGACTTTTTCATGGAATATGTTCACGCAGGCCTTGATTTTCCCCAAAAGAGTGAACCAAGTGAGGAGGACTGAGAGTCAAAGGTTGGAGGTACACTTCTCAGGGATAAGTATCCTACAGAAGATTCTGTAGTGTTAGGCGTTGTGTTCAGGAGAAGATCATCTTCGTTTTGCGACATTCGCACATAACATGTTCACGCAGGCCATGAATATCCAAAAAGAGTGAACCAAGTGAGGAGGACTGAGAGTCAAATGTTGGCATTTCACTTCTTAGGGATAAGTATCCTAGAGAAGTTCCTAAACTGTATCTTTTGTGTTCAGGGGAAAATCGTACTTGTTTTCTGACATTTCAATGGCACATGTTCACAAAGGCCGTGATTTCACAAAATAGAGAACCAAGTGCGGAGGACTCAGAGTTAAATGTTGCAAGTGCGCTTCTTTAGGAGAAGTATCTTATAGAAGTTTCTATATTGTAACTCTTTGTGTTCAGGAGGAAATCACACTTGTTTCACGACGTCTCCATGAAACATGTTCATGCATGTCGTTCCCTTCGAAAATACTGTACCCAGTGAAGAGGACACAAAGTCATATGTAGCACGTACACTTCTTTGGAAATTCATGTGCAGCATGTGCACTTCTCTGGGATAAGTATCCTACACAGGTTGCTAGACTGTAAAACTTTGTACTCTGGAGAAAACAACACTGGTTTTGTGCTGATTCTACCAACAATGTTCAGGCTTGTAATGAGCTTGAAATTAGTGACCAAGTGAGGAT
Source organism: Typhlomys cinereus (assembly GCA_023101885.1). Taxonomy (NCBI): domain Eukaryota; kingdom Metazoa; phylum Chordata; class Mammalia; order Rodentia; family Platacanthomyidae; genus Typhlomys; species Typhlomys cinereus. The sequence continues at coordinate 196,960 of JALPQD010000896.1, forward strand.
GCATCAAATTCACATGTTTCACTTTCTCTTCTCAGTGATAAGAATCCTGTAGATGTTCATACGTTGTAACTTTTTATGTTCAGGAGAAATTAACACTGTTTTTGTGACGTTTTCATGGAATATGTTCACGCGGGCCTTGATTTGCCAAAGGGGTGAACCAAGTGAGGAGGACTGAGAGTCAAATGTTGTAGGTGCAGTTCGTAGGGATAAGTATCCTACAGAAGATTTTGTAGTGTTACGCTTTGTGTTCAGGAATAGATCATACTCGTTTTGCGACATTCGCACATAACATGTTCACGCAGGCCATGAATATCCAAAAGAGTGAAACAAGTGCGGAGCATTCAGAGTCAAATGTTGGCATTTCACTTCTTAGGGATAATTATCCTAGAGAAGTTCCTAAACTGTAACTTTTGTGTTCAGGCGAAAATCATACTTGTTTTCTGATATTTGAATGGCACATGTTCACACAGGCCATGATTTCACAAAATAGAGAAACAAGTGCGGAGGACTCAGAGTTAAATGTTGCAGGTGCGCTTCTTTAGGAGAAGTATCTTACAGAAGTTTCTATATTGTAACTCTTTGTGTTCAGGAGGAAATCAATTTGTTTTATTACATCTCCATGAAACATGTTCATGCATGTCCTTCCCTTCAAAAATAGTGAACCAAGTGAAGAGGACTCACAGTCATATGTAGCATGTGGACTTCTTTGGGAAGTCATGTGCGGCATGTGCACTTCTTTCGGATAAGTATCCTACACAGGTTTCTAGACTGTACAACTTTGTATTTTGGAGAAAACAACACTGGTTTTGTGCTGATTCTACCAACAATGTTCAAGGCTTGTAATGAGCTTGAAAATAGTGACCAAGTGAGGACGCCTCAAATTCACATGTTTCACTTTCTCTTCTCAGTGATAAGAATACTGTAGAGGTTCATGTGTTGTAACTTTTTATGTTCAGGAGAAATTAACACTGTTTTTGTGACGTTTTCATGGAATATGTTCAAGCGGACCTTGATTTTCCAAAATAGTGAACCAACTGAGGAGGTCTGAGAGTCAAATGTTGGAGGTGCACTTCTCAGGGATAAGTATCCTACTGAAGATTCTGTAGTGTTACGCTTTGTGTTCAGGAATAGATCATCCTCGTTTTGCAACATTCGCACATAACATGTTCACGCAGGCCATGAATATCCAAAAGTGTGAACCAAGTGCGGAGCATTCAGAGTCAAATGTTGGCATTTCACTTCTTAGGGATAATTATCCTAGAGAAGTTCCTAAACTGTAACTTTTGTGTTCAGGCGAAAATCATACTTGTTTTCTGACATTTCAATGGCACATGTTCACACAGGCCATGATTTCACAAAATAGAGAACCTTGTGCGGAGGACTCAGAGTTAAATGTTACAAGTGCACTTTTTTAGGAGAAATATCGTACAGAAGTTTTTATATTTTAACTCTTTGTGTTCAGGAGGAAATCACATTTGTTTTACGATGTTTCCATGAAACATGTTCATGCATGTCATTCCCTTCGAAAATAGTGAACCAAGTGAAGAGGACTCACAGTCATATGTAGCATGTGCACACCTTTGGGAAGCCATGTGCAGCATGTGCACTTCTTTCGGGTAAGTATCCTACACAGGTTTCTAGACTGTAACACTTTATATCTGGAGAAGAAAATAATATTTGTTTTGTGCTGATTCTACCAACTATGTCAGTCTTGTAATGAGCTTGAAAATAGTGACCAAGTGAGGACGCGTCAAATTCACATGTTTCACTTTCTCTTCTCAGTGATAACAATCTGTAGAGTTCATACGTTGTAACTTTTCATGTTGCGGAGAAATTACACTAGTTTTGTGACGTTTTCATCGAATATGTTCACGCAGGTCTTGATTTTCAAATAGTGAACCAAGTGAGGAGGACTGAGAGTCAAATGTTGGAGGTGCACTTCTCAGGGATAAGTATCCTACAGAAGATTCTGTAGTGTTACGCTTTGTGTTCAGGAGAAGATCATCCTCGTTTTGCGACATTCGCACATAACATGTTCACGCAGGCCATGATTTTCCAAAAGAGTGAACCAAGTGCGGAGGATTCAGAGTCCATGTTGGCATTCACTTCTTAGGGATAAGTATCCTAGCGAGAAGTTCCTAAACTGTAACTTTTGTGTTCAGGCGAAAATCATACTTTTTTTTCTGTGCAATGGCACATGTTCACACAGGCCATGATTTCACAAAAAGAGAACCAAGTGCGGAGGACTCAGAGTTAAATGTTGCAGTGCGCTTCTTTAGGAGAAGTATCTACAGAAGTTCTATATTGTAACTCTTTGTGTTCAGGAGGAAATCAATTTGTTTTACATCTCCATGAAACATGCTCATGCATGTCGTTCCCTTCAAAATAGTGAACCAAGTGAAGAGGACTCACAGTCATATGTAGCATGTGGACTTCTTTGGGAAGTCATGTGCAGCATGTGCACTTCTTTCGGATAAGTATCTACACAGGTGTCTAGACTGAAAACTTTGTATTTGGAGAAAACATTGTTTTGTGCTGATTCTACCAACTATGTTCAGGCTTGTAATGAGCTTGAAAATAGTGACCAAGTGAGGACGCGTCAATTCACATGTTTCACTTTCCTTCTCAGTGATAAGAATCCTGTAGATGTTCATGTGTAACTTTTTGTTCAGGAGAAATTAAACATGTTTTGTGACTTTTTCGTGGAATATGTTCACGTGGGCCTTGATTTTCAAAAAGTGAACCAATGAGGAGGACTGAGAGTCAAATGTTGGAGGTGCACTTCTCAGGGATAAGTATCCTACAGAAGATTCTGTAGTGTTACGCTTTGCTTTCAGGAATAGATCATCCTCGTTTTGCAACATTCGCACATAACTGTTCACGCAGGCCATGATATCCAAAAGAGTGAACCAAGTGCGGAGGATTAAGAGTCAAATGTTGGCATTTCACCTTAGGGATAATATCCTAGAAAGTTCCTAAACTGTATCTTTGTGTTCAGGCAAAATCGTACTTGTTTTCTGACATTGGAATGGCACATGTTCACACAGCCATGATTCACAAAATAGAGGAACCAAGTGCGGAGGACTCAGAGTTAAATGTTGCAGGTGCTTCTTTAGGAGAAGTATCTTACAGAAGTTTCTATATTGTAACTCTTTGTGTTCAGGAGAGAAATCACTTTTTTCCAACGTTTCCATAAAATATGTTCATGCATGTCGTTCCCTTCGAAAATAGTGACAAGTGAAGACGCTCAAAGTCATATGTAGCATGTGCACTTCTTTGGGAAGTCATGTGCAGCATGTGCACTTCTTTCGAATAAGTATCCTACACAGGTTTCTAGACTGTACACTTTGTATTCTGGAGAAAACAACATTTGTTTTGTGCTGATTCTACCAACTATGCTCAGGCTTTAATGAGCTTGAAAATAGTGACCAAGTGAGGACGTCAAATTCACATGATTCACTTTCTCTCAGTGATAAGAATCCTGTAGATGTACATACGTGTAACTTTTTAGTTGCGGAGAAATTCACCTGGTATTGTGACGTTTTCATGGAATATGTTCAGTCACGCCTTGATTTTCCAAATTAGTGAACCAATTGAGGAGGACTGAGATTCAAATATTGGAGGGTCACTTCTCAGGGAAAACTATCCTACAGAAGATTCTGTAGTGTCGCTTTTTGTTCAGGAGAAGATCATCCTCGTTTTGCGACATTCACACATAACATGCTGTTCACGCAGGCCATGATTTTCGAAAAGAGTGAACAGTGCGCAGGATTCAGAGTCCAAATGTTGGCATTTCACTTCTTAGGGATAAGTATCCTAGAGAATTTCCTAAAATGTAACTTTTGTGTTCAGGCGAAAAATCATACTTGTTTCTGACATTTCAATGGCCATGTTCACACAGGCCATGATTCACAAAATAGAGAACCAAGGCAGAGGACTCAGAGTTAAATGTTGCAGGTGCGCTTCTTTAGGAGAAGTATTTACAGAAGATTCTATATTGTAACTCTTTGTGTTTCAGGAGGAAATCAATTTGTTTTATTACATCTCCATGAAACATGCTCATGCATGTCGTTCCCTTCAAAAATAGTGAACCAAGGGAAGAGGACTCACAGTCATATGTAGCATGTGGACTTCTTTGGGAAGTCATGTGCAGCATGTGCACTTCTTTCGGATAAGTATCCTACACAGGTGTCTAGACTGTAAAACTTTTGCATTCTGGAGAAAACAACATTGGTTTTGTGCTGATTCTACCACCTATTTTCAGGCTTGAAATGAGCTTGAAATAGTGACCAAGTAAGGATGCGTCAAATCACATGTTTCACTTTCTCTCACAGTGATAAGAATCCTGTACGATGTTCATACGTTGTAACGTTTTATGTTCAGGTGAAATGCACACTGGTTTTGTGACGTTTTCATGGAATATGTTCACGCAGGCCTTGATTTTCCAAAAGACGTGAACCAAGTAGCGAGGAATGAGAGTCAAATGTGGAGGTGCACTTCTCAGGGATAAGTATCCGACAGAGATTTTGTAGTGTTACGCTTTGTTCAGGAGAAGATCATCCTCGTTTGAGACATTCGCACATAACATGTTCATGCAAGCCATGATTTACCAAAAGAGTGAACCAAGTGCGGAGGATTTGAGTCAAACTGTTGCATTTCACTTCTTAGGGATAAGTATCCTAGAGAAGTTCCTAAACTGTATCTTTTGTGTTCAGGGGAGAAAATCATACTTGTTTTTGACATTTCAATGGCACATGTTCACAAAGGCCGAGATTTCACAAAATAGAGAACCAAGTGCAGAGGACTCAGAGTTAACTGTTTGCAAGTGCGCTCCTTAGGAGAAGTATCTTACAGAAGTTCTATATTGTAACTCTTTGTGTTTCAGGAGGAAATCACACTTGTTTCACGACGTCTCCATGAAACATGTTCATGCATGTCGTTCCCTTCGAAAACAGTGAACCAAGTGAAGAGGACTCACAGTCATATGTAGCATGTGCACTTCTTTGGGAAGTCATGTGCAGCATGTGCACTTCTTTCGGATAAGTATCCTACACAGGTTTCTAGACTGTAAAACTTTGTATTCTGGAGAAAACAACATTTGTTTTGTGCTGATTCTACCAACTATGTTCAGGCTTGTAATGAGCTTGAAAATAGTGACCAAGTGAGGACGCCTCAAATTCACATGTTTCACTTTCTCTTCTCAGTGATAAGAATCCTGTAGATGTTCATACGTTGTAACTTTTTATGTTCAGGAGAAATTCACACTGGTTTTGTGACGTTTCATGGAATATGTTCACGCAGGCCTTGATTTTCCAAAAGAGTCAACCAAGTGAAGAGGACTGAGAGTCAAATGTTGGAGGTGCACTTCTCAGGGATAAGTATCCTACAGAAGATTCTGTAGTGTTACGCTTTGTGTTCAGGAGAAGATCATCCTCGTTTTGCGACATTCGCATAACATGTTCACGCAGGCCATGATTTTCCAAAAAGTGAACCAAGTGCGGAGGATTCAGAGTCAAATGTTGGCATTTCACTTCTTAGGGATAAGTATCCTAGAGAAGTTCCTAAACTGTAACTTTTGTGTTCAGGAGAAAATCATACTTGTTTTCTGACATTGAATGGCACATGTTCACACAGGCCATGATTTCCAAATAGAGAACCAAGTGCGGAGGACTCAGAGTTAAATGTTGCAAGTGCGCTTCTTTAGGAGAAGTATCGTACAGAAGTTTCTATATGTAATCTTTGTGTTCAGGAGGAAATCACACTTGTTTACTAGGTTTCCATGAAACATGTTCATGCATGTCGTTCCCTTCAAAATAGTGAACCAAGTGAAGAGGACTCACAGTCATATGTAGCATGTGCACTTCTTTGGGAAGTCATGTGCAGCATGTGCACTTCTTTCGGATAAGTATCCTACACAGGTTTCTAGACTGTAAACTTTGTATTCTGGAGAAAACAACATTTGTGTTTGTGATGATTGTACCAACTATGTTCAGGCTTGTAATGATCTGAAAATAGTGACCAAGTAGGACGCCTAACATTCACAGTGTTTCAGTTTCTCTTCACAGTGATAAGTATCCTGTAGATGTTCATACGTTGTAACTTTTATGTTCAGGGAAAACTCACACTGGTTTTGTGACGTTTTCATGGAATATGTTCACGCAGGCCTTGATTTTCCAACAGAGTGAACCAAGTGAGGAGGACTGAGAGTCAAATGTTGGAGGTGCACTTCTCAGGGATAAGTATCCTACAGAAGATTCCGTAGTGTTACAGTTTGTGTTCAGGAGAAGATCATACTCTTTTTTCAGACATTCGCATATAACATGTTCACGCAGGGCCATCATTTTCAAAAGAGTGAACCAAGTGCTGAGGATCAGAGTCAAATGTTGGCATTTCACTTCTTAGGGATAAGTATACTAGAGAAGTTAATAAACTGTAAGGTTGTGTCAGGAGAAAATCATACTTGTTTTCTGACCTTTGAATGGCAAAGGTTCACACATGCCATGATTTTACAAAATACAGAACCAAGTGCGGAGGACTGAGAGTTAAATATTGCAAGTGCGCTTCTTTGGGAGAAGTATCGTGCAGAATTTTCTATACTGTAACTCTTTGTGTTCAGGAGGAAATCACACTTGTTTTACGACGTTTCCATGAAACATGTTCATGCATGTCGTTCCCATCGAAAATATGAACCAAGTGAAGAGGACTCACACACATATGTAGCATGTGCACTTCTTTGGGAAGTCATGTGCAGCATGTGCACTTCTTTTGGATAAGTATCCTACACAGGTTTCTAGACTGTAAAATTTTGTATTCTGGAGAAAACAACATTTGTTTTGTGCTGATTCTACCAACTATGTTCAGGCTTGTAATGAGCTTGAAAATAGTGACCAAGTGAGGACATGTCAAATTCACATGATTCACTTTGTCTTCTCAGTGATAAGAATCCTGTAGATATTCACGCGTTGTAAATTTTTATGTTCAGGAGAAATTCACACTGGTTTTGTGACGTTTTCATGGAATATGTTCACGCAGGCCTTGATTTTCCAAAATTGTGAACCAAGTGAGGAGGACTGAGAGTCAAATGTTGGAGGTGCACTTCTCAGGGATATGTATCCTGCAAAAGATTCTATAGTGTTACACTTTGTGTTCAGGAGAGGATCACACTCGTTTTGCGACATTCGCATGTAACATGTTCACGCAGGCCATGATTTTCCAAGAGAGTGAACCAAGTGCGGAGGATTCAGAGTCAAATGTTGGAATTTCACTTCTTAGGAATAAGTATCCTAGAGAAGTTCTTATATTGTGACATTTGTGTTCAGGTGAAAATCTACTTGTTTTGTGACATTTGAATGGCATATTTTCACACAGGCCATGATTTTACAAAATAGTGAACCAAGTGAGGAAGACTCTGAGTTAAATGGTGCAAGTGCACTTCATTAGGATAAGTATCGCACAGAAGTTTCTATATTGGAACTCTTTGTGTTCAGGAGGAAATCACACTTGTTTTAGGACGTTTCCATGAATCATGTTCATGCATGTCGTTCCCTTCGAAAATAGTGAACCAAGTGAAGAGGACTCACAGTCATATGTAGCATGTGCACTTCTTTGGGAAGTCATGTGCAGCATGTGCACTTCTTTCGGATAAGTATGCTACACAGGTTTCTAGACTGTAAAACTTTCTTTTCTGGATAAAACAACATTTGGTTTTGTGCTGATTCTACCAACTATGTTCAGGCTTGTAATGAGCTTGAAAATAGTGACCAAGTGAGGACGCGTCAAGTTCACATGTTTCACTTTCTCTGCTCAGTGATAAGAATCTTGTAGATGTTCATACCTTGTAACTTTTTATGTTCAGGAGAAACTCACACTGGTTTTGTGACGTTTTCACGGAATATGTTCACGCATGCCTTGATTTTCCAAAATAGTGAACCAAGTGAGGAGGACTGAGAGTAAAATATTGAGGTACACTGCTCATGGATAAGTACCCTACCAAAGATTCTGTAGTGTTACGCTTTGTGTTCAGGAGAAGATCATCCTCGTTTTGCGACTTTCGCACATAACATGTTCACGCACGCCATGATTTTCCAAAGGAGAGAAACATGTGCGGAGGATTCAGAGTCAAATATTGGCATTTCACTTTTAGGGATAAGTATCCTAGAGAAGTTCCTAAACTGTAACTTTTGTGTTCAGGCAAAAATCATACTTGTTTTCTGACATTGGAATGGCACATGTTCACACAGGCCTTGATTTTCCAAAATAGTGAACCAAGTGAAGAAGACTGAGATTCAAATGTTGGAGGTGCACTTCTCAGGGATAGGTATTCTGCAGAAGATTCTGTAGTGTTACACTTTCTGTTCAGGAGAAGATCATACTCGTTTTGCGACATTCGCCCATAACATGATCACGTAGACCATGATTTTCCAAAAGAGTAAACCAGGAGCGGAGCATTCAGAGTCAAATGTTGGCATTTGATTTCTTAGGGATAAGTAACCTAGAGAAGTTCCTAAACTGTAACTTTTGTGTTCAGGCGAAAATCATACTTGTTTTTTGACATTTGAATGGCACATGTTCACACAGGCCATGATTTCACAAAATAGAGAACCAAGTGCGGAGGACTCAGAGTTAAATGTTGCAAGAGCACTTCTTTAGGAGAAGTGTCATAAGAAGTTTCTATATTGTAACTCTTTGTGTTCAGGAGGAAATGACACTGGTTTTACGACGTTTCCATGAAACATGTTCATGTATGTCGTCCCTTAGAAAATAGTGAACCAAGTGAAGAGGACTCACAGTCATATGTAGCATGTGCACTTCTTGGGAAGTCATGTGCAGCATGTGCACTTCTTTCGGATAAGTAGCCTACACAGGTTTCTAGACTGTAAAACTTTGGATTCTGGAGAAAACAACATTTGTTTTGTGCTGATTCTACCAACTATGTTCAGGCTTGTAATGAGCTTGAAAGTAGTGACCAAGTGAGGACGCGTCAAATTAACATGGTTAACTTTCTCTACTCAATGATAAGAATCCTGTAGATGTTCATACATTGTAACTTTTTATGTTCAGAAGAAATTCACACTGGTTTGGTGACGTTTTCAGGGACTATGTTCACGCAGGCCTTGATTTTCCAAAACAGTGAACCAAGTGAGGAGGACTGAGAGTCAAATCATGGATGTACATTGCTCAGGGATAAGTATCCTATAGAAGATTCCTAGTGTTACACTTTGTGTTCAGGAGAAGATCATACTTGTTTTGCTACATTCGCATATAACATGTTCACGCAGGCCATGATTTTCCAAGAGAGTGAACCAAGTGCGGAGGATTCAGAGTCAAATGTTGGAATTTCACATCTTAGGGATAAGTATCCTAGAGAAGTTCCTATACTGTAACATTTGTGTTCAGGCGAAAAAAATACTTTTTTTGTGACATTTGAATGGCACATGTTCACACAGGCCTGATTTCACAAAATAGAGAACCACGTGCAGAGGACTCAGAGTTAAATGTTGCAAGTGCACTTCTTTAGGAGAAGTATCATACAGAAGTTGCTATATTGTAACTCTTTGTGTTCAGGAGGAAATCACACTCGTTTTAGGACGTTTCCATGAAACATGTTCATGCATGTCGTTACCTTCCAAAATAGTGAACCAAGTGAAGAGGACTCACAGTCATATGTAGCATGTGCACTTCTTTGGGAAGTCATGTGCAGTATTTGCACTTTTTTGGGGTAAATATCCTACACAGGTTTCTAGACTTTAAAACTTTGTATTCTGGAGAAACCAACATTTGTTTTGTCCTGATTCTACCAACTATGTTCAGGCTTGTTATGAGCTTGAAAATAGGGACCAAGTGAGGACGTGTCAAATACACATATTTCACTTTCTCTTCTCAGTGATAAGAATCCTGTAGATGTTCATATGTTGTAACTTTTTATGTTGAGGAGAAATGCACACTGGTTTCGTGACGTTTTCATGGAATATGTTCATGCAGGCCTTGATTTTCCAAAAGAGTGAACCAAGTGAGGAGGACTGAGAGACAAATGTTGGAGGCGCACTTCTCAGGGATAAGTATCCTACAGAAGATTCTGTAGTGTTACGCTTTGTGTTAAGGAGAAGATCATCCTCGTTTTGCGACATTCGCACATAACATGTTCACGCAGGCCATGATTTTCCAAAAGAGTGGACCAAGTGCGTAGGATTCAGAGTCAAATGTTGGCATTTCACTTCTTAGGGATAAGTATCCTAGAGAAGTTCCTAAACTGTAACTTTTGTGTGCAGGCGCAAATCATACTTGTTTTCTGACATTTGAATGGCACATGTTCACACAGGCCATGATTTTACAAAATAGAGAACCAAGTGCGGAGGACTCAGACTTAAATGTTGCAAGTGCACTTCTTTTGGAGAAGTATTGTACAGAACTTTCGATATTGTAACTTTTTGTGTTCAGGAGGAAATCACACTTGTTTTACGACGTTTCCATGAAACATGTTCATGCATGTCGTTCCCATCGAAAATAGTGAACCAAGTGAAGAGGACTCACAGTCATATGTAGCATGTGCACTTCTTTGGGAAGTCATGTGCAGCATGTGCACTTGTTTGGGATAAGTATCCTACACAGGTTTCTAGACTGTAAAACTTTGTATTCTGGAGAAAACATTTGTTTTGTGCTGATTCTACCAAATATATTCAGGTTTGTAATGAGCTTGAAAATAGTGACCAAGTGACGGCGCGTCAAATTCACATGTTTCACTTTCTCTGCTCAGTGATAAGAATCCTGTAGATGTTCATACGTTGTAAATTTTTATGTTCAGGAGAAATTCACACTGGTTTTGTGACGTTTTCATGGACTATGTTCTTGCAGGGTTGATTTTAAAAAACAGTGAACCAAGTGAGGAGGACTGAGAATCAAATGTTGGAGGTGCAATGATCAGGGATAAGTATGCTATAGAAGATTCTGTAGTGTTACACTTTGTGTTCAGGAGAAGATCATACTCGTTTTGTGACATTCGCATATAACATGTTCAGGCAGGCCATGATTTTCCAAAAGAGTGAACCAAGTGCAGGGCATTCAGAGTCAAATGTTGGCATTTCACTTCTTAGGGATAAGTATCCTAGAGAAGTTCCTAAACTGTAACTTTGGGGTTCAGGCGAAAATCATACTTGTTTTCTGACATTTGAATGGCACATGTTCACACAGGCCATGATTTTACAAAATAGAGAACCAAGTGCGGAGGACTCAGACTTAAATGTTGCATGTGCACTTCTTTTGGAGAAGTATTGTACAGAATTTTCGATATTGTAACTCTTTGTGTTCAGGAGGAAATCACACTTCTTTTACGACGTTTCCATGAACATGTTCATGCATGTCGTTCCCATTGAAAATAGTGAACCAAGTGAAGAGGACTCACAGTCATATGTAGCATGTGCACTTCTTTGGGAAGTCATGTGCAGCATGTGCACTTGTTTGGGATAAGTATCATACACAGGTTTCTAGACTGTAAAACTTTGTATTGTGGAGAAAACATTTGTTTTTTGCTGATTCTACCAACTATATTCAGGTTTGTAATGAGCTTGAAAATAGTGACCAAGTGACGGCGCGTCAAATTCACATGTTTCACTTTCTCTGCTCAGAGATAAGAATCCTGTAGATGTTCATACGTTGTAACTTTTTATGTTCAGGAGAAATTCACACTGGTTTTGGGACGTTTTCATGGACTATGTTCTTGCAGGGTTGATTTTAAAAAACAGTGAACCAAGTGAGGAGGACTGAGAATCAAATGTTGGAGGTGCAATGATCAGGGATAAGTATGCTATAGAAGATTCTGTAGTGTTACACTTTGTGTTCAGGAGAAGATCATACACGTTTTGTGACATTCGCCTATAACATGTTCAGGCAGGCCATGATTTTCCAAAAGAGTGAACCAAGTGCAGGGCATTCAGAGTCAAATGTTCGAATTTCACTTCTTAAGGATAAGTATCCTAGAGAAGTTCCTAAACTGTAACTTTGGTGTTCAGGCGAAAATCATACTTGATTTTTCTGACATTTGAATGGCACATTTTCACACAGGCCATGATTTTACAAAATAGAGAACAAAGTGAGGAGGACTCAGACTTAAATGTTGCAAGTGCACTTCTTTTGGAGAAGTATTGTACAGAACTTTCGATATTATAACTCTCTGTGTTCAAGAGGAAATCACACTTGTTTTATGACGTTTCCATGAAACATGTTCATGCATGTCGTTCCCATCGAAAATAGTGAACCAAGTGAAGAGGACTCACAGTCATATGTAGCATGTGCACTTCTTTGGGAAGCCATGTGCAGCATGTGCACTTGTTTGGGATAAGTATCCTATACAGGTTTCTAGACTGTAAAACATTGTATTCTGGAGAAAACATTTGTTTTTTTGCTGATTCTACCAACTATGTTCAGGTTTGTAATGAGATTGAAAATAGTGACCAAGTGAGGACGTGTCAAATTCACATGTTTCACTTTCTCTGCTCAGTGATAAGAATCCTGTAGATATTCATACGTTGTAACTTTTTATGTTCAGGAGAAATTCACACTGGTTTTGAGACGTTTTCATGGACTATGTTCTTGCAGGCTTTGATTTTAAAAAACAGTGAACCAAGTGAGGAGGACTGAGAATCAAATGTTGGAGGTGCAATGATCAGGGATAAGTATGCTATAGAAGATTCTGTAGTGTTACACTTTGTGTTCAGGAGAAGATCATACTCGTTTTGTGACATTCGCATATAACATGTTCAGGCAGGCCATGATTTTCCAAAAGAGTGAACCAAGTGCAGGGCATTCAGAGTCAAATGTTGGCATTTCACTTCTTAGGGATAAGTATCCTAGAGAAGTTCCTAAACTGTAACTTTGGTGTTCAGGCGAATATCATACTTGTTTTCTGACATTTGAATGGCACATGTTCACACAGGCCATGATTTTACAAAATAGAGAACCAAGTGCGGAGGACTCAGACTTAAATGTTGCAAGTGCACTTCTTTTGGAGAAGTATTGTACAGAACTTACGATATTGTAACTCTTTGTGTTCAGGAGGAAATCACACTTGTTTTACGACGTTTCCATGAAACATGTTCATGCATGTCGTTCCAATCGAAAATAGTGAACCAAGTGAAGAGGACTCACAGTCATATGTAGCATGCGCACTTCTTTGGGAAGTCATGGGCAGCATGTGCACTTCTTTCGGATAAGTATCCTACACAGGTTTCTAGACTGTAACACTTTGTACTCTGGAGAAATCAACATTTGTTTTGTGCTGATACTACCAACTATGTTCAGGCTTGTAATGAGCTTCAAAATAGTAACCAAGTGGGGACGTGTGAAATCCACATGTTTCACTTTCTCTGCTCAGTGATAAGAATCCTGTAGATGATCATACGTTGTAACTTTTTATGTTGAGGAGAAATTCACACTGGTTTTGTGACGTTTTAATGGACTTTGTTCACGCAGGCCTTGATTTTCCAAGACAGTGAACCAAGTGAGGAGGGCAGAGAGTCAAATGTTGGAGGTGCACTGATCAGAGATAAGTATCCTACAGAAGATTCTGCAGTGTTTCACTTTGTGATCAGGGGGAGATCATACTCTTTTTATGACATTCGTATACAACATGATCACGCAGGCCATGATTTTCCAAAATTGTGAACCAAGTGAGGAGGACTGAGAGTCAAATGTTGGAGGTGCACTTCTCAGGGATATGTATCCTGCAAAAGATTCTATAGTGTTACACTTTGTGTTCAGGAGGGGATCACACTCGTTTTGCGACATTCGCATATAACATGTTCACGCAGGCCATGATTTTCCAAGAGAGTGAACCAAGTGCGGAGGATTCAGAGTCAAATGTTGGAATTTCACTTCTTAGGGATAAGTATCCTAGAGAAGTTCCTATACTGTGACATTTGTGTTCAGGCGAAAATCATACTTGTTTTGTGACATTTGAATGGCACATGTTCACGCAGGCCATGATTTTACAAAATAGAAAACCAAGTACGGAGGACTCAGAGTTAAATGCTGCAAGTGCGCTTCTTTAGAAGTATCGTACAGAAATTTCTATATTGTAACTCTTTCTGTTCAGGAGGAAATCACACTTCTTTTACGACGTTTCCATGAAACATGTTCATGCATGTCATTCCTTTTGAAAATAGTGAACCAAGTGAAGAGGACTCACAGTCATATGTAGCATGTGCACTTCTTTGGGAAGTCATGTGCAGCATGTGCTCTTCTTTTGGATAAGTATCCTACACAGGTTTCTAGACTGTAACACTTTGTATTCTGGAGAAAACAACATTTGTTTTGTGCTGATTCTACCAACTATGTTCAGGCTTGTAATGAGCTTGAAAATAATGACCAAGTGAGGACACGTCAAATTCACATGTTTCACTTTCTCTTCTCAGTGATAAGAATCCTGTAGATGTTCATACGTTGTAACTTTTTATGTTCTGGAGAAATGCACACTGGTTTTGTGACGTTTTCAGGGAATATGTTCACGCAGGCCTTGATTTTCCAAAACAGTGAACCAAGTGAGGAGGACTGAGAGTCTAATGTTGGAGGTGCACTTCTCAGGGATAAGTAACCTACCGAAGATTCTGTAGTGTTACGCTTTGTGTTCAGGAGAAGATCATCCTCGTTTTTCGACATTCTCACATAACATGCTCACGCAGGCCATGATTTCCAAAAGAGTGAACCAAATGCGGAGGATTCAGAGTCAAATGTTGGCATTACACTTCTTAGGGATAAGTATCCTAGAGAATTTCCTAAACTGTAACTTTTGTGTTCAGGCGAAAATCATACTTGTTTTTTGACATTGGAATGGCACATGTTCACACAGGCCATGATTTCACAAAATAGAGAACCAAGTACGGAGGACTCAGAGTTAAATGTTGCAAGTGTGCTTCTTTAGGAGGAGTATCGTACAGCAGCTACTGTATTGTAACTCTTTGTGTTCAGGAGGAAATCACACTTGTTTTATGATGTTTCCATGAAACATGTTCATGCATGTCGTTTCCTTCGAAAAGAGTGAACCAAGTGAAGAGGACTCACAGTCATATATAGCATGTGCACTTCTTTCGGAAGTCATGTGCAGCATGTTCTCTTCTTTCGGATAAGTATCCTACACAGGTTTCTAGACTGTAACACTTTGTATTCTGCAGAAAACAACATTTGTTTTGTGCTGATTCTACCAACTATGTTCAGGCTTGTAATGAGCTTGAAAATAGTGACCAAGTGAGGATGCGTCAAATTTCCATGTTTCACTTTCTCTTCTCAGTGATAAGAATCCTGTAGATGTTCATACGTTGTAACTTTATATGTTCCGGTGAAATGCACACTGGATTTTGACGTTTTCATGGAATATGTTCACGCAGGCCTTGATTTTCCAAAAGAGTGATCCAAGTGAGGAGGACTGAGAGTCAAATGTTGGAGGTGCACGTATCAGGGATAAGTATCCTACAGAAGATTCTGTAGTGTTATGCTTTGTGTTCAGGAGAAGATCATCCTCGTTTTGCGACATTCGCACATAACATGTTCAGACAGGCCATGATTTTCCAAAAGAGTGAACCAAGTGCGGAGGATTCAGAGTCAAATGTTGGCATTTCATTTCTTAGGGATAAGTATCCTAGAGAAGTTCCTAAACTGTAACTTTTGTGTTCAGGTGAAAATCATACTTGTTTTGACATTGGAATGGCACATGTTCACACAGGCCATGATTTCACAAAATAGAGAACCATGTGCGGAGGACTCAGAGTTAAATGTTGCATGTGCGCTTTTTTAGGAGAAGTATCGTTCAGAAGTTTCTATATTGTAACTTTTTGTGTTCAGGAGGAAATCATATTTGTTTTACAACGTCTCCATGAAATATGTTCATGCATGTCACTCCCTTCGAAAATAGTGAACAAAGTGAAGAGAACTCACAGTCATATGTAGAATGTGCACTTCTTTGGGAAGTCATGTGCAGCATGTGCACTTCTTTCGGATAAGCATCCTACACAGGTTTCTAGACTGTAAAGCTTTGTATTCTGGAGAAAAAAACATTTGTTTTGTGCTGATTCTACCAACTATGTTCAGGCTTGTAATGGGTTTGAAAAGAGTGACCAAGTGAGGACGCGTCAAATTCACATGTTTCACTTTCTCTGCTCAGTGATAAGAATCCTGTAGATGTTCATACGTTGAAACTTTTTATGTTCAGGAGAAATTCACACTGGTTTTGTGACATTTTCATAGAATATGTTCACGCAGGCCTTGATTTTCCAAATTAGTGAACCAAGTGTGGAGGACTGAGAGACAAATGTTGGAGGTGCTCTTCTCAGGGATAATAAGTATCCAACAGAAGATTCTGTAGTGTTACGCTTTGTGTTCAGGAGAAGATCATCCTCATTTTTCGACATTCACAC
This sequence comes from Typhlomys cinereus, assembly GCA_023101885.1. Classification (NCBI taxonomy): domain Eukaryota; kingdom Metazoa; phylum Chordata; class Mammalia; order Rodentia; family Platacanthomyidae; genus Typhlomys; species Typhlomys cinereus. Next base: position 213,360 of record JALPQD010000896.1, read on the forward strand.
ATAATATGTTCACGCAGGCCATGATTTTCCAAAAGAGTGAACCAAGTGCGGAGGATATAGAGTCAAATGTTGGCATTTCACTTCTTAGGGATAAGTATCCGAGAGATGTTCCTAAACTATAACTTTTGTGTTCAGGCGAAAATCATATTTGTTTTCTGACATTAGAATGGCATATGTTTACACAGGCCATGATTTCACAAAATAGAGAAAAAAGTGCAGAGGACTCAGAGTTAAATATTGCAAGTGCACTTCTTTAGAAGTATCGTACAGCAGTTACTGTATTGTAACTCTTTGTGTTCAGGAGGAAATCACAGTTGTTTTACGACGTTCATGAAACATGTTCATGCATGTCGTTCCCTTTGAAAACATTGAACCAAGTGAAGAGGACTCACAGTCATATGTAGCATGTGCACTTCTTTGGGAAGTCATGTGCAGCATGTGCACTTCTGTCGGATAGGTATCCTACACAAGTTTCTAGACTGTAACACTTTGTATTCTGGAGAAAACAACATTGTTTTGTGCTGATTCTACCAACTATGTTCAGGCTTGTAATGAGCTTGAAAATAGTGACCAAGTGAGGACGCCTCAAATTCACATGTTTCACTTTCTCTTCTCAGTGATAAGAATCCTGTAGATGTTCATACGTTGTAGATTTTTATGTTCCGGAGAAATGCACACTGGTTTTGTGACGTTTTCATGGAATATGTTCACGCAGGCCTTGATTTTCGAAAATAGTGAACCAAGTGAGGAGGACTGAGAGTCAAATGTTGGAGGTGCACTTCTCAGTGATAAGTACCCTACAGAAGATTTTGTAGTGTTACACTTTGTGTTCAGGAGAAGATCATACTTGTTTTGCGACATTCGCATATAACATGTTCAGGCAGGCTATGATTTTCCAAAAGAGTGAACCAAGTGCAAAGGATTCAGAGTCAAATGTTGGCATTTCACTTCTTAGGGATAAGTATCCTAGAGAAGTTCCTATACTGTAACTTTTGTGTTCAGGCGAAAATCATACTTGTTTTCTGACATTGGAATGGCACATGTTCACACACGCCATGATTTTACAAAATAGATAACCAAGTGCGGAGGACTCAGAGTTAAATGTTGCAAGTGCGCTTCTTTAGGAGAAGTATCGTACAGAAGTTTCTATATTGTAACTCTTTCTTTTCAGGAGGAAATCACACTTGTTTTACGACGTTTCCATGAATCATGTTCATGCATGTCGTTCCCTTCCAAAATAGTGAACCAAGTGAAGAGGACTCACAGTCATATGTAGCATGTGCACTTCTTTGGGAAGTCATGTGCAGCATGTGCACTTCTTTCGGATAAGTATCCTACACAGGTTTCTAGACTATAAAACTTTGTATTCTGGAGAAAACAACATTTGTTTTGTGCTGATTCTACCAACTATGTTCACGCTTGTAATGAGCTTGAAAATAGTGACCAAGGGAGGAGGCGTCAAATTCAGATGTTTCACTTTATCTTCTCAGTGATAAGAATCCTGTAGATGTTCATACGTTGTAACTTTTTATGTTGCCGAGAAATTTACACTGGTTTTGTGACGTTTTCATGGAATATATTTACGCAGGGCTTGATTTTTAAAATAGTGAACCAATTGAGGAGGACTGAGAGTCAAATGTTGGAGGTCCACTTGTCAGGGGTAAGTATCCTACAGAAGATTCTGTAGTGTTACACTTTGTGTTCAGGAGAAGATCATACTCGTTTTGCGACATTCGCATATAACATGTTCACCCAGTCCATGATTTTCCAAAAGATTGAACCAAGTGCGGAGGATTCAGAGTCAAATGTTGGCATTTCACTTCTTAGGGATAAGCATCCTAGAGAAGGTCCTAAACTGTAACTTTTGTGTTCATGAGAAAATCATACTTGTTTTCTGACATTGGAATGGCACATGTTCACAAATGCCATGATTTTACAAAGTACAGAACCAATTGCAGAGGACTGAGAGTTAAATATTGCAAGTGCACTACTTTAGGAGAAGTATCGTACAGAAGTTTCTATATTGTAACTCTTTCGTGTTCAGGAGGAAATCACACTTGTTTTACGACATTTTCATGAAACGTGTTCATGCATGTCGTTCCCTTCGAAAAGAGTGAACCAAGTGAAGAGGACTCACAGTCATATGCAGCATGTGCACTTCTTTGGGAAGTCATGTGCAGCATGTGCACTTCTTTCAGATAAGTATCCTATGCAGGTTTCTAGACCGTAAAACTTTGTATTCTGGAGAAAACAACATTTGTTTTGTGCTGATTCTACCAACTATGTTCAGGCTTGTAATGAGCCTGAAAATAGTGACCAAGTGAGGACGCCTCAAATTCACAGGTTTCACTTTCTCTTCTCAGTGATAAGAATCCTGTAGATGTTCATACGTTGTAACTTTTTATGTTGCAGAGAAATTCACACTGGTTTTGTGACGTTTACATGGAATATGTTTACGCAGGCCTTGATTTTCCAAAATAGTGAACCAAGTGAGGAGGACTGAGAGTCAAATGTTGGAGGTGCACTTCTCAGCGATAAATACCCTACAGAAGATTCTGTATTGTTACACTTTGTGTTCAGAAGAAGATCATACTCATTTTGAGACATTCGCATATGACATGTTCACGCAGGCCATGATTTTCCGAAAGAGTTAACCAAGTGCGGAGGATTCAGAGTCAAAAGTTGGCATTTCACTTCTTAACGATAAATATCCTGGAGAAGTTCCTAAACTGTAACTTTTGTGTTCAGGAGAAAATCTACTTGTTTTGTGACATTTGAATGGCACATGTTCACACATGCCATGATTTTACCAAATAGAGAACCAAGGGCGGAGGCTCAGAGTTAAATGTTGCAAGTGCGCTTCTTTAGGAGAAGTATAGTACAAAGGTTCTATATAGTAAATCTTTGCGTTCAGGAGGAAATCACACTTGGTTTACTAGGTTTTCATGAAACATATTCATGCATGTCATTCCCTTCCAAAATAGTGAACCAAGTGAAGAGGACTCACAGTCATATGTAGCATGTGCACTTCTTTGGGAAGTCATGTGCAGCATATGCACTTCTTTCGGATAAGTATCCTACCCAGGTTTCTAGACTGTAACACTTTGTATTCTAGAGAAAAGAACATTTGTGTTGTGATGATTGTACCAACTATGTTCAGGCTTGTAATGATCTTGAAAATAGTGACCAAGTAAGGACGCCTAAAATTCACATGTTTCAGTTTCTCTTCACAGTGATAAGTATCCTGTAGATGTTCATACGTTGTAACTTTTTATGTTCAGGGAAAACTCACACTGGTTTTGTGACGTTTTCATGGAATATGTTCACGCAGGCCTTGATTTTCCAAAAGAGTGAACCAAATGAGGAGGACTGAGAGTCAAATGTTGGAGGTGCACTTCTCAGGGATAAGTATCCTACAGAAGATTCCGTAGTGTTACAGTTTGTGTTCAGGAGAAGATCATGCTCTTTTTCAGACATTCGCATATAACATGTTCACGCAGGCCATCATTTTCCAAAAGAGTGAACCAAGTGCTGAGGATTCAGAGTCAAATGTTGGCATTTCACTTCTTAGGGGTAAGTATACTAGAGAAGTTAATAAACTGTAAGTTTTGTGTCAGGAGAAAATCATAATTGTTTTCTGACCTTTGAATGGCAAAGGTTCACACATGCCATGATTTTACAAAATACAGAACCAAGTGCGGAGGACTGAGAGTTAAATATTGCAAGTGCGCTTCTTTGGGAGAAGTATCGTGCAGAATTTTCTATACTGTAACTCTTTGTGTTCAGGAGGAAATCACACTTGTTTTACGACGTTTCCATGAAACATGTTCATGCATGTCGTTCCCTTCCAAAATAGTGATCCAAGAGAAGAGGACTCACAGTCATATGTAGCATGTGCAATTCTTTGGGAAGTCATGTGCAGTATGTGCACATTTTTGGGATAAGTATCCTACACAGGTTTCTAGACTGTAAAACTTTGTATTCTGGAGAAAACAACATTTGTTTTGTGCTGATTCTACCAACTATGTTCACGCTTGTATTGAGCTTGAAAATAGTGACCAAGGGAGGAGGCGTCAAATTCACATGTTTTACTTTCTCTTCTCAGTGATAAGAATCCTGTAGATGTTCATACGTTGTAACTTTTTATGTCGCGGAGAAATTCACACTGTTTTTGTGACGTTTTCATGGAATATGTTCACGCAGGCCTTGTATTTCCAAAATAGTGAACCAAGTGAGGAGGACTGAGAGTCAAATGTTGAAGGTGCACTTCTCAGGGATAAGTATCCTACAGAAGATTCTTTAGTGTTACACTCTGAGTTCAGGAGAAGATCATACTCGTTTTGTGGCATTCGCATATAACATATTCACGCAGGCCATGGTTTTCCAAAAGAGTGAACCGAGTGCGGAATATTCATTGTCAAATGTTGGCATTTAACTTATTACTGATAAGTATCCTAGAGAAGTTCCTGTACTGGAACTTTTGTGTTCAGTGTGAAAATCATACTTGTTTTCAGACTTTTGAATGGCACATGTTCACAAAGGCCATGATTTTACAAAACAGAGAACCAAGTGCAGAGGACTCAGAGTTAAATGTTGCAAGTGTGCTTCTTTAGGAGAAGTATCGTACAGAAGTTTCTATATTGTAACTCTTCCGTGTTCAGGAGGAAATCACACTTGTTTTACGATGTTTTCATGAAACATGTTCATGCATATCGTTCCCTTCCAAAATAGTGAACCAAGTGAAGAGGACTCACAGTCATATATAGCATGTGCACTTCTTTGGGAAGTCATGTGCAGCATGTGCATTCTTTCAGATAAGTATCCTACCCAGGTTTCTAGACTGTAAAACTTTGTATTCAGGAGAAAACAACATTTGTTTTGTGCTGATTCTACCAACTATGTTCAGGCTTGTAATGACCTTGAAAATAGTGACCAAGTGCGGACGCCTCAAATTCACGTTTCACTTTCTCTTCTCAGTGATAAGAATCCTGTAGATGTTCATACGTTGTAACTTTTTATGTTCCCGAGAAATGCACACTGGTTTTGTGACGTTTTCATGGAATATGTTCACGCAGGCCTTGATTTTCGAAAATAGTGAACCAAGTGAGTAGGACTGAGAGTCAAATGTTGGAGGTGCACTTCTCAGTGATATGTACCCTACAGAAGATTCTGTAGTGTTACACTTTGTGGTCAGGAGAAGATCATACTTGTTTTGCGACATTCGCATATAACATGTTCAGGCAGGCTATGATTTTCCAAAAGAGTGTACCAAGTGCAAAGGATTCAGAGTCAAATATTGGCATTTCACTTCTTAGGGATAAGTATCCTAGAGAAGTTCCTATACTGTAACTTTTGTGTTCAGGCCAAAATCATACTTGTTTTCTGACATTGGAATGGCACATGTTCACACACGCCATGATTTTACAAAATAGAGAACCAAATGCGGAGGACTCAGAGTTAAATGTTGCAAGTGCGCTTCTTTAGGAGAAGTATCGTACAGAAGTTTCTATATTGTAACTCTCTCTTTTCAGGAGGAAATCACACTTGTTTTACTATGTTTCCATGAAACATGTTCATGCATGTCGTTCCCTTCCAAAATAGTGAACCAAGTGAAGAGGACTCACAGTCATATATAGCATGTGCACTTCTTTGGGAAGTCATGTGCAGCATGTGCACTTCTTTCAGATAAGTATCCTACCCAGGTTTCTAGACTGTAAAACTTTGTATTCAGGAGAAAACAACATTTGTTTTGTGCTGATTCTACCAACTATGTTCAGGCTTGTAATGACCTTGAAAATAGTGACCAAGTGCGGACGCCTCAAATTCACGTTTCACTTTCTCTTCTCAGTGATAAGAATCCTGTAGATGTTCATACGTTGTAACTTTTTATGTTCAGGAGAAATTCACACTGGTTTTGTGATGTTTTCATGGAATGTGTTCAGGCAGGCTTTGATTTTCCAAAAGAGTGAACCAAGTGAGGAGGACTGAGAATCAAATGTTGGAGGTGCACTTCTCAGGGATAAGTATCCTACAGAAGATTCTGTAGTGTTACGCTTTGTGTTCAGGAGGGGATCATATTTATTTTGCGACATTCGCATGTAACATGTTCACGCAGGCCATGATTTTCCAAAAGAGTGAACCAAGTGCGGAAGATTCAGAGTCAAATGTTGGCATTTCACTTCTTAGGCATAAGTATCCTAGAGAAGTTCCTGAACTGTAACTTTTGTTTTCAGGTGAAAATCATACTTGTTTTCTGACATTGGATTGGCCCATGTTCACACAGGCCATGATTTCACAAAATGGAAAACCAAGTGCGGAGAACTCAGAGTTAAATGCTGCAAGTGTGCTTCTTTATTAGAAGTATCGCACAGAAGTTTCTAAATTGTAACTCTTTGTGTTCAGGAGGAAATCACACTTGTTGTATGACGTTTCCATGAAACATGTTTATGCATGTCGTTCCCTTTGAAAACATTGAACCAAGTGAAGAGGACTCACAGTCATATGTAGCATGTGCACTTCTTTGGGAAGTCATGTGCAGCATGTGTACTTCTGTCGGATAAGAATCCTACACAGGTTTCTAGACTGTAACACTTTGTATTCTGGAGAAAACAACATTGTTTTGTGCTGATTCTACCAACTATGTTCAGGCTTGTAATGAGCTTGAAAATAGTGACCAAGTGAGGACGCCTCAAAATCACATGTTTCACTTTCTCTTCTCAGTGATAAGAATCCTGTAGATGTTCATACATCGTAACTTTTTATGTTCCGGAGAAATGTACACTGGTTTTGTGACGTTTTCAAGGTATATGTACACGCAGACCTTGATTTTCCAAAAGACAGAACCAAGTGAGGGGGACTGAGAGTCAAATGTTGGAGGTGCACTTCTCAGGGATAAGTATTCTACAGAAGATTCTGTAGTGTTACGCTTTGTGTTCAGGAGAAGATCATCCTCGTTTTGCGACATTCGCACATAACATGTTCACGCAGGCCATGATTTTCCAAAAGAGTGAACCAAGTGCGGAGGATTCAGAGTCAAATGTTGGCATTTCACTTCTTAGGGATAAGTATCCTAGAGAAGTTCATAAATTCCAACATTTGTGTTCAGGCGAAAATCATACTTGTTTTCTCACATTGGAATGGCACATGTCACACAGGCCATGATTTCACAAAAGAGAGAACCAAGTGCGGAGGACTCAGAGTTAAATGATGCAAGTGCGCTTCTTTAGGTGAAGTATCGTACAGAAGTTTTTGTATTGTAAGTCTTTGTGTTCAGGAGGAAATCACACTTGTTTTACGACGTTTCCATGAAACATGTTCATGCATGTCGTTCCCTTCGAAAACAGTTCACAAAGTGAAGAGGACTCACAGTCATATGTAGCATTTGCCCTTCTTTGGGAAGTCATGTGCAGCATGTGCACTTCTTTTGGATAAGTATCAGACACAGGTTTCTAGACTGTAACACTTTGTATTCTGGAGAAAACAACATCTGTTTTGTGCTGATTCTACCAACTATGTTCAGGCTTGTAATGGGTTTGAAAAGAGTGACCAAGTGAGAACGCGTCAAATTCACATGTTTCACTTTCTCTGCTCAGTGATAAGAATCCGGTAGATGTTCATACGTTGTAACTTTTTATGTTCCGGAGAAATGCACACTGGTTTTGTGACGTTTTATGGAATATGTTCACGCAGGCCTTGAATTTCCAAAAGAGTGAACCATGTGAGGAGTTCTGAGAGACAAATGTTGGAGGTACACTTCTCAGTGATAAGTATCCTACAGAAGATTCTGTAGTGTTACGATTAGTGTTCAGGAGAAGATCATCCTCGTTTTGCGACATTCGCACATAACATGTTCACGCAGGCCATGATTTTCCAAAAGAGTGAACCAAGTGCGGAGGATTCAGAGTCAAATGTTGGCATTTCACTTCTTAGGGATAAGTATCCTAGAGAAGTTCCTAAACTGTAACTTTTGAGTTCAGGGAAAAATCATCCTATTTTTCTGACAATTGAATGGCACATGTTCACACAGGCCATGATTTCACAAAATAGAGAACCAAGTGCGGAGGACTCAGATTTAAATGCTGCAAGCGCGCTTCTTTAGCAGAAGTATACTACAGAAGTTTCTATATTGTAACTCGTTGTGTTCAGGAGGAAATCACACTTGTTTTAGGACGTTTCCATGAAACGTGATCAGGCATGTCGTTCCCTTCGAAAACAGTGAACAAGGTGAGGAGGACTCACAGTCATATGTAGCATGTGACCTTCTTTGGGAAGTCATGTGCAGCATGTGCACTTCTTTTGGATAAGTATCCTACACAGGTTTCTAGACTGTAACACTTTGCATTCTGGAGAAAACAACATTTGTTTTGTGCTGATTCTACCAACTATGTTCAGGCTTGTAATGAGCTTGAAAATAGTGACCAAGTGAGGATGCGTCAAATTTCCATGTTTCACTTTCTCTTCTCAGTGATAAGAATCCTGTAGATGTTCATACGTTGTAACTTTATATGTTCCGGTGAAATGCACACTGGATTTTGACGTTTTCAAGGAATATGTTCACGCAGGCCTTGATTTTCCAAAAGAGTGAACTAATTGAGGAGGACTGAGAGTCAAATGTTGGAGGTGTACTTCTCAGGGATAAGTATCCTACAGAAGATTCTGTAGTGTTACGCTTTGTGTTCAGGAGAAGATCATCCTCGTTTTGCGACATTCGCACATAACATGTTCACGCAGGCCATGATTTTCCAAAAGAGTGAACCAAGTGCGGAGGATTCAGAGTCAAATGTTGGCATTTCACTTCTTAGGGATAAGTATCCTAGAGAAGTTCATAAACTCCAACTTTTGTGTTCAGGCGAAAATCATACTTGTTTTCTCACATTGGAATGGCACATGTCACACAGGCCATGATTTCACAAAATAGAGAACCAAGTGCGGAGGACTCAGAGTTAAATGCTGCAAGTGCGCTTCTTTAGGTGAAGTATCGTACAGAAGTTTTTGTATTGTAAGTCTTTGTGTTCAGGAGGAAATCACACTTGTTTTACGACGTTTCCATGAAACATGTTCATGCATGTCGTTCCCTTCGAAAACAGTTCACAAAGTGAAGAGGACTCACAGTCATATGTAGCATTTGCCCTTCTTTGGGAAGTCATGTGCAGCATGTGCACTTCTTTTGGATAAGTATCCTACACAGGTTTCTAGACTGTAACACTTTGTATTCTGGAGAAAACAACATCTGTTTTGTGCTGATTCTACCAACTATGTTCAGGCTTGTAATGGGTTTGAAAAGAGTGACCAAGTGAGGACGCGTCAAATTCACATGTTTCACTTTCTCTGCTCAGTGATAAGAATCCGGTAGATGTTCATACGTTGTAACTTTTTATGTTCCGGAGAAATGCACACTGGTTTTGTGACGTTTTATGGAATATGTTCACGCAGGCCTTGAATTTCCAAAAGAGTGAACCAAGTGAGGAGGACTGAGAATCAAATGTTGGAGGTACACTTCTCAGTGATAAGTATCCTACAGAAGATTCTGTAGTGTTACGATTAGTGTTCAGGAGAAGATCATCCTCGTTTTGCGACATTCGCACATAACATGTTCACGCAGGCCATGATTTTCCAAAAGAGTGAACCAAGTGCGGAGGATTCAGAGTCAAATGTTGGCATTTCACTTCTTAGGGATAAGTATCCTAGAGAAGTTCCTAAACTGTAACTTTTGAGTTCAGGGAAAAATCATCCTTTTTTTCTGACAATTGAATGGCACATGTTCACACAGGCCATGATTTCACAAAATAGAGAACCAAGTGCGGAGGACTCAGATTTAAATGCTGCAAGCGCGCTTCTTTAGCAGAAGTATACTACAGAAGTTTCTATATTGTAACTCTTTGTGTTCAGGAGGAAATCACACTTGTTTTAGGACGTTTCCATGAAACGTGATCAGGCATGTCGTTCCCTTCGAAAACAGTGAACAAGGTGAGGAGGACTCACAGTCATATGTAGCATGTGACCTTCTTTGGGAAGTCATGTGCAGCATGTGCACTTCTTTTGGATAAGTATCCTACACAGGTTTCTAGACTGTAACACTTTGCATTCTGGAGAAAACAACATTTGTTTTGTGCTGATTCTACCAACTATGTTCAGGCTTGTAATGAGCTTGAAAATAGTGACCAAGTGAGGATGCGTCAAATTTCCATGTTTCACTTTCTCTTCTCAGTGATAATAATCCTGTAGATGTTCATACGTTGTAACTTTATATGTTCCGGTGAAATGCACACTGGATTTTGACGTTTTCATGGAATATGTTCACGCAGGCCTTGATTTTCCAAAAGAGTGATCCAAGTGAGGAGGACTGAGAGTCAAATGTTGGAGGTGCACGTCTCAGGGATAAGTATCCTACAGAAGATTCTGTAGTGTTATGCTTTGTGTTCAGGAGAAGATCATCCTCGTTTTGCGACATTCGCACATAACATGTTCAGACAGACCATGATTTTCCAAAAGAGTGAACCAAGTGTGGAGGATTCAGAGTCAAATGTTGGCATTTCATTTCTTAGGGATAAGTATCCTAGAGAAGTTCCTAAACTGTAACTTTTGTGTTCAGGTGAAAATCATACTTGTTTTGACATTGGAATGGCACATGTTCACACAGGCCATGATTTCACAAAATAGAGAACCATGTGCGGAGGACTCAGAGTTAAATGTTGCATGTGCGCTTCTTTAGGAGAAGTATCGTTCAGAAGTTTCTATATTGTAACTTTTTGTGTTCAGGAGGAAATCACATTTGTTTTACAACGTCTCCATGAAATATGTTCATGCATGTCACTCCCTTCGAAAATAGTGAACAAAGTGAAGAGAACTCACAGTCATATGTAGAATGTGCACTTCTTTGGGAAGTCATGTGCAGCATGTGCACTTCTTTCGGATAAGCATCCTACACAGGTTTCTAGACTGTAAAGCTTTGTATTCTGGAGAAAAAAACATTTGTTTTGTGCTGATTCTACCAACTATGTTCAGGCTTGTAATGGGTTTGAAAAGAGTGACCAAGTGAGGACGCGTCAAATTCACATGTTTCACTTTCTCTGCTCAGTGATAAGAATCCTGTAGATGTTCATACGTTGAAACTTTTTATGTTCAGGAGAAATTCACACTGGTTTTGTGACATTTTCATAGAATATGTTCACGCAGGCCTTGATTTTCCAAATTAGTGAACCAAGTGTGGAGGACTGAGAGACAAATGTTGGAGGTGCTCTTCTCAGGGATAATAAGTATCCAACAGAAGATTCTGTAGTGTTACGCTTTGTGTTCAGGAGAAGATCATCCTCATTTTTCGACATTCACACATAACATATTCACGCAGGCCATGATTTTCCAAAAGAGTGAACCAAGTGCGGAGGATACAGAGTCAAATGTTGGCATTTCACTTCTTAGGGATAAGTATCCGAGAGATGTTCCTAAACTATAACTTTTGTGTTCAGGCGAAAATCATATTTGTTTTCTGACATTAGAATGGCATATGTTTACACAGGCCATGATTTCACAAAATAGAGAAAAAAGTGCGGAGGACTCAGAGTTAAATATTGCAAGTGCACTTCTTTAGAAGTATCGTACAGCAGTTACTCTATTTTAACTCTTTGTGTTCAGGAGGAAATCACAGTTGTTTTATGACGTTCATGAAACATGTTCATGCATGTCGTTCCCTTTGAAAACATTGAACCAAGTGAAGAGGACTCACAGTCATATGTAGCATGTGCACTTCTTTGGGAAGTCATGTGCAGCATGTGCACTTCTCTCGGATAAGTATCCTACACAAGTTTCTAGACTGTAACACTTTGTATTCTGGAGAAAACAACATTGTTTTGTGCTGATTCTAACAACTATGTTCAGGCTTGTAATGAGCTTGAAAATAGTGACCAAGTGAGGACGCCTCAAATTCACATGTTTCACTTTCTCTTCTCAGTGATAAGAATCCTGTAGATGTTCGTACGTTGTAGATTTTTATGTTCCGGAGAAATGCACACTGGTTTTGTGACGTTTTCATGGAATATGTTCACGCAGGCCTTGATTTTCGAAAATAGTGAACCAAGTGAGGAGGACTGAGAGTCAAATGTTGGAGGTGTACTTCTCAGTGATAAGTACCCTACAGAAGATTTTGTAGTGTTACACTTTGTGTTCAGGAGAAGATCATACTTGTTTTGCGACATTCGCATATAACATGTTCAGGCAGGCTATGATTTTCCAAAAGAGTGAACCAAGTGCAAAGGATTCAGAGTCAAATGTTGGCATTTCACTTCTTAGGGATAAGTATCCTAGAGAAGTTCCTATACTGTAACTTTTGTGTTCAGGTGAAAATCATACTTGTTTTCTGACATTGGAATGGCACATGTTCACACACGCCATGATTTTACAAAATAGATAACCAAGTGCGGAGGACTCAGAGTTAAATGTTGCAAGTGCGCTTCTTTAGGAGAAGTATCGTACAGAAGTTTCTATATTGTACTTTTTCGTGTTCAGGAGGAAATCACACTTATTTTACTACGTTTCCATGAAACATGTTCATACATGTCGTTCCATTCCAAAATAGTGAACCAAGTGAAGAGGACTCACAGTCATATGTAGCATGTGCACTTCTTTGGGAAGTCATGTGCAGCATGTGCACTTCTTTCAGATAAGTATCCTACCCAGGTTTCCAGATTGTAAAACTTTGTATTCTGGAGAAAACAACATTTATTTTGTGCTGATTCTACCAACTGTGTTCAGGCTAGTAATGAGCTTGAAAATAGTGACCAATGAGGACGCGTCAAATTCACATGTTTCACTTTCTCTTCTCAGTGATAAGAATCCTGTAGATGTTCATACGTTGTAACTTTTTAGGTTGCCGAGAAATTCACACTGGTTTTGTGACGTTTTCATCGAATATTTTCACGCAGGCCTTGATTTTTAAAATAGTGAACCAATTGAGGAGGACTGAGAGTCAAATGTTGGAGGTGCACTTGTCAGGGATAAGTACCCTACAGAAGATTCTGTAGTGTTACACTTTGTGTTCAGGAGAAGATCATACTCGTTTTGAGACATTCACATATAACATGTTCACGCAGGCCATGATTTTCCAAAAGAGTGAAAAAGTGCGGAGCATTCAGAGTCAAATGTTGGCATTTCTCTTCTTAGGGATAAGTATCCTAGAGAAGTTCCTAAACTGTAACTTTTGTGTTCAGGCGAAAATCATACTTGTTTTCTGACCTTTGAATGGCAGATGTTCACACAGGCCATGATTTTACAAAATAGAGAACCAAGTGCGGAGGACTCAGAGTTAAATGTTGCAAGTGTGCTTCTTTAGGAGAAGTATCGTACAGAAGTTTCTATATTGTAACTCTGTGTGTTCAGGAGGAAATCACACTTGTTTTATGAGGTTTTCATGAAACATGTTCATGTATGTGGTTCCCTTCCAAAATAGTGAACCAAGAGAAGAGGACTCACAGTCATATGTAGCATGTGCACTTCTTTGGGAAGTCATGTGCAGCATGTGCACTTCTTTCGGATAAGTATCCTAAACAGGTTTGTAATCTGTAAAACTTTGTATTGTGGAGAAAACAAAATTTGTTTTGTGCTGATTCTACCAACTATGTTCAGGCTTGTAATGAGCTTGAAAATAGTGACCAGTGAGGACTCCTCAAGTTCACATGTATCACTTTTTCTTCTCAGTGATAAGAATCCTGCAGATGTTCATACATTGTAACTTTTTATGTTGTAGAGAAATTCACACTGGTTTTGTGACGTTTTCATGGAATATGTTCACGCAGGCCTTGATTTTCCAAAACAGTGAACCAAGTGAGGAGGACTGAGATTCAAATGTTGGAGGTGCACTTCTCAGGGATAAGTACCCTACAGAAGATTCTGTAGTGTTACACTTTGTGTTCAGGAGAAGATCATACTCGTTTTGCGACATTCGCATATAACATGTTCACGCAGGCCATGATTTTCCAAAAGAGTGAACCATGTGCGGAGCATTTGGAGTCAAATATTGGCATTTCACTTCTTAGGGATAAGCATCCTAGAGAAGTTCCTAAACTGTAACTCTTTTGTTCAGGTGAAAATCATACTTGTTTTCTAACATTGGAATGGCAGATGTTCACACAGGCCATGGTTTTACAAAATAGAGAACCAAGTGCGGAGGACTGAGAGTTAAATGTTCCAAGTGCGCTTCTTTAGGAGAAGTATCGTACAGAAGTTTCTACATTGTAACTCTTCCGTATTCAGGAGGAAATCACACTTGTTTTACAACGTTTTCATGAAACATGTTCATGCATGTAGTTCCCTTCCAAAATAGTGAACGAAGTGAAGAGGACTCACAGTCACATGTAGCATGTGCACTTCATTGGGAAGTGATGTGGAGAATGTGCACTTCTTTTGGTTAAGTATTCTACCCAGATTAATAGACTGTAAAACTTTGTATTCTGAGGACACAAAATTTATTTTGTGCTGATTCTACCAACTATGTTCAGGCTTGTAATGAGCTTGAAAATAGTGACCAAGTGAGGACGCCTCAAATTCACATGTTTCACTTTCTCTTCTCAGTGATAAGAATCCTGTAGATGTTCATACGTTGTAACTTTTTATGTTGCAGAGAAATTCACACTGGTTTTGTGACGTTTACATGGAATATGTTCACGCAGGCCTTGATTTTCCAAAATAGTGAACCAAGTGAGGAGGACTGAGACTCAAATGTTGGAGGTGCACTTCTCAGGCATAAGTATCCTACAGAAGATTCTGTAGGGTTACACTTTGTGTTCAGGAGAAGATCCTACTCGTTTTGAGACATTCGCATATAACATGTTCACGCAGGCCATGATTTTCCAAAAGAGTGAAAAAAGTGCGGAGCATTCAGAGTCAAATTTTGGCATTTCACTTCTTAGGAATACGTATCCTAGAGAAGTTCCTATACTGTAACTTTTGTGTTCAGGCGAAAATGATACTTGTTTTCTGACCTTTGAATGGCACATGTTCACACAGGCCATGATTTTACAAAATAGAGAACCAAGTGCGGATGACTCAGAGTTAAATGCTGCAAGTGAGCTTGTTTAGGAGAAGTATCGTACACAAGTTTTACATTGTAACTCTTTGTGTTCAGGAGGAAATCACACTTGTTTTAGGACGTTTCCATGAAACGTGTTCATGCATGTCATTCCCTTCGAAAACAGTGAACCAAGTGAAGAGGACTCACAGTCATATGTAGCATGTGCACTTCTTTGGGAAGTCATGTGCAGCATGTGAACTTCTTTGGGATAAGTATCCTACACAGGTTTCTAGACTGTAAAACTTTTAATTCTAGAGGAAACAACATTTGTTTTTTGCTGATTCTAACAACTATGTTCAGGGTTGTAATGAGCTTGAAAATAGTGACCAAGTGACGACGTGTCAAATTCATATGTTTCACTTTCTCTGCTCAGTGATAAGAATCCTGTAGATGTTCATGCGTTTTAACTTTTTAAGGCAGGAGAAAATCACACTGGTTTTGTGACGTTTTCAAGGAATATGTTCACGCAGGCTTTTTTTTCCAAAATAGTGAACCAAGTGAGGAGGACTGAGAGTCAAATATTGGAGGTGCACTTGTCAGGGATAAGTATCCTACAGAAGATTCTGTAGTGTTACGCTTTGTGTTCAGGAGAACATCATACTTATTTTGCAACATTCGCATATAATATGTTCACGCAGGCCATGATTTTGCAAAAGAGTGAACCAAGTGCGGAGGATTCAGAGTCAAATGTTGGCATTTCACTCCTTAGGGATACGCATCCTAGAGAAGTTCCTAAACTGTAACTTTTGTGTTCATGAGAAAATCATACTTGTTTTCTGACCTTTGAATGGCAGATGTTCACACAGGCCATGATTTTACAAAATAGAGAACCAAGTGCGGAGGACTCAGAGTTAAATGTTGCAAGTGTGCTTCTTTAGGAGAAGTATCGTACAGAAGTTTCTATATTGTAACTCTGTGAGTTCAGGAGGAAATCACACTTGTTTTATGAGGTTTTCATGAAACATGTTCATGCATGTGGTTCCCTTCCAAAATAGTGAACCAAGTGAAGAGGACTCACAGTCATATGTAGCATGTGCACTTCTTTGGGAAGTCATGTGCAGCATGTGCACTTCTTTCGGATAAGTATAGTAAACAGGTTTGTAATCTGTAAAACTTTGTATTGTGGAGAAAACAAAATTTGTTTTGTGCTGATTCTACCAACTATGTTCAGGCTTGTAATGAGCTTGAAAATAGTGACCAGTGAGGACTCCTCAAGTTCACATGTATCACTTTTTCTTCTCAGTGATAAGAATCCTGCAGATGTTCATACATTGTAACTTTTTATGTTGTAGAGAAATTCACACTGGTTTTGTGACGTTTTCATGGAATATGTTCACGCAGGCCTTGATTTTCCAAAACAGTGAACCAAGTGCGGAGGACTCAGAGTTAAATGTTGCAAGTGCGCTTCTTTAGAAGTATCGTATAGAAGTTTCTATATTGTAACTCTTTGTGTTCAGGAGGAAATCACACTTGTTTTACGACATTTTCATGAAACATGTTCATGCATGTCGTTCCCTTCAAAAATAGTGAACCAAGGGAAGAGGACTCACAGTCATATGTAGCATGTGCACTTCTTTGGGAAGTCATGTGCAGCATGTGCTCTTCTTTCGGATAAGTATCCTACACAGGTTTCTAGACTGTAACACTTTGTATTCTGCAGAAAACAACATTTGTTTTGTGCTGATTCTACCAACTATGTTCAGGCTTGTAATGAGCTTGAAAATAGTGACCATGTCAAGATGCGTCAAATTCACATGTATCACTTTCTCTTCTCAGTTATAAGAATCCTGTAGATGTTCATACATTGTAACTTTTTAATGTTGCAGAGAAATTCACACTGGTTTTGTGACGTTTTCATGGAATATGTTCACGCAGCCCTTGATTTTCCAAAATAGTGAACCAAGTGAGGAGGACTGAGAGTCAAATGTTGCAGGTGAACTTCTCAGGGATAAGTAACCTGCAGAAGATACTGTAGTGTTACACTTTGTGTTCAGGTGAAGATCATACTCGTTTTGCGAATTCGCATATAACATGTTCACGCAGGCCATGATTTTCCAAAGGAGTGAACCATGTGCGGAGCATTTGGAGTCAAATATTGGTATTTCACTTCTTAGGGATAAGCATCCTAGAGAAGTTCCTAAACTGTAACTCTTTTGTTCAGGTGAAAATCATACTTGTTTTCTAACATTGGAATGGCAGATGTTCACACAGGCCATGATTTTACAAAATAGAGAACCAAGTGCGGAGGACTGAGAGTTAAATGTTCCAAGTGCACTTCTTTAGGAGAGGTATCGTACAGAAGTTTCTACATTGTAACTCTTCCGTATTCAGGAGGAAATCACACTTGTTTTACAACGTTTTCATGAAACATGTTCATGCATGTAGTTCCCTTCCAAAATAGTGAACGAAGTGAAGAGGACTCACAGTCACATGTAGCATGTGCACTTCATTGGGAAGTCATGTGGAGAATGTGCACTTCTTTTGGTTAAGTATTCTACCCAGGTTAATAGACTGTAAAACTTTGTATTCTGAGGACACAAAATTTATTTTGCGCTGATTCTACCAACTATGTTCAGGCTTGTAATGAGCTTGAAAATAGTGACCAAGTGAGGACGCCTCAAATTCACATGTTTCACTTTCTCTTCTCAGTGATAAGAATCCTGTAGATGTTCATACGTTGTAACTTTTTATGTTGCAGAGAAATTCACACTGGTTTTGTGACGTTTACATGGAATATGTTCACGCAGGCCTTGATTTTCCAAAATAGTGAACCAAGTGAGGAGGACTGAGACTCAAATGTTGGAGGTGCACTTCTCAGGGATAAGTATCCTACAGAAGATTCTGTAGGGTTACACTTTGTGTTCAGGAGAAGATCCTACTCGTTTTGAGACATTCGCATATAACATGTTCACGCAGGCCATGATTTTCCAAAAGAGTGAAAAAAGTGCGGAGCATTCAGAGTCAAATTTTGGCATTTCACTTCTTAGGAATACGTATCCTAGAGAAGTTCCTATACTGTAACTTTTGTGTTCAGGCGAAAATGATACTTGTTTTCTGACCTTTGAATGGCACATGTTCACACAGGCCATGATTTTACAAAATAGAGAACCAAGTGCGGAGGACTCAGAGTTAAATGCTGCAAGTGAGCTTGTTTAGGAGAAGTATCGTACACAAGTTTTACATTGTAACTCTTTGTGTTCAGGAGGAAATCACACTTGTTTTAGGACGTTTCCATGAAACGTGTTCATGCATGTCATTCCCTTCGAAAACAGTGAACCAAGTGAAGAGGACTCACAGTCATATGTAGCATGTGCACTTCTTTGGGAAGTCATGTGCAGCATGTGAACTTCTTTGGGATAAGTATCCTACACAGATTTCTAGACTGTAAAACTTTTAATTCTAGAGGAAACAACATTTGTTTTTTGCTGATTCTAACAACTATGTTCAGGGTTGTAATGAGCTTGAAAATAGTGACCAAGTGACGACGTGTCAAATTCATATGTTTCACTTTCTCTGCTCAGTGATAAGAATCCTGTAGATGTTCATGGGTTTTAACTTTTTAAGGAAGGAGAAAATCACACTGGTTTTGTGACGTTTTCAAGGAATATGTTCACGCAGGCTTTTTTTTCCAAAATAGTGAACCAAGTGAGGAGGACTGAGAGTCAAATATTGGAGGTGCACTTGTCAGGGATAAGTATCCTACAGAAGATTCTGTAGTGTTACGCTTTGTGTTCAGGAGAACATCATACTTGTTTTGCAAAATTCGCATATAATATGTTCACGCAGGCCATGATTTTGCAAAAGAGTGAACCAAGTGCGGAGGATTCAGAGTCAAATGTTGGCATTTCACTCCTTAGGGATACGCATCCTAGAGAAGTTCCTAAACTGTAACTTTTGTGTTCATGAGAAAATCATACTTGTTTTCTGACCTTTGAATGGCAGATGTTCACACAGGCCATGATTTTACAAAATAGAGAACCAAGTGCGGAGGACTCAGAGTTAAATGTTGCAAGTGTGCTTCTTTAGGAGAAGTATCGTACAGAAGTTTCTATATTGTAACTCTGTGAGTTCAGGAGGAAATCACACTTGTTTTATGAGGTTTTCATGAAACATGTTCATGCATGTGGTTCCCTTCCAAAATAGTGAACCAAGTGAAGAGGACTCACAGTCATATGTAGCATGTGCACTTCTTTGGGAAGTCATGTGCAGCATGTGCACTTCTTTCGGATAATTATAGTAAACAGGTTTGTAATCTGTAAAACTTTGTATTGTGGAGAAAACAAAATTTGTTTTGTGCTGATTCTACCAACTATGTTCAGGCTTGTAATGAGCTTGAAAATAGTGACCAGTGAGGACTCCTCAAGTTCACATGTATCACTTTTTCTTCTCAGTGATAAGAATCCTGCAGATGTTCATACATTGTAACTTTTTATGTTGTAGAGAAATTCACACTGGTTTTGTGACGTTTTCATGGAATATGTTCACGCAGGCCTTGATTTTCCAAAACAGTGAACCAAGTGCGGAGGACTCAGAGTTAAATGTTGCAAGTGCGCTTCTTTAGAAGTATCGTATAGAAGTTTCTATATTGTAACTCTTTGTGTTCAGGAGGAAATCACACTTGTTTTACGACATTTTCATGAAACATGTTCATGCATGTCGTTCCCTTCAAAAATAGTGAACCAAGGGAAGAGGACTCACAGTCATATGTAGCATGTGCACTTCTTTGGGAAGTCATGTGCAGCATGTGCTCTTCTTTCGGATAAGTATCCTACACAGGTTTCTAGACTGTAACACTTTGTATTCTGCAGAAAACAACATTTGTTTTGTGCTGATTCTACCAACTATGTTCAGGCTTGTAATGAGCTTGAAAATAGTGACCATGTCAAGATGAGTCAAATTCACATGTATCACTTTCTCTTCTCAGTGATAAGAATCCTGTAGATGTTCATACATTGTAACTTTTTAATGTTGCAGAGAAATTCACACTGGTTTTGTGACGTTTTCATGGAATATGTTCACGCAGCCCTTGATTTTCCAAAATAGTGAACCAAGTGAGGAGGACTGAGAGTCAAATGTTGCAGGTGAACTTCTCAGGGATAAGTAACCTGCAGAAGATTCTGTAGTGTTACACTTTGTGTTCAGGAGAAGATCATACTCGTTTTGCGAATTCGCATATAACATGTTCACGCAGGCCATGATTTTCCAAAAGAATGAACCATGTGCGGAGCATTTGGAGTCAAATATTGGCATTTCACTTCTTAGGGATAAGCATCCTAGAGAAGTTCCTAAACTGTAACTCTTTTGTTCAGGTGAAAATCATACTTGTTTTCTAACATTGGAATGGCAGATGTTCACACAGGCCATGATTTTACAAAATAGAGAACCAAGTGCGGAGGACTGAGAGTTAAATGTTCCAAGTGCGCTTCTTTAGGAGAGGTATCGTACAGAAGTTTCTACATTGTAACTCTTCCGTATTCAGGAGGAAATCACACTTGTTTTACAACGTTTTCATGAAACATGTTCATGCATGTAGTTCCCTTCCAAAATAGTGAACGAAGTGAAGAGGACTCACAGTCACATGTAGCATGTGCACTTCATTGGGAAGTCATGTGGAGAATGTGCACTTCTTTTGGTTAAGTATTCTACCCAGGTTAATAGACTGTAAAACTTTGTATTCTGAGGACACAAAATTTATTTTGTGCTGATTCTACCAACTATGTTCAGGCTTGTAATGAGCTTGAAAATAGTGACCAAGTGAGGACGCCTCAAATTCACATGTTTCACTTTCTCTTCTCAGTGATAAGAATCCTGTAGATGTTCATACGTTGTAACTGTTTATGTTGCAGAGAAATTCACACTGGTTTTGTGACGTTTACATGGAATATGTTCACGCAGGCCTTGATTTTCCAAAATAGTGAACCAAGTGAGGAGGACTGAGACTCAAATGTTGGAGGTGCACTTCTCAGGGATAAGTATACTACAGAAGATTCTGTAGGGTTACACTTTGTGTTCAGGAGAAGATCATACTCGTTTTGAGACATTCGCATATAATATGTTCACGCAGGCCATGATTTTCCAAAAGAGTGAAAAAAGTGCGGAGGATTCAGAGTCAAATTTTGGCATTTCACTTCTTAGGAATACGTATCCTAGAGAAGTTCCTATACTGTAACTTTTGTGTTCAGGCTAAAATTATACTTGTTTTCTGACCTTTGAATGGCAGATGTTCACACAGGCCATGATTTTACAAAATAGAGAACCAAGTGCGGATGACTCAGAGTTAAATGTTGCAAGTGCGCTTCTTTAGAAGTATCATATAGAAGTTTCTATATTGTAACTCTTTGTGTTCAGGAGGAAATCACACTTGTTTTACGACATTTTCATGAAACATGTTCATGCATGTCGTTCCCTTCAAAAATAGTGAACCAAGTGAAGAGGACTCACAGTCATATGTAGCATGTGCACTTCTTTGGGAAGTCATGTGCAGCATGTGCTCTTCTTTCGGATAAGTATCCTACACAGGTTTCTAGACTGTAACACTTTGTATTCTGCAGAAAACAACATTTGTTTTGTGCTGATTCTACCAACTATGTTCAGGCTTGTAATGAGCTTGAAAATAGTGACCATGTCAAGATGCGTCAAATTCACATGTATCACTTTCTCTTCTCAGTTATAAGAATCCTGTAGATGTTCATACATTGTAACTTTTTAATGTTGCAGGGAAATTCACACTGGTTTTGTGACGTTTTCATGGAATATGTTCACACAGCCCTTGATTTTCCAAAATAGTGAACCAAGTGAGGAGGACTGAGAGTCAAATGTTGCAGGTGAACTTCTCAGGGATAAGTAACCTGCAGAAGATTCTGTAGTGTTACACTTTGTGTTCAGGAGAAGATCATACTCGTTTTGCGAATTCGCATATTACATGTTCACACAGGCCATGATTTTCCAAAAGAGTGAACCAAGTGCGGAGCATTCGGAGTCAAATATTGGCATTTCACTTCTTAGGGAGAAGTATCCTAGAGAAGTTCCTATACTGTAACTTTTGTGTTCAAGCGAAAATCATACTTGTTTTCTAACATTGGAATGGCAGATGTTCACACAGGCCATGATTTTACAAAATAGAGAACCAAGTGCGGAGGACTCAGAGTTAAATGTTGCAAGTGCGCTTCTTTAGGAGAAGTATCGTACAGAAGTTTCTATATTGTAACTCTTTCGTATTCAGGAGGAAATCACACTTGTTTTGCGACGTTTTCAGGAAACCTGTTCATGCATGTCGTTCCATTCCAAAATAGTGAACGAAGTGAAGAGGACTCACAGCCACATGTAGCATGTGCACTTCATTGGGAAGTCATGTGGAGAATGTTCCCTTCTTTCGGATAAGTATCCTACCAAGGTTTCTAGACTGTAAAACTTTTTATTCTGAGGAAACAAAATTTATTTTGTGCTGATTCTACCAACTATGTTCAGGCTTGTAATGAGCTTGAAAATAGTGACCAAGTGAGGACGCCTCAAATTCACATGTTTCACTTTCTCTTCTCAGTGATAAGAATCCTGTGGATATTCATACGTTGTAACTTTTTATGTTCAGGAGAAATTCACACTGGTTTTGTGACGTTTACATGGAATATGTTCACGCAGGCCTTGATTTTCCAAAACTGTGAAAAAAGTGATGAGGACTGAGAGTCAAATGTTGGAGGTGCACTTCTCAGCGATAAGTACCCTACAGAAGATTCTGTAGTGTTACACTTTGTGTTCAGGAGAAGATCATACTCGTTTTGGGACATTCGCATATAACATGTTCACACAGGCCATGATTTTCCAAAAGAGTGAAAAAAGTGCGGAGCATTCGGAGTCAAATGTTGGCATTTCACTTTTTAGGGATACGTATCCTAGAGAAGTTCCTATACTGTAACTTTTGTGTTCAAGCGAAAATCATACTTGTTTTCTAACCTTTGAATGGCAGATGTTAACACAGGCCATGATTTTACAAAATAGAGAACCAAGTTCGGAGGACTCAGAGTTAAATGTTGCAGGTGCGCTTCTTTAGGAGAAGTATCGTAAAGAAGTTTCTATATTGTAATTCTTTGTGTTCAGGAGGAAATCACACTTGTTTTACGAGGTTTTCATGAAACATGTTCATGCATGTCGTTCCCTTCCAAAATAGTGAACCAAGTGAAGTGGACTCACAGTCATATGTAGCATGTGCACTTCTTTGGGAAGTCAATGTGCACTTCTTTGGGATAAGTATCCTACACAGGTTTCTAGACTGTAAAACTTTTTATTCTAGAGAAAACATCATTTGTTTTTTGCTGATTCTAACAACGATGTTCAGGCTTGTAATGAGCTTGAAAATAGTGACCAAGTGAGGACGCGTCAAATTCACATGTTTCACTTTCTCTGCTCAGTGATAAGAATCCTGTAGATGTTCATATGTTTTAACTTTTTAAGTTCAGGAGAAAATCACACTGGTTTTTTGACGTTTTCAAGGAATATGTTCACGCAGGCCTTGATTTTCCAAAATAGTGAACCAAGTGAGGAGGACTGAGACTCAAATGTTGGAGGTGCACTTCTCAGGGATAAGTACCCTACAGAAGATTCTGTAGGGTTACACTTTGTATTCAGGAGAAGATCATACTCGTTTTGAGACATTCGCATATAACATGTTCACGCAGGCCATGATTTTCCAAAAGAGTGAAAAAAGTGCGGAGCATTCAGAGTTAAATTTTGGCATTTCACTTCTTTGGAATACGTATCCTAGAGAAGTTCCTATACTGTAACTTTTGTGTTCAGGCGAAAATTATACTTGTTTTCTGACCTTTGAATGGCAGATGTTCACACAGGCCATGATTTTACAAAATAGAGAACCAAGTGCGGAGGACTCAGAATTAAATACTGCAAGTGCGCTTCTTTAGGAGAAGTTTCGTACAGAAGTTTCTATATTGTAACTCTTTGTGTTCAGGAGGAAATCACACTTGTTTTACGACATTTTCATGAAACATGTTCATGCATGTCGTTCCCTTCAAAAATAGTGAACCAAGTGAAGAGGACTCACAGTCATATGTAGCATGTGCACTTCTTTGGGAAGTCATGTGCAGCATGTGCTCTTCTTTCGGATAAGTATCCTACACAGGTTTCTAGACTGTAACACTTTGTATTCTGCAGAAAACAACATTTGTTTTGTGCTGATTCTACCAACTATGTTCAGGCTTGTAATGAGCTTGAAAATAGTGACCATGTCAAGATGCGTCAAATTCACATGTATCACTTTCTCTTCTCAGTTATAAGAATCCTGTAGATGTTCATACATTGTAACTTTTTAATGTTGCGGAGAAATTCACACTGGTTTTGTGACGTTTTCATGGAATATGTTCACGCAGCCCTTGATTTTCCAAAATAGTGAACCAAGTGAGGAGGACTGAGAGTCAAATGTTGCAGGTGAACTTCTCAGGGATAAGTAACCTGCAGAAGATTCTGTAGTGTTACACTTTGTGTTCAGGAGAAGATCATACTCGTTTTGCGAATTCGCATATAACATGTTCACGCAGGCCATGATTTTCCAAAAGAGTGAACCAAGTGCGGAGCATTCGGAGTCAAATATTGGCATTTCACTTCTTAGGGAGAAGTATCCTAGAGAAGTTCCTAAGCTGTAACTTTTGGGTTCAGGCGAAAATCATACTTGTTTTCTAACATTGGAATGGCAGATGTTCACACAGGCCATGATTTTACAAAATAGAGAACCAAGTGCGGAGGACTCAGAGTTAAATGTTGCAAGTGCGCTTCTTTAGGAGAAGTATCGTACAGAAGTTTCTATATTGTAACTCTTTCGTGTTCAGGAGAAATCACACTTGTTTTACGCCGTTTTCATGAAACATGTTCATGCATGTCGTTCCCTTCGAAAAGAATGAACCAAGTGAAGAGGACTCACAGTCATAAGCAGCATGTGCACTTCTTTGGGAAATCATGTGCAGCATGTGCACTTCTTGCGGTAAATATCCTACACAGGTTTCTAGACTGTAAAACTTTGTATTCTTGAGAAAACATTTGTTTTGTGCTGATTCTACCAAATATGTTCAGGCTTGTAATGAGCTTGAAAATAGTAACCAAGTGAGGACGCGTCATATTCACACGTTTCACTTTCCTTTCTCAGTGATAAGAATCCTGTAGATGTTCATACGTTGTAACTTTTTATGTTGCAGAGAAATTCACACTGGTTTTGTGACGTTTACATGGAATATGTTCACGCAGAACTTGATTTTCGTAAATAGTGCACCAAGTGAGCCTGACTAAGAGTCAAATGTTGGAGGTGCACTTCTCAGTGATAAGTATCCTATAGAAGATTCTGTAGTGTTACACTTTGTGTTCAGGAGAAGATCATACTCGTTTGAGACATTCGCATATAACATGTTAACGCAGGCCATGATTTTCCAAAAGAGTGAACCAAGAGCGGAGTATTCAGAGTCAAATGTTGGCATTTCACTTCTTAGTGATAAGTATCCTAGAGAAGTTCCTATACTGTAACTTTTGTGTTCAGGCAAAAATCATACTTATTTTCTGACATTTGAATGGCACATGTTCACACAGGCCATGATTTTACAAAATAGAGAACCAAGTGCGGAGGACTCAGAGTTAAATGTTGCAGGTGCGCTTCTTTAGGAGAAGTATCGTAAAGAAGTTTCTATATTGTAATTCTTTGTGTTCAGGAGGAAATCACACTTGTTTTACGAGGTTTTCATGAAACATGTTCATGCATGTCGTTCCCTTCCAAAATAGTGAACCAAGTGAAGTGGACTCACAGTCATATGTAGCATGTGCACTTCTTTGGGAAGTCAATGTGCACTTCTTTGGGATAAGTATCCTACACAGGTTTCTAGACTGTAAAACTTTTTATTCTAGAGAAAACATCATTTGTTTTTTGCTGATTCTAACAACGATGTTCAGGCTTGTAATGAGCTTGAAAATAGTGACCAAGTGAGGACGCGTCAAATTCACATGTTTCACTTTCTCTGCTCAGTGATAAGAATCCTGTAGATGTTCATATGTTTTAACTTTTTAAGTTCAGGAGAAAATCACACTGGTTTTTTGACGTTTTCAAGGAATATGTTCACGCAGGCCTTGATTTTCCTAAACAGTGAACCAAGGGAGGAGGACTGAGAGTCAAATGTTGGAGGTGCACTTCTCAGGGATAAGTACCCTACAGAAGATTCTGTAGTGTTACACTTTGTGTTCAGGAGAAGATCATACTCGTTTTGCGACATTCGCATATAACATGTTCACGCAGGCCATGATTTTCCAAAAGAGTGAACCATGTGTGGAGCATTCGGAGTCAAATATTGGCATTTCACTTCTTAGGGATAAGTATCCTAGAGAAGTTCATAAACTGTAACTCTTGTGTTCAGGCGAAAATCATACTTGTTTTCTAACATTGGAATCGCAGATGTTCACACAGGCCATGATTTTACAAAATAGAGAACCAAGTGCGGAGGACTGAGAGTTAAATGTTCCATGTGCGCTTCTTTAGGAGAAGTATCGTATAGAAGTTTCTATATTGTAACTCTTCCGTATTCAGGAGGAAATCACACTTGTTTTGCGACGTTTTCATGAAACAAATTCATGCATTTAGTTCCCTTCCAAAATAGTGAACGAAGTGAAGAGGACTCACAGTCACATGTAGCATGTGCACTTCATTGGGAAGTCATGTGGAGAATGTGCACTTCTTTCGGTTAAGTATCCTACACAGGTTAATAGACTGTAAAACTTTGTATCTGAGGACACAAAATTTATTTTGTGCTGATTCTACCAACTATGTGCAGGCTTGTAATGAGCTTGAAAATAGTGACCAAGTGAGGACGCGTCAAATTCGCATGTATCGCTTTCTCTTCTCAGTGATAAGAATCCTGTAGATGTTCATAGGTTGTAACTTTTTATGTTGAGGAGAAATTCACACTGGTTTTGTGAGGTTTTCATGGAATATGTTCACGCAGGCCTTGATTTTCCAAAATAGTGAACCAAGTGAGGAGGACTGAGAGTCAAATGTTGGAGGTGCACTTCTCAGGGATAAGTATCCTACAGAAGATTCTGTAGTGTTACGCTTTGTGTTCAGGAGAAGATCATACTCGTTTTGAGACATTCGCATATAACATGTTCATGCAGGCCATGATTTTCCAAAAGAGTGAACCAAGTGCAGAGGATTCAGAGTCAAATGTTGGCATTTCACTTCTTAGGGATAAGTATCCTAGAGAAGTTAATAAACTGTAATTTTTTGTCAGGAGAAAATCATACTTGTTTTCTGACCTTTGAATGACACATGTGCACACATGTCATGATTTTACAAAATAGAGAACCAAGTGCGGAGGCTCAGAGTTAAATGTTGCAAGTGTGCTTCTTTAGGAGAAGTATCATACAGAAGTTTCTATATTGTAACTCTTTGTGTTCAGGAGGAAATCACACTTGTTTTACGACATTTTCATGAAACATGTTCATGCATGTCATTCCCTTCCAAAATAGTGAACCAAGTGAAGATGACTCACAGTCATATATAGCATGTGCACCTCTTTGTGAAGTCAATGTGCATTTCTTTGGGATAAGTATCCTACACAGGTTTCTAGACTGTAAAACTTTTTATTCTAGAGAAAACAACATTTGTTTTTTGGTGATTCTAAAAACTATGTTCAGGCTTGTAATGAGATTGAAAATAGTGACCAAGTGAGGACGCATCAAATTCACATGTTTCCTTTCTCTGCTCAGTGATAAGAATCCTGTAGATGTTCATATGTTTTAACATTTTAAGTTCAGGAGAAAATCCCACTGGTTTTGTGATGTTTTCAAGGAATATGTTCACGCAGGCTTTGATTTTCTAAAATAGTGAACCAAGTGAGGAGGACTGAGAGTCAAATGTTGGAGGTGCCCTTGTCAGGGATAAGTATCCTACAGAAGATTCTGTAGTATTACACTTTGTGTTCAGGAGAAGATCATACTCGTTTTGCAACATTCGCATATAACATGTTCACGCAGGCCATGATTTTGCCAAAGTGTGAACCAAGTGCGGAGGATTCAGAGTCAAATGTTGGCATTTCACTTCTTAGGGATAAGCATCCTAGAGAAGTTCCTAAACTGTAACTTTTGTGTTCATGAGAAAATCATACTTGTTTTCTGACCTTTGAATGGCAGATGTTCACACATGCCATGATTTTACAAAATACAGAACCAAGTGCGGAGGACTGAGAATTAAATATTGCAAGTGCACTTCTTTAGGAGAAGTATCGTACAGAAGTTTCTATATTGTAACTCTTTCGTGTTCAGGAGGAAATCACACTTGTTTTACGCCGTTTTCATGAAACATGTTCATGCATGTCGTTCCCTTCGAAAAGAATGAACCAAGTGAGGAGGACTCACAGTCATAAGCAGCATGTGCACTTCTTTGGGAAATCATGTGCAGCATGTGCACTTCTTTCGGTAAATATCCTACACAGGTTTCTA
This sequence comes from Typhlomys cinereus, assembly GCA_023101885.1. Classification (NCBI taxonomy): domain Eukaryota; kingdom Metazoa; phylum Chordata; class Mammalia; order Rodentia; family Platacanthomyidae; genus Typhlomys; species Typhlomys cinereus. The sequence goes on from JALPQD010000896.1 coordinate 241,897, forward strand.
GACTGTAAAACTTTGTATTCTTGAGAAAACAACATTTGTTTTGTGCTGATTCTACCAAATATGTTCAGGCTTGTAATGAGCTTGAAAATAGTGACCAAGTGAGGACGCGTCAAATTCACACATTTCACTTTCTTTTCTCAGTGATAAGAATCCTGTAGATGTTCATAAGTTGTAACTTTTTATGTTGCAGAGAAATTCACACTGGTTTTGTGACGTTTACATGGAATATGTTCACGCAGGCCTTGATTTTCCAAAATAATGCACCAAGTGAGGAGGACTGAGAGTCTAATGTTGGAGGTGCACTTCTCAGCGATAAGTATCCTATAGAAGATTCTGTAGTGTTACACTTTGTGTTCAGGAGAAGATCATACTCGTTTGAGACATTCGCATATAACATGTTAAGGCAGGCCATGATTTTCCAAAAGAGTGAACCAAGAGCGGAGTATTCAGAGTCAAATGTTGGCATTTCACTTCTTAGTGATAAGTATCCTAGAGAAGTTCCTATACTGTAACTTTTGTGTTCAGGCAAAAATCATACTTATTTTCTGACATTTGAATGGCACATGTTCACACAGGCCATGATTTTACAAAATAGAACCAAGTGCGGAGGACTCAGAGTTAAATGTTGCAAGTGCACTACTTTAGGAGAAGTATCTTACAGAAGTTTCTATATTGTAACTCTTTGTGTTCAGGAGGAAATCACACTTGTTTGACGACGTTTCCATGAAACATGTTCATGCATGTCGTTCCCTTCGAATATAGTGAACCAAGTGAACTGGACTGTCAGTCATATGTAGTATGTGCACTTCTTAGGGAAGTCATGTGCAGCATGTGCATTTGTTTCGGAAAAGTATGATACACAGGCTTCTAGACTGTAAATCTTTGTATTCTGGAGAAAACAACATTTATTTTTTGCTGATTCTACCAACTATGTTCAGGCTTGTAATGAGCTTGAAAATAGTGACCAAGAGAGGAAACGTCAAATTCACATGTTTCAGTTTCTCTGCTCAGTGATAAGAATCCTGTAGATGTTCATACGTTGTAACTTTTAATGTTCAGGAGAAATTCACACTGGTTTTGTGACGTTTTCATGGAATATGTTTACGCAGGCCTTGATTTTCCAAAAGAGTGAACCAAGTGATGAGGACTGAGAGTCAAATGTTGTAGGTGCATTTCTCAGGGATAAGTATCCTACAGAAGATTCTGTAGGGTTACACTTTGTGTTCAGGAGAAGATCATACTCCTTTTGCGATATTCGCATATAACATGTTCTCGCAAGCCATGAATTTCCAAAAGAGTGAACCAAGTGCCGTGGATTCGGAGTTAAATGTTGGCATTTCACTACTTAGGGATAACTATCCTACAGAAGTTCCTAAACTGTAACTTTTGTGTTCAGGCGAAAATCGTACTTGTTTTCAACTTTTGAATGGCACATGTTCACACAGGCCATGATTTTACAAAATAGAGAACCAAGTGCGAAATTCTCAGAGTTAAATGTTGCAAGTGTGCTTCGTTAGGAGAAGTATCGTACAGAAGTTTCTATATTGTCACTCTTTGTGTTCAAGAGGAAATCACACTTGTTTGACGACATTTCCATGAAACATATTCATGCCTGTCGTTCCCTTCCAAAATAGTGAACCAAGTGAAGAGGACTCACAGTCATATGTAGCATGTGCACTTCCTTGGGAAGTCACGTGCAGCATGTGCACTTCTTTCGGATAAGTATCCTACACAGGTTTCTAGACTGCAAAACTTTGTATTCTGGAGAAAACAACATTTGTTTTGTGCTGATTCTACCAACTATGTTCAGCCTTGTAATGAGCTTGAAAATAGTGACCAAGTGAGGACGCGTCAAATAAACATTTTTCACTTTCTCTGCTCAGTGACAAGAATCCTGTAGATGTTCATACGTTGTAACTTTTTATGTTCAGGAGAAATCCACACCTGTTTTGTGAAGTTTTCATGGAATATGTTCACGCAGGCCTTGATTTTCCAAAATAGTGAACCAAGTGAGGAAGACTGAATGTCAAATGTTGGAGGTGCACTTCTCAGAGATAAGTATCCTACAGAAGATTCTGTAGTGTTACACTTTGTGTTCAGGAGGAGATCATCCTCGTTTTGCGACATCGCATATAACATGTTCACGCAGCCCATGATTTTCCAAAAGAGTGAACCATGTGTGGAGCATTCAGAGTCAAATATTGGCATTTCACTTCTTAGGGATAAGTATCCTAGAGAAGTTCATAAACTGTAACTCTTGTGTTCAGGCGAAAATCATACTTGTTTTCTGACATTTGAATGGCACATGTTCACACAGGCCATGATTTTACAAAATATAGAACTAAGTGCGGGGGACTCAGAGTTAAATGTTGCAAGTGCACTTCTTTAGGAGAAGTATCGTACAGAAGTTTCTTTATTGTAACTCTTTGTGTTCAGGAGGAAATCACACTTGTTTTACGACATTTTCATGAAACATGTTCATGCATGTCGTTCCATTACAAAATAGTGAACCAAGTGAAGAGGACTCACAGTCATATGTAGCATGTGCACCTCTTTGGGAAGTCAATGTGCATTTCTTTGGGATAAGTATCCTACACAGGTTTCTAGACTGTAAAACTTTTTATTCTAGAGAAAACAATATTTGTTTTCTGCTGATTCTAACAACTATGTTCAGGCTTGTAATGAGCTTGAAAATAGTGACCAAGTGAGGACGCGTCAAATTCACATGTTTCACTTTCTCTGCTCAGTGATAAGAATCCTGTAGATGTTCATACGTTTTAACTTTTTAAGTTCAGGAGAAAATCACACTGGTTTTGTGACGTTTTCAAGGAATATGTTCACGCAGGCTTTTTTTTCCAAAATAGTGAACCAAGTGAGGAGGACTGAGAGTCAAATGTTGGAGGTGCCCTTGTCAGGGATAAGTATCCTACAGAAGATTCTGTAGTGTTACACTTTGTGTTCAGGAGAAGATCATACTCGTTTTGCAACATTCGCATATAACATGTTCACGCAGGCCATGATTTTGCAAAAGAGTGAACCAAGTGCGGAGGATTCATAGTCAAATGTTGGCATTTCACTTCTTAGGGATAAGCATCCTAGAGAAGTTCCTAAACTGTAACTTTTGTGTTCATGAGAAAATCATACTTTTTTTCTGACCTTTGAATGGCAGATGTTCACACATGCCATGATTTTACAAAATACAGAACCAAGTGCGGAGGACTGAGAATTAAATATTGCAAGTGCACTTCTTTAGGAGAAGTATCGTACAGAAGTTTCTATATTGTAACTCTTTCGTGTTCAGGAGGAAATCACACTTGTTTTACGCCGTTTTCATGAAACATGTTCATGCATGTCGTTCCCTTCGAAAAGAATGAACCAAGTGAAGAGGACTCACAGTCATAAGCAGCATGTGCACTTCTTTGGGAAATCATGTGCAGCATGTGCACTTCTTTCGGTAAATATCCTACACAGGTTTCTAGACTGTAAAACTTTGTATTCTTGAGAAAACAACATTTGTTTTGTGCTGATTCTACCAAATATGTTCAGGCTTGTAATGAGCTTGAAAATAGTGACCAAGTGAGGACGCGTCATATTCACACGTTTCACTTTCCTTTCTCAGTGATAAGAATCCTGTAGATGTTCATACGTTGTAACTTTTTATGTTGCAGAGAAATTCACACTGGTTTTGTGACGTTTACATGGAATATGTTCACGCAGAACTTGATTTTCCAAAATAGTGCACCAAGTGAGGAGGACTGAGAGTCAAATGTTGGAGGTGCACTTCTCAGCGATAAGTATCCTATAGAAGATTCTGTAGTGTTACACTTTGTGTTCAGGAGAAGATCATACTCGTTTGAGACATTCGCATATAACATGTTAACGCAGGCCATGATTTTCCAAAAGAGTGAACCAAGAGCGGAGTATTCAGAGTCAAATGTTGGCATTTCACTTCTTAGTGATAAGTATCCTAGAGAAGTTCCTATACTGTAACTTTTGTGTTCAGGCAAAAATCATACTTATTTTCTGACATTTGAATGGCACATGTTCACACAGGCCATGATTTTACAAAATAGAGAACCAAGTGCGGAGGACTCAGAGTTAAATGTTGCAAGTGCACTTCTTTAGGAGAAGTATCTTACAGAAGTTTCTATATTGTAACTCTTTGTGTTCAGGAGGAAATCACACTTGTTTGACGACGTTTCCATGAAACATGTTCATGCATGTCGTTCCCTTCGAAAATAGTGAACCAAGTGAACTGGACTGTCAGTCATATGTAGTATGTGCACTTCTTAGGGAAGTCATGTGCAGCATGTGCATTTGTTTCGGAAAAGTATGATACACAGGCTTCTAGACTGTAAATCTTTGTATTCTGGAGAAAACAACATTTATTTTTTGCTGATTCTACCAACTATGTTCAGGCTTGTAATGAGCTTGAAAATAGTGACCAAGAGAGGACACGTCAAATTCACATGTTTCAGTTTCTCTGCTCAGTGATAAGAATCCTGTAGATGTTCATACGTTGTAACTTTTTATGTTCAGGAGAAATTCACACTGGTTTTGTGACGTTTTCATGGAATATGTTTATGCAGGCCTTGATTTTCCAAAATAGTGAACCAAGTGATGAGGACTGAGAGTCAAATGTTGTAGGTGCATTTCTCAGGGATAAGTATCCTACAGAAGATTCTGTAGGGTTACACTTTGTGTTCAGGAGAAGATCATACTCCTTTTGCGATATTCGCATATAACATGTTCTCGCAAGCCATGAATTTCCAAAAGAGTGAACCAAGTGCCGTGGATTCGGAGTTAAATGTTGGCATTTCACTACTTAGGGATAACTATCCTACAGAAGTTCCTAAACTGTAACTTTTGTGTTCAGGCGAAAATCGTACTTGTTTTCAACTTTTGAATGGCACATGTTCACACAGGCCATGATTTTACAAAATAGAGAACCAAGTGCGAAATTCTCAGAGTTAAATGTTGCAAGTGTGCTTCGTTAGGAGAAGTATCGTACAGAAGTTTCTATATTGTCACTCTTTGTGTTCAGGAGGAAATCACACTTGTTTGACGACATTTCCATGAAACATGTTCATGCCTGTCGTTCCCTTCCAAAATAGTGAACCAAGTGAAGAGGACTCACAGTCATATGTAGCATGTGCACTTCCTTGGGAAGTCACGTGCAGCATGTGCACTTCTTTCGGATAAGTATCCTACACAGGTTTCTAGACTGCAAAACTTTGTATTCTGGAGAAAACAACATTTGTTTTGTGCTGATTCTACCAACTATGTTCAGCCTTGTAATGAGCTTGAAAATAGTGACTAAGTGAGTACGCGTCAAATAAACATGTTTCACTTTCTCTGCTCAGTGATAAGAATCCTGTAGATGTTCGTACGTTGTAACTTTTTATGTTCAGGAGAAATTCACACCTGTTTTGTGAAGTTTTCATGGAATATGTTCACGCAGGCCTTGATTTTCCAAAATAGTGAATCAAGTGAGGAAGACTGAATGTCAAATGTTGGAGGTGCACTTCTCAGAGATAAGTATCCTACAGAAGATTCTGTACTGTTACACTTTGTGTTCAGGAGGAGATCATCCTCGTTTTGCGACATCGCATATAACATGTTCAGGCAGCCCATGATTTTCCAAAAGAGTGAACCAAGAGCAGAGGATTCAGAGTCAAATGTTTGCATTTCACTTTTTAGGGATAAGTATCCTAGAGAAGTTCCTATACTGCATATTTTGTGTTCAGGCGAAAATCATACTTGTTTTCTGACATTGGAATGGCACATGTTCACACAGGCATGATTTCACAAAATAGAGAACCAAGTGTGGAGGACTCAGAGTTAAATGCTGCAAGTGCGCTTCTTTAGGAGAAGTATCGTACAGAAGTTTCTATATTGTAACTCTTTGTGTTCAGGAGGAAATCACACTTGTTTTAGGACGTTTCCATGAAACGTGTTCATGCATGTCGTTCCCTTGGAAAATAGTGAACCAAGTGAAGAGGACTCACAGTCATATGTAGCATGTGCACTTCTTTGGGAAGTCATGTGCAGCATGTGCACTTCTTTCAGATAAGTATCCTACACAGGTTTCTAGACTGTAACACTTTGTAATCTGGAGAAAACAACATTTGTTTTTTGCTGATTCTACCAACTATGTTCAGGCTTGTAATGAGCTTGAAAATAGTGACCAAGTGAGGAGGCGTCAAATTCACATATTTCACTTTCTCTTCTCAGTGATAAGAAGCCTGTAGATTTTCAAACGTTGTAACTTTTTATGTTCCGGAGAAATGCACACTGGTTTTGTCACGTTTTCATGGAATATGTTCACGCAGGCCTTGATTTTCCAAAAGAGTGAACCAAGTGAGGAGGACTGAGAGTCAAATGTTGGAAGTGTACTTCTCAGGGTTAGTATCCTATAGAAGATTCTGTAGTGTTACGCTTTGTGTTCAGGAGAAGATCATACTCGTTTTGCGACATTCGCATATAACATGTTCACGCAGTCCATGATTTTCCAAAAGAGTGAACCAAGTGCGGAGGATTCAGAGTCAAATGTTGGCATTTCACTTCTTAGGGATAAGTACCCTAGAGAACTTCCTAAACTGTAACTTTTGTGTTCAGGCGAAAATCATACTTCTTTTCTGACATTGGAATGGCACATGTTCACAGAGGCCATGATTTCACAAAATAGAGAACCAAGTGCTGAGGACTCAGAGTTAAATGCTGTAAGTGCGCTTCTTTAGGAGAATTATCGTACAGAAGTTTCTATATTGTAACTCTTTGTGTTCAGGAGGAAATCACACCTGTTTTATGACATTTCCATGAAACGTGTTCATGCATGTCATTCCCTTCAAATAAACAGGGAACCAAGTGCAGAGGACTCACAGTCATATGTAGCATGTGCCCTTCTTTGGGAAGTCATGTGCAGCATGTGCACTTCTTTCAGATAAGTATCCTACACAGGTGTCTAGACTGTAACACTTTGTATTCTGGAGAAAAAAACATTTGTTTTGTGCTGATGCTACCAACAATGTTCAGGCTAATAATGAGCTTGAAAATAGTGACCAAGTGAGGACGCGTCAAATTCACATGTTTCACTTTCTCTTCTAAGTGATAAGAATCCTGTAGTTGTTCATACATTGTAATTTTTTATGTTCCGGCAAAATTCACACGGTTTTTGTGACGTTTTCATGGAATATGTTCACGCAGACCTTGATTTTCCAAAAGAGTTAACCAAGTGAGGAGGACTGAAAGTCAAATGTTGGAGGTGCACTTCTCAGGGATAAGTATCATACAGAAGATTCTGTAGTGTTACGCTTTGTGTTCAGGAGAAGATCATCCTCCTTTTGCGACATTCGCACATAACATGTTCACGCAGGCCATGATTTTCCAAAAGAGTGAACCAAGTGCGGAGGATTCAAAGTCAAATGTTTGCATTTCACTTCTTAGGGAAAAGTATCCTAGAGAAGTTCCTAAACTGTAACTTTTGTGTTCAGGCGAAAATCATACTTGTTTTCTGACATTGGAATGGCACATGTTCACACAGGCCATGATTTAACAAAATGGAGAACCAAGTGCGGAGGACTCAGAACTAAATGCTGAAAGTGCGCTTCTTTAGGAGAAGTATCGTACAGAAGTTTCTATATTGTAACTCTTTTTGTTCAGGAGCAAATCATACTTGTTTTAGGACGTTTCCATGAAACGTGTTCATGCATGTCGTTCCGTTCGAAAACAGTGAACCAAGTGAAGAGGACTCACAGTCATATGTAGCATGTGCACTTCTTTAGGAAGTTATGTGCAGACTGTGCACTTCTTTTAGATAAGTATCCTACACAGGTTTCTAGACTGTAACACTTTGTATTCTGGAGAAAACAACATTTGTTTTGTGTTGATTCTACCAAACATGTTCAGGCTTGTAATGAGCTTGAAAATAGTGACCAAGAGAGGACGCCTCAAATTCACATGTTTCACTTTCTCTTCTCAGTGATAAGAATCCTGTAGATGTTCATACGTTGTAACTTTTTATGTTCCGGAGAAATGCACACTGGTTTTGTGAGGTTTTCATGGAATATGTTCACTCAGGCCTTGATTTTCCAAAAGAGTGAACCAAGTGAGGAGGACTGAGAGTCAAATGTTGGAGGTGCACTTCTCAGGGATAAGTATCCTACAGAAGATTCTGTAGTGTTACGCTTTGTGTTCAGAGAAGATCATCCTCATTTTGCGACATTGGCACATAACATGTTCACGCAGGCCATGATTTTCCAAAAGAGTGAACCAAGTGCGGAGGATTCAGAGTCAAATGTTGGCATTTCACTTCTTGGGGATAAGTATCCTGGAGAAGTTCCTAAACTGTAACTTTTGTGTTCAGGCGAAAATCATACTTGTTTTCTGACATTTGAATGGCACATGCTCACACAGGCCATGATTTCACAAAGTAGAGAACCAAGTGTGGAGGAATCAGAGTTTTGCAAGTGCGCTTCTTTAGGAGAAGTATCCTACAGAAGTTTCTATATTGTATCTCTTTGTGTTCAGGAGGAAATCACACTTGTTTTACGACGTTACCATGAAACATGTTCATGCATGTCATTCTCTTCAAAAACAGTGAACCAAGTGAAGAGGACTCACAGTCATATGTAGCATGTGCAATTCTTTGGGAAGTCATGTGCAGCATATGCACTTCTTTCGGACAAGTATCCTACACAGGATTCTAGACTGTAACACTTTGTATTCTGGAGGAAGCAACATTTGTTTTGTGCTGATTCTACCAACTATGTTCAGGCTTGTAATGAGCTTGAAAATAGTGACCATGTGAGGACGTGTCAAATTCACATTTCACTTTCTCTTCTGAGTGATAAGAATTCTGTAGATGTTCATACGTTGTAACTTTTTATGTTCCAGAGAAATGCACACTGGTTTTGTGATCTTTTCATGGAATATGTTCACGCAGGCCTTGATTTTCCAAAAGAGTGAACCAAGTGAGGAGGTCTGAGAGTCAAATGTTGGAGGTGCACTTCTCAGGGATAAGTATCCTACAGAAGATTCTGTAGTGCAAGGGGAAGGCAAATAGTCTAGCAGATAAAAATAATCATTTTGCAAATGGGTGATGGACCCCTCCCTCAGTGAGGTTTCCTACTCTTATTACATCTACCCTTGAATGTGCTATTACAATAAGACTCCAGTTTAACAGCTTTTTGTCTCTGTCCAGGGGGTGACATACAGTGCCCAGCAGAATGGAGTGAAGGGAATTGCAGGAGCAGGCAAACTGCAAAAGAAAATCAACAAACCACAATCCAGAACTTCAGAGACACTATATCAATCACATAGAACTAGGACAGCCTAATCTCTCCCCATCCTGGAGTCAGGGACATTTGCGGAAGAGGGGGCGGTAAGATTGTAAGAGCAAAAGGATGGGAGGAGCAACGATTTGCAAGATTCTCAACAATAGTTGGGGCCAAAGCAATCATAATGGGACTTTGCATGCCCTGCGCAATGTCCAGCGCACTGTTGCCCTAATAAAGTCTTGCATCTGTTAAGGGCACCGAGACCCCTGGAGGCAAGGGATTGACAGCCATAGTAGTGATCTTATGCTTAAGGGTAACAAGAGAAAGGGCTTATGGAAATGCCACTGGGTCCTTATATGTCATCCGAGAGGAGGACCCAGTGGAGAGTTAGGCATACACAATAAAGGACTCTCTGGGAATTGAGGGGGAGGCACTGGGGGAAGGGGAGGGGGAGGAGGGGGGAGGGAGGGAATGTTAAAAAATTTTAAAATGTATAATTAAATTTTTAATAAAAAAAAAGAAGATTCTGTAGTGCTACGCTTTGTGTTCAGGAGAAAATCATCCTCGTTTTGCGACATTCGCACATAACATGTTCACGCAGGCCATGATTATCCAAAAGAGTGAACCAAGTGCGAAGGATTCAGAGTCAAATGTTGGCATTTCACTTCTTAGGGATAAGTATGCTAAAGAAGTTCCTAAACTGTAAGTTTTGTGTTCAGGCGAAAATCATACTTGTTTTCTGACATTGGAATGGCACATGTTCACACAGGCCATGATTTCACAAAACAGAGAACCAAGTGCGGAGGACTCAGAGTTAAATGTTGCAAGTGCGCTTCTTTAGGAGAAGTATCGTACAGAAGTTTCGATATTGTAACTATTTGTGTTCAGGAGGAAATCACACTTGTTTTACGACATTTCCATTAAATATGTTCATGCATGTTGTTCCCTTCGAAAATAGTGAACCAAGTGAAGGGGACTCACAGTCATATGTAGCATGCGCACTTCTTTGGGAAGTCATGTGCAGCATGTGCACTTTTTACGGATAAGTATCCTACACAGGTTTCTAGACTGTAAAACTTTGTATTCTGGAGAAAAAAAAGATTTATTTGGGGTTATTCTACCAACTATGTTCAGGCTTGTAATGAGCTTGGAAATAGTGCCCAAGTGAGGACGCGTCAAATTCACTTGTTTCACTTTCTCTGCTCAGTGATAAGAATCCTGTAGATGTTCATACGTTGTAACTATTTATGTTCATGAGAAATTTACACTGGTTTTGTGACGTTTTCATGGACTATGTTCACGCAGGCCTTGATTTTCCAAAATAGTGAACCAAGTGAGGAGGGCAGAGAGTCGAATGTTGGAGGTGCACTGCTCAGGGAGAAGTATCCTACAGAAGATTCTGTAGTGTTTCACTTTGTGTTCAGGAGAAGATCATACTCCTTTTGTGTCATTCGTATATAACATGTTCACGCAGGCCATGATTTTCCAAAAGAGTGAACCAAGTGCGGAGGATTCAGAGTCAAATGTTGGCATTTCACTTCTTAGGGATAAATATCCTAGAGAAGTTCCTAAACTTTAACTTTTGTGTTCAGGCGATAATCATACTTGTTTTCTGAAATTTGAATAGCACATATTCACACAGGCCATGATTTTACAAAATAGAGAACCAAATGCGGAGGACTCAGAGTTAAATGTTACAAGTGCACTTCTTGAGGAGAAGTATCCTACAGAACTTTGTATATTGTAACTCTTTGTGTTCAGGAGGAAATCACACTTGTTTTACGACGTTTCCATGAAACATGTTCATGCATGTCGTTCCCTTCGAAAATAGTGAACCAAGTGAAGAGGACTCACAGTCATATGTAGCATGTGCACTTCTTTGGGAAGTCATGTGCAGCATGTGCACTTCTTTCGGATAAGTATCCTACACAGGTTTCTAGACTGTAAAACTTTTTATTCCGGAGAAAACCACATTTATTTTATGCTGACTCTACCAACTATGTTCAGGCTTGTAATGAGCTTGAAAATAGTGACCGAGTGAGGACGCATCGAATTCACATGTTTCACTTTCTCTGCTCAGTGATAAGAATCCTGTAGATGTTCATACGTTGTAAATTTTTATGTTCAGGAGATATTCACACTGGTTTTGTGAGGTTTTCATGGACTTTGTTCATGCAGGGCTTGATTTTCCAAAACTGTGAACCAAGTGAGGAGGACTGAGAGTCAAATGGTGGAGGTACACTTCTCAGGGATAAGTATCCTATAGAAGATTCTGTAGTGTTAAGCCCTGTGTTCAGGAGAAGATCATACTCCTTTTGCGACATTTGCATATAACATGTTCATACAGGCCATGCTTTTCCAAAAGAGTGAACCAAGTGCGGAGGATTCAGAGTCAAACGTTGGCATTTCACTTCTTAGGAATAAGTATCCTAGAGAAGTTCCTAAACTGTAACTTTTGTGTTCAGGCAAAAATCATACTTGTTTTCTGACATTCGAATGGCACATGTTCACACAGGCCATGATTTTACAAAATAGAGAACCAAGTGAGGAGGAATCAGAATTAAATGTTGCAAGTGCAGTTCTGTAGGAGAAGTATCCTACAGAAGTTTCTATATTGTAACTCTTTGTGTTCAGGAGGAAATCACATTTGTTTTACGACGTTTCCATGAAACATGTTCATGCATGTCGTTCCCACGAAAATAGTGAACCACGTGAAGAGGACTCACAGTCGTATGTAGCATGTGCACTTTTTTGGGAAGTCATGTGCAGCATGTGCACTTCGTTTGGATAAGTATCCTACAGAGGTTTCTAGACTGCCAAACTTTGTAATCTGGAGAAAAAAACATTTTTTGGGGGTTATTCTACCAACTATGTTCAAGCTTGTAATGAGCTTGAAAATACTGACCAAGTGAGGACGCGTCAAATTCACATGTGTCCCTTTCTCTGCTCAGTGATAAGAATCCTGTAGATGTTCATACGTTGTAACTTTTTATGTTCAGGAGAAATTCACACTGGTTTTGTGACGTTTTCATGGACTACGTTCTTGCAGGCTTTGATGTTAAAAAACAGTGAACCAAGTGAGGAGGACTGAGAATCAAATGTTGGAGGTGCAATGTTCAGGGATAAGTATGCTATAGAAGATTCTGTAGTGTTACACTTTGTGTTCAGGAGAAGATCATACTTGTTTTGTGACATTCGCATATAACATGTTCAGGAAGGCCATGATTTTCCAAAAGAGTGAACCATGTGCGGAGCATTCAGAGTCAAATGTTGGCATTTCACTTCTTAGGGATAAGTATCCTAGAGAAGTTCCTAAACTGTAACTTTGGTGTTCAGGCGAAAATCATACTTGTTTTCTGACATTTGAATGGCACATGTTCACACAGGCCATGATTTTACAAAATAGAGAACCAAGTGCGGAGGACTCAGACTTAAATGTTGCAAGTGCACTTCTTTTGGAGAAGTATTGTACAGAACTTTCGATATTGTAACTCTTTGTGTTCAGGAGGAAATCACACTTGTTTTACGACGTTTCCATGAAACATGTTCATGCATGTCGTTCCCATCGAAAATAGTGAACCAAGTGAAGAGGACTCACAGTCATATGTAGCATGTGCACTTCTTTGGGAAGTCATGTGCAGCATGTGCACTTGTTTGGGATAAGTATCCTACACAGGTTTCTAGGCTGTAAAACTTTGTCTTCTGGAGAAAACAACATTTGTTTTGTGCTGATTCTAACAACTATGTTCAGGCTTGTAATCAGCTTGAAAATAGTGACCAAGTGAGGACATGTCAAATTCAAGTTTCACTTTCTCTGTTCAGTGATAAAAATCCTGTAGATGTTCATATGTTGTAATTTTTAAGTTCAGGAGAAATTCACACTGGTTTTGTGACGTTTTCATGGACTATGTTTACGCAGGCCTTGATTTTCCAAAATTGTAAACCAAGTGAGGAGGGCAGAGAGTCGAATGTTTGGAGGTGCACTGCTCAGGGAGAAGTATCCTACAGAAGATTCTGTAGTGTTACACTTTGTGTTCAGGAGAAGATCATACTCGTTTTGCAACATTCGCATATAACATGTTCACGCAGGCCATGCTTTTCCAAAAGAGTGAACCAAGTGCGGAGCATTCAGAGTCAAATGTTGGCATTTCACTTCTTAGGGATAAGTATCCTAGAGAAGTTCCTAAACTATAACTTTCGTGTTCAGGCGAAAATCATACTTGTTTTCTGACATTTGAATGGCACATGTTCACACAGGCCATGATTTTACAAAATAGAGACCCAAGTGCGGAGGACTCAGACTTAAATGTTGCAAGTGCACTTCTTTTGGAGAAGTGTCCTACAGAAGTTTCTGTATTGTAACTCTTTGTGTTCAGGAGGAAAACACACTTGTTTTACGACGTTTCCATGAAACATGTTCATGCATGTCGTTCCCTTCGAAAAGAGTGAACCAAGTGAAGAGGACTCACAGTCATATGTAGCATGTGCACTTCTTTGGGAAGTCATGTGCAGCATGTGCACTTCTTTCGGATAAGTATCCTACACAGGTTTCTAGACTGTAAAACTTTTTATTCTGGAGAAAACCACATTTATTTTATGCTGACTCTACCTATGTTCAGGCTTGTAATGAGCTTGAAAATAGTGACCAAGTGAGGACGCATCGAATTCACATGTTTCACTTTCTCTGCTCAGTAATAAGAATCCTGTAGATGTTCATACGTTGTAAATTTTTATGTTCAGGAGAAATTCACACTGGTTTTGTGACGTTTTCATGGACTATGTTCACGCAGGCCTTGATTTTCCAAAACTGTGAAAAAAGTGAGGAGGACTGATAGTCAAATGGTGGAGGTACACTTCTCAGGGATAAGTATCCTACAGAAGATTCTGTAGTGTTACGCTTTGTGTTCAGGAGAAGATCATACTCGTTTTGCGACATTCGCATATAACATGTTCATACAGGCCATGGTTTTCCAAAAGAGTGAACCAAGTGCGGAGGATTCAGAGTCAAATGTTGGCATTTCACTTCTTAGGAATAAGTATCCTAGAGAAGTTCCTAAACTGTAACTTTTGTGTTCAGGCAAAAATCATACTTGTTTTCTGACATTTGAATGGCAGATGTTCACACAGGCCATGATTTTAGAAAATAGAGATCCAAGTGTGGAGGACTCAGACCTAAATGTTGCAAGTGCACTTCTTTAGGAGAAGTATCATACAGAAGTTTCCATATTGTAACTCTTTGTGTTCAGGAGGAAATCACACTTGTTTTACGATGTTTCGTTGAAATATGTTCATGCATGTCCTTCCCTTCGAAGATATGAACCAAGTGAAGAGGACTCACAGTCATATGTAGCTTGTGCACTTATTTGGGAAGTCATGTGCAGCATGTGCACTTCTTTCGGATAAGTATCCTACACAGGTTTCTCGACTGTAAAACTTTGTATTCTGGAGAAAACAACATTTGTTTATGCTGATTCTAACAACTATGTTCAGGCTTCTAATGAGCTTTAAAATAGTGACCAAGTGAGGAGGTGTCAAATTCACATATTACACTTTCTCTGCTCAGTGATAAGAATCCTGTAGATGTAAATACGTTGTAACTTTTTATGTTCAGAGGAATCCACACTGGTTTTGTGACGTTTTCATGGACTATGTTCACGCAGGCCTTGATTTTCCAAAACAGTGAACCAAGTGAGGAGGGTGCAGAATCAAATGTTGGAGGTTCACTGCTCAGGGATAAGTATCCTACAGAAGATTCTGTAGTGTTTCACTTTGTGTTCAGGAGAAGATCATACTCCTTTTGCGACATTCATATATAACATGTTCACGCAGGCCATGATTTTCCAAAAGAGTGAACCAAGTGCAGAGGATTCAGAGTCAAATGTTGTTATTTCACTTCTTAGGGATAAGTATCCTAGAGAAGTTCCTAAACTTTAACTGTTGTGTTCAGGCGAAAATCATACTTGTTTTCTGACATGTCAATGGCACATGTTCACACAGGCCATGATTTTACAAAAAAGAGAACCAAGTGCGGAGGACTCCGACATAAATATTGCAAGTGCAGTTCTTTAGGAGAACTATCGTACAGAAGTTTCGATATTGTAACTCTTTGTGTTCAGGAAGAAATCACACTTGTTTTACGAAGTTTCCATTAAATATGTTCATGCATGTTGTTCCCTTCGAAAATAGTGAACCAAGTGAAGAGGACTCACAGTCATATGTAGCATGTGCACTTCTTTGTGAAGTCATGTGCAGCATGTGCACTTCTTTCGGATAAGTATCCTACACAGGTTTCTAGACTGTAAAACTTTTTATTCTGGAGAAAACCACATTTGTTTTATGCTGATTCTACCAACTTTGTTCAGGCTTGTGATGAGCTTGAAAATAGTGACCAAGTGAGGACACGTCAAAGGCACATGTTTCACTTTCTCTGCTCAGTGATAAGAATCCTGTAGATGTTCATACATTGTAACTTTTTATGTTCAGGAGAAATTCATACTGGTTTTGTGACGTTTTCATGGACTATGTTCACGCAGGCCTTGATTTTCCAAATAGTGAACCAAGTGAGTAGGGCAGAGAGTCAAATGTTGGAGGTGCACTGCTCAGGGAAAAGTATCCTACAGAGGATTCTGTAGTGTTACACTTTTTGTTCAGGAGAAGATCATACTCGTTTTGCTACATCTGCATATAACAAGTTCAAGCAGGCCATGATTTTCCAAAAGAGTGAACCAAGTTCGGAGGATTCAGAGTCAAATGTTGGCATATCACTTCTTAGGGATAAGTATCCTCCAGAAGTTCCTAAACTTTAACTTTTGTGTTCAGGCGAAAATCATACTTGTTTTCTGACATTTGAATAGCACATATTCACACAGGCCATGATTTTACAAAATAGAGAACCAAATGCGGAGGACTCAGAGTTAAATGTTGCAAGTGCACTTCTTTAGGAGAAGTATCCTGCAGAACTTTCTATATTGTAACTGTGTTCAGGAGGAAATCACACTTGTTTTATGACGTTTCCATGAAACATGTTCATGCATGTCGTTCCCATCGAAAATAGTGAACCAAGTGAAGAGGACTTACAGTCATATGTAGCATGTGCACTTCTTTGGGAAGTCATGTGCAGCATGTGCACTTGTTTGGGAGAAGTATCCTACACAGGTTTCTAGGCTGTAAAACTTTGTATTCTGGAGAAAACAACATTTGTTTTGTGCTGATTCTAACAACTATGTTCAGGCTTGTAATCAGCTTGAAAATAGTGACCAAGTGAGGACATGTCAAATTCAAGGTTCACTTTCTCTGTTCAGTGATAAGAATCCTGTAGATGTTCATATGTTGTAATTTTTAAGTTCAGGAGAAATTCAAACTGGTTTTGTGACGTTTTCATGGACTATGTTTACGCAG
Organism: Typhlomys cinereus; assembly: GCA_023101885.1. NCBI lineage: Eukaryota > Metazoa > Chordata > Mammalia > Rodentia > Platacanthomyidae > Typhlomys > Typhlomys cinereus. The sequence goes on from JALPQD010000896.1 coordinate 258,573, forward strand.
GCCTTGATTTTCCAAAATTGTGAACCAAGTGAGGAGGATTGAGAGTCAAATGTTGGAGGTGCACTGCTCAGGGAGAAGTATCCTACAGAAGATTCTGTAGTGTTACACTTTGTGTTCAGGAGAAGATCATACTCGTTTTGCAACATTCGCATATAACATGTTCACGCAGGCCATGCTTTTCCAAAAGAGTGAACCAAGTGCGGAGCATTCAGAGTCAAATGTTGGCATTTCACTTCTTAGGGATAAGTATCCTAGAGAAGTTCCTAAACTATAACTTTCGTGTTCAGGCGAAAATCATACTTGTTTTCTGACATTTGAATGGCACATGTTCACACAGGCCATGATTTTACAAAATAGAGACCCAAGTGCGGAGGACTCAGACTTAAATGTTGCAAGTGCACTTCTTTTGGAGAAGTGTCCTACAGAAGTTTCTGTATTGTAACTCTTTGTGTTCAGGAGGAAAACACACTTGTTTTACGACGTTTCCATGAAACATGTTCATGCATGTCGTTGCCTTCGAAAAGAGTGAACCAAGTGAAGAGGACTCACAGTCATATGTACCATGTGCACTTCTTTGGGAAGTCATGTGCAGCATGTGCACTTCTTTCGGATAAGTATTCTACACAGGTTTCTAGACTGTAAAACTTTTTATTCTGGAGAAAACCACATTTATTTTATGCTGATCTACCACTATGTTCAGGCTTGTAATGAGCTTGAAAATAGTGACCAAGTGAGGACGCATCGAATTCACATGTTTCACTTTCTCTGCTCAGTAATAAGAATCCTGTAGATGTTCATACGTTGTAAATTTTTATGTTCAGGAGAAATTCACACTGGTTTTGTGATGTTTTCATGGACTATGTTCACGCAGGCCTTGATTTTCCAAAACTGTGAAAAAAGTGAGGAGGACTGATAGTCAAATGGTGGAGGTACACTTCTCAGGGATAAGTATCCTACAGAAGATTCTGTAGTGTTACGCTTTGTGTTCAGGAGAAGATCAAACTCGTTTTGCGACATTCGCATATAACATGTTCATACAGGCCATGGTTTTCCAAAAGAGTGAACCAAGTGCGGAGGATTCAGAGTCAAATGTTGGCATTTCACTTCTTAGGAATAAGTATCCTAGAGAAGTTCCTAAACTGTAACTTTTGTGTTCAGGCGAAAATCATACTTGTTTTCTGACATTGTAATGGCAGATGTTCACACAGGCCATGATTTTAGAAAATAGAGATCCAAGTGTGGAGGACTCAGACCTAAATGTTGCAAGTGCACTTCTTTAGGAGAAGTATCGTACAGAAGTTTCCTACATTGTAACTCTTTGTGTTCAGGAGGAAATCACACTTGTTTTACGACGTTTCCATGAAACATGTTCATGCATGTCCTTCCCATCGAAAATAGTGAACCAAGTGAAGAGGACTCACAGTCATATGTAGCTTGTGCACTTATTTGGGAAGTCATGTGCAGCATGTGCACTTCTTTCGGATAAGTATCCTACACAGGTTTCTAGACTGTAAAACTTTTTATTCTGGAGAAAACCACATTTGTTTTATGCTGATTCTACCAACTTTGTTCAGGCTTGTGATGAGCTTGAAAATAGTGACCAAGTGAGGACACGTCAAATGCACATGTTTCACTTTCTCTGCTCAGTGATAAGAATCCTGTAGATGTTCATACGTTGTAACTTTTTATGTTCAGGAGAAATTCATACTGGCTTTGGAATGTTTTCATGGACTATGTTCACGCAGGCCTTGATTTTCCAAAACAGTGAACCAAGTGAGTAGGGCAGAGAGTCAAATGTTGGAGGTGCACTGCTCAGGGATAAGTATCCTACAGAAGATTCTGTAGTGTTACACTTTGTGTTCAGGAGAAGATCATACTCGTTTTGCGACATTCGCATATAACATGTTCACGCAGGCCATGATTTTCCAAAAGAGTGAACCAAGTGCGGAGGATTCAGAGTCAAATGTTGGCATTTCACTTCTTAGGGATAAGTATCCTAGAGAAGTTCCTAAACTGTAACTTTTGTGTTCAGGCGAAAATCATACTTGTTTTCTGACATTTGAATAGCACATGATTCACACAGGCCATGATTTTACAAAATAGTGAACCAAGTGCGGAGGACTCAGAGTTAAATGTTGCAAGTGCGCTTCTTTAGGAGAAGTATCGTACAGAAGTTTCTATATTGTAACTCTTTGTGTTCAGGAGGAAATCACACTTGTTTTACGACGTTTCCATGAAACATGTTCATGCATGTCGTTCCCTTCGAAAATACTGAACCAAGTGAAGAGGACTCACAGTCATATGTAGCATGTGCACTTCTTTGGGAAGTCATGTGCAGCATGTGCACTTCTTTCGGATAAGTATCCTACACAGGTTTCTAGACTGTAAAACTTTGTATTCTGGAGAAAACACATTTGTTTTTGCTGATTCTACCAACTTTGTTCAGGCTTGTGATGAGCTTGAAAATAGTGACCAAGCGAGGACGCGTCAAATTCACATGTTTCACTTTCTCTGCTCAGTGATAAGAATCCTGTAGATGTTCATAGGTTGTAAATTTTTATGTTCAGGAGAAATTCACACTGGTTTTGTAACGTTTTCATGGACTATGTTCACGCAGGCCTTGATTTTCCAAAACAGTGAACCAAGTGAGGAGGACTGAGAGTCAAATGTTGGAGGTGCATTGCTCAGGGATAAGTATCCTACAGAAGATTCTGTAGTGTTACACTTTGTGTTAAGGAGAAGATCATACTCGTTTTGCTACATTCGTATATCACATGTTCAAGCAGGCCATGATTTTCCAAAAGAGTGAACCAAGTGCGGAGGATTCAGAGTCAAATGTTGGCATTTCACTTCTTAGGGATAAGTATCCTAGAGAAGTTCCTAAACTGTAACTTTGTGTTCAGGCGAAAATCATACTTGTTTTCTGACATTTGAATAGGCACATATTCACACAGGCCATGATTTTACAAAATAGAGAACCAAGTGCGGAGGACTCAGAGTTAAATGTTGCAAGTGCACTTCTTTAGGAGAAGTATCTTCAGAACTTTCTATATTGTAACTCTTGTGTTCAGGAGGAAATCACACTTGTTTTACGACGTTTCCATGAAACATGTTCATGCATGTCGTTCCATCGAAAATAGTGAACCAAGTGAAGAGGACTCACAGTCATATGTAGCATGTGCACTTCTTTGGGAAGTCATGTGCAGCATGTGCACTTCTTTTGGATAAGTATCATACACAGGTTTCTAGGCTGTAAAACTTTGTATTCTGGAGAAAACAACATTTGTTTTGTGCTGATTCTACCAACTATGTTAAGGCTTGTAATGAGCTTGAAAATAGTGACCAAGTGAGGACATGTCAAATTCAAGGTTCACTTTCTCTGTTCAGTGATAAGAATCCTGTAGATGTTCATATGTTTGTAATTTTTAAGTTCAGGAGAAATTCAAACTGGTTTTGTGACGTTTTCATGGACTATGTTTACGCAGGCCTTGATTTTCCAAAATTGTGAACCAAGTGAGGAGGATTGAGAGTCAAAATGTTGGAGGTTGCACTGCTCAGGGAGAAGTATCCTACAGAAAGATTCTGTAGTGTTACACTTTGTGTTCAGGAGAAGAATCATACTCGTTTTGCAACATTCGCATATAACATGTTCAGCATATAACATGTTTTAGTCAAATGTTGGCATTTCACTTCTTAGGGATAAGTATCCTAGAGAGTTCCTAAACTGTAAACTTTGGTGTCAGGCGAAAATCATACTTGTTTTCTGACATTTGAATGGCACATGTTTCACACAGGCCATGATTTTACAAAATAGAGAACCAAGTGCGAGGACTCAGACGTAAAATGTTGCAAGTGCGCTTCTTTTGGAGAAGTATTGTACAGAACTTTCGATATTGTAACTCTTTGTGTTCAGGAGGAAATCACACTTGTTTTACGACGTTTCCATGAAACATGTTCATGCATGTCGTTCCCATCGAAAATAGTGAACCAAGTGAAGAGGACTCACAGTCATATGTAGCATGTGCACTTCTTTGGGAAGTCATGTGCAGCATGTGCACTTGTTTGGGATAAGTATCCTACACAGGTTTCTAGGCTGTAAAACTTTGTCTTCTGGAGAAAACAACATTTGTTTTGTGCTGATTCTAACAACTATGTTCAGGCTTGTAATCAGCTTGAAAATAGTGACCAAGTGAGGACATGTCAAATTCAAGTTTCACTTTCTCTGTTCAGTGATAAAAATCCTGTAGATGTTCATATGTTGTAATTTTTAAGTTCAGGAGAAATTCAAACTGGTTTTGTGACGTTTTCATGGACTATGTTTACGCAGGCCTTGATTTTCCAAAATTGTAAACCAAGTGAGGAGGATTGAGAGTCAAATGCTGGAGGTGCACTGCTCAGGGAGAAGTATCCTACAGAAGATTCTGTAGTGTTACACTTTGTGTTCAGGAGAAGATCATACTCGTTTTGCAACATTCGCATATAACATGTTCACGCAGGCCATGCTTTTCCAAAAGAGTGAACCAAGTGCGGAGCATTCAGAGTCAAATGTTGGCATTTCACTTCTTAGGGATAAGTATCCTAGAGAAGTTCCTAAACTATAACTTTCGTGTTCAGGCGAAAATCATACTTGTTTTCTGACATTTGAATGGCACATGTTCACACAGGCCATGATTTTACAAAATAGAGACCCAAGTGCGGAGGACTCAGACTTAAATGTTGCAAGTGCACTTCTTTTGGAGAAGTGTCCTACAGAAGTTTCTGTATTGTAACTCTTTGTGTTCAGGAGGAAAACACACTTGTTTTACGACGTTTCCATGAAACATGTTCATGCATGTCGTTCCCTTCGAAAATAGTGAACCAAGTGAAGAGGACTCACAGTCATATGTAGCATGCGCACTTCTTGGGAAGTCATGTGCAGCATGTGCACTTCTTTCGGATAAGTATCCTACACAGGTTTCTAGACTGTAAAACTTTGTATTCTGGAGAAAACACATTTATTTTATGCTGATTCTACCACTATGTTCAGGCTTGTAATGAGCTTGAAAATAGTGACCAAGTGAGGACGCATCGAATTCACATGTTTCACTTTCTCTGCTCAGTAATAAGAATCCTGTAGATGTTCATACGTTGTAAATTTTTATGTTCAGGAGAAATTCACACACTGGTTTGTGACGTTTCATGGACTATGTTCACGCAGGCCTTGATTTTCCAAAACTGTGAAAAAGTGAGGAGGACTGATAGTCAAATGGTGGAGGTACACTTCTCAGGATAAGTATCCTACAGAAGATTCTGTAGTGTTACGCTTGTGTTCAGGAGAAGATCATACTCGTTTTGCGACATTCGCATATAACATGTTCATACAGGCCATGGTTTTCCAAAAGAGTGAACCAAGTGCGGAGGATTCAGAGTCAAATGTTGCATTTCACTTCTTAGGAATAAGTATCCTAGAGAAGTTCCTAAACTGTAACTTTTGTGTTCAGGCAAAAATCATACTTGTTTTCTGACATTTGAATGGCAGATGTTCACACAGGCCATGATTTTAGAAAATAGAGATCCAAGTGTGGAGGACTCAGACCTAAATGTTGCAAGTGCACTTCTTTAGGAGAAGTATCATACAGAAGTTTCCATATTGTAACTCTTTGTGTTCAGGAGGAAATCACACTTGTTTTACGATGTTTCGTTGAAATATGTTCATGCATGTCCTTCCCTTCGAAGATATGAACCAAGTGAAGAGGACTCACAGTCATATGTAGCTTGTGCACTTATTTGGGAAGTCATGTGCAGCATGTGCACTTCTTTCGGATAAGTATCCTACACAGGTTTCTCGACTGTAAAACTTTGTATTCTGGAGAAAACAACATTTGTTTATGCTGATTCTAACAACTATGTTCAGGCTTCTAATGAGCTTTAAAATAGTGACCAAGTGAGGAGGTGTCAAATTCCACATATTACACTTTCTCTGCTCAGTGATAAGAATCCTGTAGATGTAAATACGTTGTAACTTTTTATGTTCAGAGGAATCCACACTGGTTTTGTGACGTTTTCATGGACTATGTTCACGCAGGCCTTGATTTTCCAAAACAGTGAACCAAGTGAGGAGGGTGCAGAATCAATGTTGGAGGTTCACTGCTCAGGGATAAGTATCCTACAGAAGATTCTGTAGTGTTTCACTTTGTGTTCAGGAGAAGATCATACTCCTTTGCGACATTCATATATAACATGTTCACGCAGGCCATGATTTTCCAAAAGAGTGAACCAAGTGCAGAGGATTCAGAGTCAAATGTTGTTATTTCACTTCTTAGGGATAAGTATCCTAGAGAAGTTTCCTAAACTTTAACTGTTGTGTTCAGGCGAAAATCATACTTGTTTTCTGACATGTCAATGGCACATGTTCACAAAGGCCATGATTTTTCAAAAAAGAGAACCAAGTGCGGAGGACTCCGACATAAATATTGCAAGTGCAGTTCTTTAGGAGAACTATCGTACAGAAGTTTCAATATTGTAAACTCTTTGTGTTCAGGAGAAATCACACTTGTTTTACGAAGTTTCCATTAAACTATGTTCATGCATGTTGTTCCCTTCGAAAATAGTGAACCAAGTGAAGAGGGACTCACAGTCATATGTAAGCATGTGCACTTCTTTGTGAAAGTCATGTGCAGCATGTGCACTTCTTTCGGATAAGTATCCTACACAGGTTTCTAGACTGTAAAACTTGTTATTCTGGAGAAAACCACATTTGTTTTTATGCTGATTCTACCAACTATTGTTCAGGCTTGTAATGAGCTTGAAAATAGTGACCAAGTGAGGACACGTCAAAGGCACATGTTTCACTTTCTCTGCTCAGTGATAAGAATCCTGTAGATGTTCATACATTGTAACTTTTTATGTTCAGGAGAAATTCATACTGGTTTTGTGACGTTTTCATGGACTATGTCACGCAGGCCTTGATTTTCCAATAGTGAACCAAGTGAGTAGGGCAGAGAGTCAAATGTTGGAGGTGCACTGCTCAGGGAAAAGTATCCTACAGAGGATTCTGTAGTGTTACACTTTTTGTTCAGGAGAAGATCATACTCGTTTTGCTACATCTGCATATAACAAGTTCAAGCAGGCCATGATTTTCCAAAAGAGTGAACCAAGTTCGGAGGATTCAGAGTCAAATGTTGGCATATCACTTCTTAGGGATAAGTATCCTCCAGAAGTTCCTAAACTTTAACTTTTGTGTTCAGGCGAAAATCATACTTGTTTTCTGGACATTTGAATAGCACATATTCACACAGGCCATGATTTTTACAAAATAGAGAACCAAAATGCGGAGGACTCAGAGTTAAATGTTGCAAGTGCACTTCTTTAGGAGAAGTATCCTGCAGAAACTTTCTATATTGTAACTGTGTTTCAGGAGGAAATCACACTTGTTTTACTGACGTTTCCATGAAACATGTTCATGCATGTCGTTCCCATCGAAAATAGTGAACCAAGTGAAGAGGACTTACAGTCATATGTAGCATGTGCACTTCTTGGGAAGTCATGTGCAGCATGTGCACTTGTTTGGGAGAAGTATCCTACACAGGTTTCTAGGCTGTAAAACTTTGTATTCTGGAGAAAACAACATTTGTTTTGTGCTGATTCTAACAACTATGTTCAGGCTTGTAATCAGCTTGAAAATAGTGACCAAGTGAGGACATGTCAATTCAAGGTTCACTTTCTCTGTTCAGTGATAAGAATCCTGTAGATGTTCATATGTTGTACTTTTTAGTTCAGGAGAAATTCAAACTGGTTTTGTGACGTTTTCATGGACTATGTTTACGCAGGCCTTGATTTTCCAAAATTGTGAACCAAGTGAGGAGGATTGAGAGTCAAATGTTGGAGGTGCACTGCTCAGGGAGAAGTATCCTACAGAAGATTCTGTAGTGTTACACTTTGTGTTCAGGAGAAGATCATACTCGTTTTGCAACATTCGCATATAACATGTTCACGCAGGCCATGCTTTTCCAAAAGAGTGAACCAAGTGCGGAGCATTCAGAGTCAAATGTTGGCATTTCACTTCTTAGGGATAAGTATCCTAGAGAAGTTCCTAAACTATAACTTTCGTGTTCAGGCGAAATCATACTTGTTTTCTGACATTTTGAATGGCACATGTTCACACAGGCCATGATTTTACAAAATAGAGACCCAAGTGCGGAGACTCAGACTTAAATGTTGCAAGTGCACTTCTTTTGGAGAAGTGTCCTACAGAAGTTTCTGTATTGTAAACTCTTTGTGTTCAGGAGGAAAACACCTTGCTTTACGACGTTTCCATGAAACATGTTCATGCATGTCGTTGCCTTCGAAAAGAGTGAACCAAGTGAAGAGGACTCACAGTCATATGTACCATGTGCACTTCTTGGGAAGTCATGTGCAGCATGTGCACTTCTTTCGGATAAGTATTCTACAACAGGTTTCTAGACTGTAAAACTTTTTATTCTGGAGAAAACCACATTTATTTTATGCTGAATCTACCTATGTTCAGGCTTGTAATGAGCTTGAAAATAGTGACCAAGTGAGGACGCATCGAATTCACATGTTTCACTTTCTCTGCTCAGTAATAAGAATCCTGTAGATGTTCATACGTTGTAAATTTTTATGTTCAGGAAAAATTCACACTGGTTTTGTGATGTTTTCATGGACTATGTTCACGCAGGCCTTGATTTTCCAAACTGTGAAAAAAGTGAGGAGGACTGATAGTCAAATGGTGGAGGTACACTTCTCAGGGATAGTATCCTACAGAAGATTCTGTAGTGTTACGCTTGTGTTCAGGAGAAGATCAAACTCGTTTTGCGACATTCGCATATAACATGTTCATACAGGCCATGGTTTTCCAAAGAGTGAACCAAGTGCGGAGGATTCAGAGTCAAATGTTGGCATTTCACTTCTTAGGAATAAGTAATCCTAGAGAAGTTCCTAAACTGTAACTTTTGTGTTCAGGCGAAAATCATACTTGTTTCTGACATGTCAATGGCAGATGTTCACACAGGCCATGATTTTAGAAAATAGAGATCCAAGTGTGGAGGACTCAGACCTAAATGTTGCAAGTGCACTTCTTTAGGAGAAGTATCATACAGAAGTTTCCATATTGTAACTCTTTGTGTTCAGGAGGAAATCACACTTGTTTTACGACGTTTCCATGAAACATGTTCATGCATGTCCTTCCCATCGAAAATAGTGAACCAAGTGAAGAGGACTCACAGTCATATGTAGCTTGTGCACTTATTTGGGAAGTCATGTGCAGCATGTGCACTTCTTTCGGAAGTATCCTACACAGGTTTCTAGACTGTAAAACTTTTTATTCTGGAGAAAACCACATTTGTTTTTATGCTGATTCTACCAACTTTGTTCAGGCTTGTGATGAGCTTGAAAATAGTGACCAAGTGAGGACACGTCAAATGCACATGTTTCACTTTCTCTGCTCAGTGATAAGAATCCTGTAGATGTTCATACGTTGTAACTTTTATGTTCAGGAGAAATTCATACTGGTTTTGTGCCGTTTTCATGGACTATGTTCACGCAGGCCTTGATTTTCCAAAACAGTGAACCAAGTGAGTAGGGCAGAGAGTCAAATGTTGGAGTGCACTGCTCAGGGAAAAGTATCCTACAGAGAATTCTGTAGTGTTACACTTTTTGTTCAGGAGAAGATCATACTCGTTTTGCGACATATGCATATAACAAGTTCAAAGCAGGCCATGATTTTCCAAAAGAGTGAACCAAGTTCGGAGGATTCAGAGTCAAATGTTGGCATTTCACTTCTTAGGGATAAGTATCCTCGAGAAGTTCCTAAACTTTAACTTTTGTGTTCAGGTGAAAATCATACTTGTTTCCTGACATTTGAATAGCACATATTCACACAGGCCATGATTTTACAAATAGAGAACAAATGCGGAGGACTCAGAGTTAAATGTTGCAAGTGCACTTCTTTAGGAGAAGTATCCTACAGAACTTTCTATATTGTAACTGTGTTCAAGAGGAAATCACACTTGTTTTACGACGTTTCCATGAAACATGTTCATGCATGTCGTTCCCTTCGAAATACTGAACCAAGTGAAAAGGACTCACAGTCATATGTAGCATGTGCACTTCTTTGGGAAGTCATGTGCAGCATGTGCACTTCTTTCGGATAAGTATCCTACACAGGTTTCTAGACTGTAAAACTTTTTATTCTGGAGAAAACCACATTTGTTTTATGCTGATTCTACCAACTTTGTTCAGGCTTGTGATGAGCTTGAAAATAGTGACCAAGTGAGGACACGTCAAATGCACATGTTTCACTTTCTCTGCTCAGTGATAAGAATCCTGTAGATGTTCATACGTTGTAACTTTTTATGTTCAGGAGAAATTCATACTGGTTTTGTGACGTTTTCATGGACTATGTTCACGCAGGCCTTGATTTTCCAAAACAGTGAACCAAGTGAGTAGGGCAGAGAGTCAAATGTTGGAGGTGCACTGCTCAGGGAAAGTATCCTACAGAGGATTCTGTAGTGTTTCAACTTTTTGTTCAGGAGAAGATCATACTCGTTTGCTACATCTGCATATAACAAGTTCAAGCAGGCCATGATTTTCCAAAAGAGTGAACCAAGTTCGGAGGATTCAGAGTCAAATGTTGGCATTTCACTTCTTAGGGATAAGTATCCTCAGAAGTTCCTAAACTTTAACTTTTGTGTTCAGGCGAAAATCATACTTGATTTCTGACATTTGAATAGCACATATTCACACAGGCCATGATTTACAAAATAGAGAACGAAATGCGGAGGACTCAGAGTTAAATGTTGCAAGTGCACTTCTTTAGGAGAAGTATCCTGCAGAACTTTCTATATTGTAACTGTGTTCAGGAGGAAATCACACTGTTTTACGACGTTTCCATGAAACATGTTCATGCATGTCGTTCCCATCGAAAATAGTGAACCAAGTGAAGAGAACTTACAGTCATATGTAGCATGTGCACTTCTTTGGGAAGTCATGTGCAGCATGTGCACTTGTTTGGGAGAAGTATCCTACACAGGTTTCTAGGCTGTAAAACTTTGTATTCTGGAGAAAACAACATTTGTTTTGTGCTGATTCTAACAACTATGTTCAGGCTTGTAATCAGCTTGAAAATAGTGACCAAGTGAGGACATGTCAAATTCAAGGTTCACTTTCTCTGTTCAGTGATAAGAATCCTGTAGATGTTCATATGTTGTAATTTTTAAGTTCAGGAGAAATTCAAACTGGTTTTGTGACGTTTTCATGGACTATGTTTACGCAGGCCTTGATTTTCCAAAATTGTGAACCAAGTGAGGAGGATTGAGAGTCAAATGTTGGAGGTGCACTGCTCAGGGAGAAGTATCCTACAGAAGATTCTGTAGTGTTACACTTGTGTTCAGGAGAAAGATCATACTCGTTTTGCAACATTCGCATATAACATGTTCACGCAGGCCATGCTTTTCCAAAAGAGTGAACCAAGTGCGGAGCATTCAGAGTCAAATGTTGGCATTTCACTTCTTAGGGATAAGTATCCTAGAGAAGTTCCTAAACTATAACTTTCGTGTTCAGGCGAAAATCATACTTGTTTCTGACATTTGAATGGCACATGTTCACACAGGCCATGATTTTACAAAATAGAGGACCCAAGTGCGGAGGACTCAGACTTAAATGTTGCAAGTGCACTTCTTTGGAGAAGTGTCCTACAGAAGTTTCTGTATTGTAACTCTTTGTGTTCAGGAGGAAAACACACTTGCTTTACGACGTTTCCATGAAACATGTTCATGCATGTCGTTGCCTTCGAAAAGAGTGAACCAAGTGAAGAGGACTCACAGTCATATGTACCATGTGCACTCTTTGGGAAGTCATGTGCAGCATGTGCACTTCTTCGGATAAGTATTCTACACAGGTTTCTAGACTGTAAAACTTTTTATTCTGGAGAAAACCACATTTATTTTATGCTGAATCTACCTATGTTCAGGCTTGTAATGAGCTTGAAAATAGTGACCAAGTGAGGGACGCATCGAATTCACATGTTTCACTTTCTCTGCTCAGTAATAAGAATCCTGTAGATGTTCATACGTTGTAAATTTTATGTTCAGGAAAAATTCACACTGGTTTTGTGATGTTTTCATGGACTATGTTCACGCAGGCCTGATTTTCCAAAACTGTGAAAAAAGTGAGGAGGACTGATAGTCAAATGGTGGAGGTACACTTCTCAGGGATAAGTATCCTACAGAAGATTCTGTAGTGTTACGCTTTGTGTTCAGGAGAAGATCAACTCGTTTTGCGACATTCGCATATAACATGTTCATACAGGCCATGGTTTTCCAAAAGAGTGAACCAAGTGCGGAGGATTCAGAGTCAAATGTTGGCATTTCACTTCTTAGGAATAAGTATCCTAGAGAAGTTCCTAAACTGTAACTTTTGTGTTCAGGCGAAAATCATACTTGTTTTCTGACATGTCAATGGCAGATGTTCACACAGGCCATGATTTTAGAAAATAGAGATCCAAGTGTGGAGGACTCAGACCTAAATGTTGCAAGTGCACTTCTTTAGGAGAAGTATCATACAGAAGTTTCCATATTGTAACTCTTTGTGTTCAGGAGGAAATCACACTTGTTTTACGACGTTTCCATGAAACATGTTCATGCATGTCCTTCCCATCGAAAATAGTGAACCAAGTGAAGAGGACTCACAGTCATATGTAGCTTGTGCACTTATTTGGGAAGTCATGTGCAGCATGTGCACTTCTTTCGGAAGTATCCTACACAGGTTTCTAGACTGTAAAACTTTTTATTCTGGAGAAAACCACATTTGTTTTATGCTGATTCTACCAACTTTGTTCAGGCTTGTGATGAGCTTGAAAATAGTGACCAAGTGAGGACACGTCAAATGCACATGTTCACTTTCTCTGCTCAGTGATAAGAATCCTGTAGATGTTCATACGTTGTAACTTTTATGTTCAGGAGAAATTCATACTGGTTTTGTGCCGTTTCATGGACTATGTTCACGCAGGCCTTGATTTTCCAAAACAGTGAACCAAGTGAGTAGGGCAGAGAGTCAAATGTTGGAGGTGCACTGCTCAGGGAAAAGTATCCTACAGAGAATTCTGTAGTGTTACACTTTTTGTTCAGGAGAAGATCATACTCGTTTTGCGACATATGCATATAACAAGTTCAAGCAGGCCATGATTTTCCAAAAGAGTGAACCAAGTTCGGAGGATTCAGAGTCAAATGTTGGCATTTCACTTCTTAGGGATAAGTATCCTAGAGAAGTTCCTAAACTATAACTTTCGTGTTCAGGCGAAAATCATACTTGTTTTCTGACATTTGAATGGCACATGTTCACACAGGCCATGATTTTACAAAATAGAGACCCAAGTGCGGAGGACTCAGACTTAAATGTTGCAAGTGCACTTCTTTTGGAGAAGTGTCCTACAGAAGTTTCTGTATTGTAACTCTTTGTGTTCAGGAGGAAAACACACTTGCTTTACGACGTTTCCATGAAACATGTTCATGCATGTCGTTGCCTTCGAAAAGAGTGAACCAAGTGAAGAGGACTCACAGTCATATGTACCATGTGCACTTCTTTGGGAAGTCATGTGCAGCATGTGCACTTCTTTCGGATAAGTATTCTACACAGGTTTCTAGACTGTAAAACTTTTTATTCTGGAGAAAACCACATTTGTTTTATGCTGATTCTACCAACTTTGTTCAGGCTTGTGATGAGCTTGAAAATAGTGACCAAGTGAGGACACGTCAAATGCACATGTTTCACTTTCTCTGCTCAGTGATAAGAATCCTGTAGATGTTCATACGTTGTAACTTTTTATGTTCAGGAGAAATTCATACTGGTTTTGTGACGTTTTCATGGACTATGTTCACGCAGGCCTTGATTTCCAAAACAGTGAACCAAGTGAGTAGGGCAGAGAGTCAAATGTTGGAGGTGCACTGCTCAGGGAAAAGTATCCTACAGAGGATTCTGTAGTGTTACACTTTTTGTTCAGGAGAAGATCATACTCGTTTTGCTACATCTGCATATAACAAGTTCAAGCAGGCCATGATTTTCCAAAAGAGTGAACCAAGTTCGGAGGATTCAGAGTCAAATGTTGGCATTTCACTTCTTAGGGATAAGTATCCTCCAGAAGTTCCTAAACTTTAACTTTTGTGTTCAGGCGAAAATCATACTTGATTTCTGACATTTGAATAGCACATATTCACACAGGCCATGATTTTACAAAATAGAGAACGAAATGCGGAGGACTCAGAGTTAAATGTTGCAAGTGCACTTCTTAGGAGAAGTATCCTGCAGAACTTTCTATATTGTAACTGTGTTCAGGAGGAAATCACACTTGTTTTACGACGTTTCCATGAAACATGTTCATGCATGTCGTTCCCATCGAAAATAGTGAACCAAGTGAAGAGAACTTACAGTCATATGTAGCATGTGCACTTCTTTGGGAAGTCATGTGCAGCATGTGCACTTGTTTGGGAGAAGTATCCTACACAGGTTTCTAGGCTGTAAAACTTTGTATTCTGGAGAAAACAACATTTGTTTTGTGCTGATTCTAACAACTATGTTCAGGCTTGTAATCAGCTTGAAAATAGTGACCAAGTGAGGACATGTCAAATTCAAGGTTCACTTTCTCTGTTCAGTGATAAGAATCCTGTAGATGTTCATATGTTGTAATTTTTAAGTTCAGGAGAAATTCAAACTGGTTTTGTGACGTTTTAATGGACTATGTTTACGCAGGCCTTGATTTTCCAAAATTGTGAACCAAGTGAGGAGGATTGAGAGTCAAATGTTGGAGGTGCACTGCTCAGGGAGAAGTATCCTACAGAAGATTCTGTAGTGTTACACTTTGTGTTCAGGAGAAGATCATACTCGTTTTGCAACATTCGCATATAACATGTTCACGCAGGCCATGCTTTTCCAAAAGAGTGAACCAAGTGCGGAGCATTCAGAGTCAAATGTTGGCATTTCACTTCTTAGGGATAAGTATCCTAGAGAAGTTCCTAAACTATAACTTTCGTGTTCAGGCGAAAATCATACTTGTTTTCTGACATTTGAATGGCACATGTTCACACAGGCCATGATTTTACAAAATAGAGACCCAAGTGCGGAGGACTCAGACTTAAATGTTGCAAGTGCACTTCTTTTGGAGAAGTGTCCTACAGAAGTTTCTGTATTGTAACTCTTTGTGTTCAGGAGGAAAACACACTTGCTTTACGACGTTTCCATGAAACATGTTCATGCATGTCGTTGCCTTCGAAAAGAGTGAACCAAGTGAAGAGGACTCACAGTCATATGTACCATGTGCACTTCTTTGGGAAGTCATGTGCAGCATGTGCACTTCTTTCGGATAAGTATTCTACACAGGTTTCTAGACTGTAAAACTTTTTATTCTGGAGAAAACCACATTTATTTTATGCTGAATCTACCTATGTTCAGGCTTGTAATGAGCTTGAAAATAGTGACCAAGTGAGGACGCATCGAATTCACATGTTTCACTTTCTCTGCTCAGTAATAAGAATCCTGTAGATGTTCATACGTTGTAAATTTTTATGTTCAGGAAAAATTCACACTGGTTTTGTGATGTTTTCATGGACTATGTTCACGCAGGCCTTGATTTTCCAAAACTGTGAAAAAAGTGAGGAGGACTGATAGTCAAATGGTGGAGGTACACTTCTCAGGGATAAGTATCCTACAGAAGATTCTGTAGTGTTACGCTTTGTGTTCAGGAGAAGATCAAACTCGTTTTGCGACATTCGCATATAACATGTTCATACAGGCCATGGTTTTCCAAAAGAGTGAACCAAGTGCGGAGGATTCAGAGTCAAATGTTGGCATTTCACTTCTTAGGAATAAGTATCCTAGAGAAGTTCCTAAACTGTAACTTTTGTGTTCAGGCGAAAATCATACTTGTTTTCTGACATGTCAATGGCAGATGTTCACACAGGCCATGATTTTAGAAAATAGAGATCCAAGTGTGGAGGACTCAGACCTAAATGTTGCAAGTGCACTTCTTTAGGAGAAGTATCATACAGAAGTTTCCATATTGTAACTCTTTGTGTTCAGGAGGAAATCACACTTGTTTTACGACGTTTCCATGAAACATGTTCATGCATGTCCTTCCCATCGAAAATAGTGAACCAAGTGAAGAGGACTCACAGTCATATGTAGCTTGTGCACTTATTTGGGAAGTCATGTGCAGCATGTGCACTTCTTTCGGAAGTATCCTACACAGGTTTCTAGACTGTAAAACTTTTTATTCTGGAGAAAACCACATTTGTTTTATGCTGATTCTACCAACTTTGTTCAGGCTTGTGATGAGCTTGAAAATAGTGACCAAGTGAGGACACGTCAAATGCACATGTTTCACTTTCTCTGCTCAGTGATAAGAATCCTGTAGATGTTCATACGTTGTAACTTTTTATGTTCAGGAGAAATTCATACTGGTTTTGTGCCGTTTTCATGGACTATGTTCACGCAGGCCTTGATTTTCCAAAACAGTGAACCAAGTGAGTAGGGCAGAGAGTCAAATGTTGGAGGTGCACTGCTCAGGGAAAAGTATCCTACAGAGAATTCTGTAGTGTTACACTTTTTGTTCAGGAGAAGATCATACTCGTTTTGCGACATATGCATATAACAAGTTCAAGCAGGCCATGATTTTCCAAAAGAGTGAACCAAGTTCGGAGGATTCAGAGTCAAATGTTGGCATTTCACTTCTTAGGGATAAGTATCCTCGAGAAGTTCCTAAACTTTAACTTTTGTGTTCAGGTGAAAATCATACTTGTTTCCTGACATTTGAATAGCACATATTCACACAGGCCATGATTTTACAAAATAGAGAACCAAATGCGGAGGACTCAGAGTTAAATGTTGCAAGTGCACTTCTTTAGGAGAAGTATCCTACAGAACTTTCTATATTGTAACTGTGTTCAAGAGGAAATCACACTTGTTTTACGACGTTTCCATGAAACATGTTCATGCATGTCGTTCCCTTCGAAAATACTGAACCAAGTGAAAAGGACTCACAGTCATATGTAGCATGTGCACTTCTTTGGGAAGTCATGTGCAGCATGTGCACTTCTTTCGGATAAGTATCCTACACAGGTTTCTAGACTGTAAAACTTTTTATTCTGGAGAAAACCACATTTGTTTTATGCTGATTCTACCAACTTTGTTCAGGCTTGTGATGAGCTTGAAAATAGTGACCAAGTGAGGACACGTCAAATGCACATGTTTCACTTTCTCTGCTCAGTGATAAGAATCCTGTAGATGTTCATACGTTGTAACTTTTTATGTTCAGGAGAAATTCATACTGGTTTTGTGACGTTTTCATGGACTATGTTCACGCAGGCCTTGATTTTCCAAAACAGTGAACCAAGTGAGTAGGGCAGAGAGTCAAATGTTGGAGGTGCACTGCTCAGGGAAAAGTATCCTACAGAGGATTCTGTAGTGTTACACTTTTTGTTCAGGAGAAGATCATACTCGTTTTGCTACATCTGCATATAACAAGTTCAAGCAGGCCATGATTTTCCAAAAGAGTGAACCAAGTTCGGAGGATTCAGAGTCAAATGTTGGCATTTCACTTCTTAGGGATAAGTATCCTCCAGAAGTTCCTAAACTTTAACTTTTGTGTTCAGGCGAAAATCATACTTGATTTCTGACATTTGAATAGCACATATTCACACAGGCCATGATTTTACAAAATAGAGAACGAAATGCGGAGGACTCAGAGTTAAATGTTGCAAGTGCACTTCTTTAGGAGAAGTATCCTGCAGAACTTTCTATATTGTAACTGTGTTCAGGAGGAAATCACACTTGTTTTACGACGTTTCCATGAAACATGTTCATGCATGTCGTTCCCATCGAAAATAGTGAACCAAGTGAAGAGGACTTACAGTCATATGTAGCATGTGCACTTCTTTGGGAAGTCATGTGCAGCATGTGCACTTGTTTGGGAGAAGTATCCTACACAGGTTTCTAGGCTGTAAAACTTTGTATTCTGGAGAAAACAACATTTGTTTTGTGCTGATTCTAACAACTATGTTCAGGCTTGTAATCAGCTTGAAAATAGTGACCAAGTGAGGACATGTCAAATTCAAGGTTCACTTTCTCTGTTCAGTGATAAGAATCCTGTAGATGTTCATATGTTGTAATTTTTAAGTTCAGGAGAAATTCAAACTGGTTTTGTGACGTTTTAATGGACTATGTTTACGCAGGCCTTGATTTTCCAAAATTGTGAACCAAGTGAGGAGGATTGAGAGTCAAATGTTGGAGGTGCACTGCTCAGGGAGAAGTATCCTACAGAAGATTCTGTAGTGTTACACTTTGTGTTCAGGAGAAGATCATACTCGTTTTGCAACATTCGCATATAACATGTTCACGCAGGCCATGCTTTTCCAAAAGAGTGAACCAAGTGCGGAGCATTCAGAGTCAAATGTTGGCATTTCACTTCTTAGGGATAAGTATCCTAGAGAAGTTCCTAAACTATAACTTTCGTGTTCAGGCGAAAATCATACTTGTTTTCTGACATTTGAATGGCACATGTTCACACAGGCCATGATTTTACAAAATAGAGACCCAAGTGCGGAGGACTCAGACTTAAATGTTGCAAGTGCACTTCTTTTGGAGAAGTGTCCTACAGAAGTTTCTGTATTGTAACTCTTTGTGTTCAGGAGGAAAACACACTTGCTTTACGACGTTTCCATGAAACATGTTCATGCATGTCGTTGCCTTCGAAAAGAGTGAACCAAGTGAAGAGGACTCACAGTCATATGTACCATGTGCACTTCTTTGGGAAGTCATGTGCAGCATGTGCACTTCTTTCGGATAAGTATTCTACACAGGTTTCTAGACTGTAAAACTTTTTATTCTGGAGAAAACCACATTTATTTTATGCTGAATCTACCTATGTTCAGGCTTGTAATGAGCTTGAAAATAGTGACCAAGTGAGGACGCATCGAATTCACATGTTTCACTTTCTCTGCTCAGTAATAAGAATCCTGTAGATGTTCATACGTTGTAAATTTTTATGTTCAGGAAAAATTCACACTGGTTTTGTGATGTTTTCATGGACTATGTTCACGCAGGCCTTGATTTCCAAAACTGTGAAAAAAGTGAGGAGGACTGATAGTCAAATGGTGGAGGTACACTTCTCAGGGATAAGTATCCTACAGAAGATTCTGTAGTGTTACGCTTTGTGTTCAGGAGAAGATCAAACTCGTTTTGCGACATTCGCATATAACATGTTCATACAGGCCATGGTTTTCCAAAAGAGTGAACCAAGTGCGGAGGATTCAGAGTCAAATGTTGGCATTTCACTTCTTAGGAATAAGTATCCTAGAGAAGTTCCTAAACTGTAACTTTTGTGTTCAGGCGAAAATCATACTTGTTTTCTGACATGTCAATGGCAGATGTTCACACAGGCCATGATTTTAGAAAATAGAGATCCAAGTGTGGAGGACTCAGACCTAAATGTTGCAAGTGCACTTCTTTAGGAGAAGTATCATACAGAAGTTTCCATATTGTAACTCTTTGTGTTCAGGAGGAAATCACACTTGTTTTACGACGTTTCCATGAAACATGTTCATGCATGTCCTTCCCATCGAAAATAGTGAACCAAGTGAAGAGGACTCACAGTCATATGTAGCTTGTGCACTTATTTGGGAAGTCATGTGCAGCATGTGCACTTCTTTCGGATAAGTATCCTACACAGGTTTCTAGACTGTAAAACTTTTTATTCTGGAGAAAACCACATTTGTTTTATGCTGATTCTACCAACTTTGTTCAGGCTTGTGATGAGCTTGAAAATAGTGACCAAGTGAGGACACGTCAAATGCACATGTTTCACTTTCTCTGCTCAGTGATAAGAATCCTGTAGATGTTCATACGTTGTAACTTTTTATGTTCAGGAGAAATTCATACTGGTTTTGTGCCGTTTTCATGGACTATGTTCACGCAGGCCTTGATTTTCCAAAACAGTGAACCAAGTGAGTAGGGCAGAGAGTCAAATGTTGGAGGTGCACTGCTCAGGGAAAAGTATCCTACAGAGAATTCTGTAGTGTTACACTTTTTGTTCAGGAGAAGATCATACTCGTTTTGCGACATATGCATATAACAAGTTCAAGCAGGCCATGATTTTCCAAAAGAGTGAACCAAGTTCGGAGGATTCAGAGTCAAATGTTGGCATTTCACTTCTTAGGGATAAGTATCCTCGAGAAGTTCCTAAACTTTAACTTTTGTGTTCAGGTGAAAATCATACTTGTTTCCTGACATTTGAATAGCACATATTCACACAGGCCATGATTTTACAAAATAGAGAACCAAATGCGGAGGACTCAGAGTTAAATGTTGCAAGTGCACTTCTTTAGGAGAAGTATCCTACAGAACTTTCTATATTGTAACTGTGTTCAAGAGGAAATCACACTTGTTTTACGACGTTTCCATGAAACATGTTCATGCATGTCGTTCCCTTCGAAAATACTGAACCAAGTGAAAAGGACTCACAGTCATATGTAGCATGTGCACTTCTTTGGGAAGTCATGTGCAGCATGTGCACTTCTTTCGGATAAGTATCCTACACAGGTTTCTAGACTGTAAAACTTTTTATTCTGGAGAAAACCACATTTGTTTTATGCTGATTCTACCAACTTTGTTCAGGCTTGTGATGAGCTTGAAAATAGTGACCAAGTGAGGACACGTCAAATGCACATGTTTCACTTTCTCTGCTCAGTGATAAGAATCCTGTAGATGTTCATACGTTGTAACTTTTTATGTTCAGGAGAAATTCATACTGGTTTTGTGACGTTTTCATGGACTATGTTCACGCAGGCCTTGATTTTCCAAAACAGTGAACCAAGTGAGTAGGGCAGAGAGTCAAATGTTGGAGGTGCACTGCTCAGGGAGAAGTATCCTACAGAAGATTCTGTAGTGTTACACTTTGTGTTCAGGAGAAGATCATACTCGTTTTGCAACATTCGCATATAACATGTTCACGCAGGCCATGCTTTTCCAAAAGAGTGAACCAAGTGCGGAGCATTCAGAGTCAAATGTTGGCATTTCACTTCTTAGGGATAAGTATCCTAGAGAAGTTCCTAAACTATAACTTTCGTGTTCAGGCGAAAATCATACTTGTTTTCTGACATTTGAATGGCACATGTTCACACAGGCCATGATTTTACAAAATAGAGACCCAAGTGCGGAGGACTCAGACTTAAATGTTGCAAGTGCACTTCTTTTGGAGAAGTGTCCTACAGAAGTTTCTGTATTGTAACTCTTTGTGTTCAGGAGGAAAACACACTTGTTTTACGACGTTTCCATGAAACATGTTCATGCATGTCGTTGCCTTTGAAAAGAGTGAACCAAGTGAAGAGGACTCACAATCATATGTACCATGTGCACTTCTTTGGGAAGTCATGTGCAGCATGTGCACTTCTTTCGGATAAGTATTCTACACAGGTTTCTAGACTGTAAAACTTTTTATTCTGGAGAAAACCACATTTATTTTATGCTGAATCTACCTATGTTCAGGCTTGTAATGAGCTTGAAAATAGTGACCAAGTGAGGACGCATCGAATTCACATGTTTCACTTTCTCTGCTCAGTAATAAGAATCCTGTAGATGTTCATACGTTGTAAATTTTTATCTTCAGGAAAATTTCACACTGGTTTTGTGATGTTTTCATGGACTATGTTCACGCAGGCCTTGATTTTCCAAAACTGTGAAAAAAGTGAGGAGGACTGATAGTCAAATGGTGGAGGTACACTTCTCAGGGATAAGTATCCTACAGAAGATTCTGTAGTGTTACGCTTTGTGTTCAGGAGAAGATCATACTCGTTTTGCGACATTCGCATATATCATGTTCATACAGGCCATGGTTTTCCAAAAGAGTGAACCAAGTGCGGAGGATTCAGAGTCAAATGTTGGCATTTCACTTCTTAGGAATAAGTATCCTAGAGAAGTTCCTAAACTGTAACTTTTGTGTTCAGGCGAAAATCATACTTGTTTTCTGACATGTCAATGGCAGATGTTCACACAGGCCATGATTTTAGAAAATAGAGATCCAAGTGTGGAGGACTCAGACCTAAATGTTGCAAGTGCACTTCTGTAGGAGAAGTATCATACAGAAGTTTCCATATTGTAACTCTTTGTGTTCAGGAGGAAATCACACTTGTTTTAGGACGTTTCCATGAAACGTGTTCATGCATGTCGTTCCCTTCGAAAACAGTGAACCAAGTGAAGAGGACTCACAGTCATATGTAGCATGTGCACTCCTTTGGGAAGTCATGTGCAGCATGTGCACTTCTTTCAGATAAGTATCCTACACAGGTTTCTAGACTGTAACACTTTGTATTCTGGAGAAAACAACATTTGTTTTGTGCTGATTCTACCAACTATGTTCAGGCTTGTAATGAGCTTGAAAATAGTGACCAAGCGAGGACATTTCAAATTCACATGATTCACTTTGTCTTCTCAGTGATAAGAATCCTGTAGATATTCACGCATTGTAACTTTTTATGTTCCGGAGAAATGCACACTGGTTTTGTGACGTTTTCATGGAATATGTTCACGCAGGCCTTGATTTTCCAAAATTGTGAACCAAGTGAGGAGGACTGAGAGTCAAATGTTGGAGGTGCACTTCTCAGGGATATGTATTCTGCAAAAGATTCTATAGTGTTACACTTTGTGTTCAGGAGGGGATCATACTCGTTTTGCGACATTCGCATATAATATGTTCACGCAGGCCATGATTTTCCAAGAGAGTGAACCAAGTGCAGGGCATTCAGAATCAAATGTTGGAATTTCACTTCTTAGGGATAAGTATCCTAGAGAAGTTCCTATACTGTGACATTTGTGTTCAGGCGAAAATCATACTTGTTTTGTGACATTTGAATGGCACATATTCACACAGGCCATGATTTTACAAAATAGTGAACCAAGTGAGGAAGACTCTGAGTTAAATGGTGCAAGTGCACTTCATTAGGAGAAGTATCGCACAGAAGTTTCTGTATTGGAACTCTTTGTGTTCAGGAGGAAATCACACTTGTTTTAGGACGTTTCCATGAATCATGTTCATGCATGTCGTTCCCTTCGAAAATAGTGAACCAAGTGAAGAGGACTCACAGTCATATGTAGCATGTGCACTTCTTTGGGAAGTCATGTGCAGCATGTGAACTTCTTTCGGATAAGTATGCTACACAGGTTTCTAGACTGTAAAACTTTCTTTTCTGGATAAAACAACATTTGTTTTGTGCTGATTCTACCAACTATGTTCAGGATTGTAATGAGCTTGAAAATAGTGTCCAAGTGAGGACGCATCAAATTCACATGTTTCACTTTCTCTGCTCAGTGATAAGAATCTTGTAGATGTTCATACCTTCTAACTTTTTATGTTCAGGAGAAATTCACACTGGTTTTGTGACGTTTTCATGGAATATGTTCACGCTGGCCTTGATTTTCCAAAATAGTGAACCTAGTGAGGAGGACTGAGAGTCAAATATTGAGGTACACTGCTCATGGATAAGTATCCTACCGAAGATTCTGTAGTGTTACGCTTTGTGTTCAGGAGAAGATCATCCTCGTTTTGTGACTTTTGCACATAACATGTTCACGCAGGCCATGATTTTCCAAAGGAGAGAAACAAGTGCGGAGGATTCAGAGTCAAATGTTGGCATTTCACTTCTTAGGGATAAGATCCAAGAGAAGTTCCTAAACTGTAACTTTTGTGTTCAGGCAAAAATCATACTTGTTTTCTGACATTGAAATGGCACATGTTCACACAGGCCTTGATTTTCCAAAATAGTGAACCAAGTGAAGAAGACTGAGATTCAAATGTTGGAGGTGCACTTCTCAGGGATAAGTATTCTACAGAAGATTCTGTAGTGTTACACTTTCTGTTCAGGAGAAGATCATACTCGTTTTGCGACATTCGCCCATAACATGATCACGCAGGCCATGATTTTCCAAAAGAGTAAACCAAGTGCGGAGCATTCAGAGTCAAATGTTGGCATTTCACTTCTTAGGGATAAGTATCCTAGAGAAGTTCCTAAACTGTATCTTTTGTGTTCAGGCAAAAATCATACTTGTTTTCTGACATTGGAATGGCACATGTTCACACAGGCCTTGATTTTCCAAAATAGTGGACCAAGTGAAGAAGACTGAGATTCAAATGTTGGAGGTGCACTTCTCAGGGATAAGTATTCTACAGAAGATTCTGTAGTGTTACACTTTCTGTTCAGGAGAAGATCATACTCGTTTTGCGACATTCGCCCATCACATGATCACACAGGCCATGATTTTCCAAAAGAGTAAACCAATTGCGGAGCATTCAGAGTCAAATGTTGGCATTTCACTTCTTAGGGATAAGTATCCTAGAGAAGTTCCTATACTGTAACATTTGTGTTCAGGCGAAAAAAATACTTTTTTTGTGACGTTTGAATGGCATTGTTCACACAGACCTGATTTCACAAATAGAGAACCAAGTGCAGAGGACTCAGAGTTAAATGTTGCAAGTGCACTTCTTTAGGAGAAGTATCATACAGAAGTTGCTATATTGTAATTCTTTGTGTTCAGGAGGAAATCACACTCGTTTTAGGACGTTTCCATGAAACATGTTCATGCATGTCGTTCCCTTCGAAAATAGTGAACCAAGTGAAGAGGACTCACAGTCATATGTAGCATGTGCACTTCTTTGGGAAGTCATGTGCAGCATGTGCACTTGTTTGGGATAAGTATCCTACACAGGTTTCTAGACTGTAAAACTTTGTATTCTGGAGAAAACATTTGTTTTTTGCTGATTCTACCAACTATATTCAGGTTTGTAATGAGCTTGAAAATAGTTACCAAGTGAGGACGCGTGAAATTCACATGTTTCACTTTCTCTTCTCAGTGATAAGAATCCTGTAGATTGGGGCTGGAGAGGTGGCTCAGGGGTTAAGCTTCTGCCTTGCAGGCGGAAGGTCCTGAGTTCGGATCCCAGATCCCACGTATAGACACCAGGCGGTAACGGGGGCGACCTGCGCTTCTGGTCCTGGTAGGGCGGCGCCTGTGAATCCCAGGGCAGAAGGAGGTGGAGGTGTCCATGGTGGTTCGCGAATTCGTCCGTGGTTCTACACACACACACACACACACACACACACACACACACACACACACACGCACATGCGCACAGTTGAATAAATAATAATAATAATAATAATAATAAAATTAAAAAAAAAAAAAAAAAAAAAAAAGAATCCTGTAGATGTTCATACGTTGTAACTTTTTATGTTCAGGAGAAATTCACACTGGTTTTGTGACGTTTTCATGGACTATGTTCTTGCAGGCTTTGATTTTAAAAAACAGTGAACCAAGTGAGGAGGACTGAGAATCAAATGTTGGAGGTGCAATGATCAGGGATAAGTATGCTATAGAAGATTCTGTAGTGTTACACTTTGTGTTCAGGAGAAGATCATACTCGTTTTGTGACATTTGCATATAACATGTTCAGGCAGGCCATGATTTTCCAAAAGAGTGAACCAAGTGCAGGGCATTCAGAGTCAAATGTTGGCATTTCACTTCTTAGGGATAAGTATCCTAGAGAAGTTCCTAAACTGTAACTTTGGTGTTCAGGCGAAAATCATACTTGTTTTCTGACATTTGAATGGCACATGTTCACACAGGCCATGATTTTACAAAATAAAGAACCAAGTGCGGAGGACTCAGACTTAAATATTGCAAGTGCATTTCTTTTGGAGAAGTATTGTACAGAACTTTTGATATTGTAACTCTTTGTGTTCAGGAGGAAATCACACTTGATTTACGACGTTTCCATGAAACATGTTCATGCATGTCGTTCCCATCGAAAATAGTGAACCAAGTGAAGAGGACTCACAGTCATATGTAGCATGCGCACTTCTTTGGGAAGTCATTGGCAGCATGTGCACTTCTTTCGGATAAGTATCCTACACAGGTTTCTAGACTGTAAAATTTTGTATTCTGGAGAAATCAACATTTGTTTTGTGCTGATACTACCAACTATGTTCAGGCTTGTAATGAGCTTCAAAACAGTAAACAAGTGGCGACGTGTGAAATTCACATGTTTCACTTTCTCTGCTTAGTGATAAGATTCCTGTAGATGATCATACGTTGTAACTTTTTATGTTGAGAAGAAATTCACACTGGTTTTGTGACGTTTTAATGGACTATGTTCACGCAGGCCTTGATTTTCCAAGACAGTGAACCAAGTGAGGAGGGCAGAGAGTCAAATGTTGGAGGTGCACTGCTCAGAGATAAGTATCCTACAGAAGATTCTGCATGTTTCTTTTTGTGTTCAGGAGGAGATCATACTCGTTTTGTGACATTCGTATACAACATGATCATGCAGGCCATGATTTTCCAAAAGAGATAACCAAGTGCGGAGGATTCAGAATCAAATGTTGGCATTTCACTTCTTAGGGATAAGTATCCTAGAGAAGTTCTTAAACTGTAACTTTTGTGTTCAGGCGAAAATCATACTTGTTTTCTGAAATTTGAATGGCACATGTTCACACAGGCCATGATTTTACAAAACAGAGAACCAAGTGCGGAGGACTCAGAGTTAAATGTTGCAAGTGCACTTCTTTAGGAGAATATCATATAGAAGTTTCTATATTGTAACTCTTTGTGTTCAGGAGGAAATCACACTTGTTATACGACGTTTCCTTGAAACATGTTCATGCATGTCGTTCCCTTCGAAAATATGAACCAAGTGAAGAGGACTCACACACATATGTAGCATGTGCACTTCTTTGGGATAAGTATCCTACACAGGTTTCTAGACTGTAAAATTTTGTATTCTGGAGAAAACAACATTTGTTTTGTGCTGATTCTACCAACTATGTTCAGGCTTGTAATGAGCTTGAAAATAGTGACCAAGCGAGGACATGTCAAATTCACATGATTCACTTTGTCTTCTCAGTGATAAGAATCCTGTAGATATTCACGTGTTGTAACTTTTTATGTTCAGGAGAAATTCACACTGGTTTTGTGACGTTTTCATGGAATATGTTCACGCAGGCCTTGATTTTCCAAGACAGTGAACCAAGTGAGGAGGACTGAGAGTCAAATGTTGGAGGTGCACTTCTCAGGGATATGTATCCTGCAAAAGATTCTATAGTGTTACACTTTGTGTTCAGGAGGGGATCATACTCGTTTTGCGACATTCGCATATAATATGTTCACGCAGGCCATGATTTTCCAAGAGAGTGAACCAAGTGCAGGGCATTCAGAGTCAAATGTTGGAATTTCACTTCTTAGGGATAAGTATCCTAGAGAAGTTCCTATACTGTGACATTTGTGTTCAGGCGAAAATCATACTTGTTTTGTGACATTTGAATGGCACATATTCACACATGCCATGATTTTACAAAATAGTGAACCAAGTGAGGAAGACTCTGAGTTAAATGGTGCAAGTGCACTTCATTAGGAGAAGTATCGCACAGAAGTTTCTATATTGGAACTCTTTGTGTTCAGGAGGAAATCACACTTGTTTTAGGACGTTTCCATGAATCATGTTCATGCATGTCGTTCCCTTCGAAAATAGTGAACCAAGTGAAGAGGACTCACAGTCATATGTAGCATGTGCACTTCTTTGGGAAGTCATGTGCAGCATGTGCACTTCTTTCGGATAAGTATGCTACACAGGTTTCTAGACTGTAAAACTTTCTTTTCTGGATAAAACAACATTTGTTTTGTGCTGATTCTACCAACTATGTTCAGGCTTGTAATGAGCTTGAAAATAGTGTCCAAGTGAGGACGCGTCAAATTCACATATTTCACTTTCTCTGCTCAGTGATAAAAATCTTGTAGATGTTCATACCTTCTAACTTTTTATGTTCAGGAGAAATTCACACTGGTTTTGTGACGTTTTCATGGAATATGTTCACGCAGGCCTTGATTTTCCAAAATAGTTAACCTAGTGAGGAGGACTGAGAGTCAAATATTGAGGTACACTGCTCATGGATAAGTATCCTACCGAAGATTCTGTAGTGTTACGCTTTATATTCAGGAGAAGATCATTCTCGTTTTGTGACTTTCGCACATAACATGTTCACGCAGGCCATGATTTTCCAAAGGAGAGAAACAAGTGCGGAGGATTCAGAGTCAAATGTTGACATTTCACTTCTTAGGGATAAGATCCAAGAGAAGTTCCTAAACTGTAACTTTTGTGTTCAGGCAAAAATCATACTTGTTTTCTGACATTGAAATGGCACATGTTCACACAGGCCTTGATTTTCCAAAATAGTGAACCAAGTGAAGAAGACTGAGATTCAAATGTTGGAGGTGCACTTCTCAGGGATAAGTATTCTACAGAAGATTCTGTAGTGTTACACTTTCTGTTCAGGAGAAGATCATACTCGTTTTGCGACATTCGCCCATAACATGATCACGCAGGCCATGATTTTCCAAAAGAGTAAACCAAGTGCGGAGCATTCAGAGTCAAATGTTGGCATTTCACTTCTTAGGGATAAGTATCCTAGAGAAGTTCCTAAACTGTATCTTTTGTGTTCAGGCAAAAATCATACTTGTTTTCTGACATTGGAATGGCACATGTTCACACAGGCCTTGATTTTCCAAAATAGTGAACCAAGTGAAGAAGACTGAGATTCAAATGTTGGAGGTGTACTTCTCAGGGATAAGTATTCTACAGAAGATTCTGTAGTGTTACACTTTCTGTTTAGGAGAAGATCATACTCGTTTTGCGACATTCGCCCATCACATGATCACTCAGGCCATGATTTTCCAAAAGAGTAAACCAATTGCGGAGCATTCAGAGTCAAATGTTGGCATTTCACTTCTTAGGGATAAGTATCCTAGAGAAGTTCCTATACTGTAACATTTGTGTTCAGGCGAAAAAAATACTTTTTTTGTGACGTTTGAATGGCATTGTTCACACAGACCTGATTTCACAAATAGAGAACCAAGTGCAGAGGACTCAGAGTTAAATGTTGCAAGTGCACTTCTTTAGGAGAAGTATCATACAGAAGTTGCTATATTGTAATTCTTTGTGTTCAGGAGGAAATCACACTCGTTTTAGGACGTTTCCATGAAACATGTTCATGCATGTCGTTCCCTTCGAAAATAGTGAACCAAGTGAAGAGTACTCACAGTCATATGTAGCATGTGCACTTCTTTGGGAAGTCATGTGCAGCATGTGCACTTCTTTGGGATAAGTATCCTACACAGGTTTCTAGACTGTAAAACTTTGTATTCTGGAGAAAACATTTGTTTTTTGCTGATTCTACCAACTATATTCAGGTTTGTAATGAGCTTGAAAATAGTGACCAAGTGAGGACGCGTGAAATTCACATGTTTCACTTTCTCTTCTCAGTGATAAGAATCCTGTAGATGTTCATACGTTGTAACTTTTTATGTTCAGGAGAAATTCACACTGGTTTTGTGACGTTTTCATGGACTATGTTCTTGCAGGCTTTGTTTTTAAAAAACAGTGAACCAAGTGAGGAGGACTGAGAATCAAATGTTGGAGGTGCAATGATCAGGGATAAGTATGCTATAGAAGATTCTGTAGTGTTACACTTTGTGCTCAGGAGAAGATCATACTCGTTTTGTGACATTCGCATATAACATGTTCAGGCAGGCCATGATTTTCCAAAAGAGTGAACCGAGTGCAGGGCATTCAGAGTCAAATGTTGGCATTTCACTTCTTAGGGATAAGTATCCTAGAGAAGTTCCTAAACTGTAACTTTTGTGTGCAGGCGCAAATCATACTTGTTTTCTGACATTTGAATGGCACATGTTCACACAGGCCATGATTTTACAAAATAGAGAACCAAGTGCGGAGGACTCAGACTTAAATGTTGCAAGTGCACTTCTTTTGGAGAAGTATTGTACAGAACTTACGATATTGTAACTCTTTGTGTTCAGGAGGAAATCACACTTGTTTTACGACGTTTCCATGAAACATGTTCATGCATGTCGTTCCCATCGAAAATAGTGAACCAAGTGAAGAGGACTCACAGTCATATGTAGCATGGGCACTTCTTTGGGAAGTCATGGGCAGCATGTGCACTTCTTTCGGATAAGTATCCTACACAGGTTTCTAGACTGTAACACTTTGTATTCTGGAGAAATCAACATTTGTTTTGTGCTGATACTACCAACTGTGTTCAGGCTTGTAATGAGCTTCAAAATAGTAACCAAGTGGGGACGTGTGAAATTCACATGTTTCACTTTCTCTGCTCAGTGATAAGAATCCTGTAGATGATCATACGTTGTAACTTTTTATGTTGAGGAGAAATTCACACTGGTTTTGTGACGTTTTAATGGACTTTGTTCACGCAGGCCTTGATTTTCCAAGACAGTGAACCAAGTGAGGAGGACTGAGAGTCAAATGTTGGAGGTGCACTTCTCAGTTATATGTATCCTGCAAAAGATTCTATAGTGTTACACTTTGTGATCAGGAGGGGATCACACTCGTTTTGCGACATTCGCATATAACATGTTCACGCAGGCCATGATTTTCCAGGAGAGTGAACCAAGTGCGGAGGATTCAGAGTCAAATGTTGGCATTTGACTTCTTAGGGATAAGTATCCTAGAGAAGTTCCTATACTGTGACATTTGTGTTCAGGCGAAAATCATACTTGTTTTGTGACATTTGAATGGCACATGTTCACGCAGGCCGTGAATTTACAAAATAGTGAACCAGGTGTGGAGTACTCTGAGTTAAATGGTGCATGTGCACTTCATTAGGAGAATTATCGCACAGAAGTTTCTATATTGGAACTCTTTGTGTTCAGGAGGAAATCACACTTGTTTTAGGACGTTTCCATGAATCATGTTCATGCATGTTGTTCCCTTCGAAAATAGTGAACCAAGTGAAGAGGACTCACAGTCATATGTAGCATGTGCACTTCTTTGGGAAGTCAAGTGCAGCATGTGCACTTCTTTCGGATAAGTATGCTACACAGGTTTCTAGACTGTAAAACTTTCTTTTCTGGATAAAACAACATTTGTTTTGTGCTGATTCTACCAACTATGTTCAGGCTTGTAATGAGCTTGAAAATAGTGACCAAGTGAGGACGCGTCAATTTCACATGTTTCACTTTCTCTGCTCAGTGATAAGAATCTTGTAGATGTTCATACCTTGTAACTTTTTATGTTCAGGAGAAATTCACACTGGTTTTGTGACGTTTTCACGGTATATGTTCACGCAGGCCTTGATTTTCCAAAATAGTGAACCTAGTGAGGAGGACTGAGAGTCTAATATTGAGGTACACTGCTCATGGATAAGTATCCTACTGAAGATTCTGTAGTGTTACGCTTTGTGTTCAGGAGAAGATCATCCTCGTTTTGTGACTTTCGCACATAACATGTTCACGCAGGCCATCATTTTCCAAAGGAGTGAAACAAGTGCGGAGGATTCAGAGTCAAATGTTGGCATTTCACTTCTTAGGGATAAGATCCAAGAGAAGTTCCTAAACTGTAACTTTTGTGTTCAGGCAAAAATCATACTTGTTTTCTGACATTGAAATGGCACATGTTCACACAGGCCTTGATTTTCCAAAATAGTGAACCAAGTGAAGAAGACTGAGATTCAAATGTTGGAGGTGCACTTCTCAGGGATAAGTATTCTACAGAAGATTCTGTAGTGTTACACTTTCTGTTCAGGAGAAGATCATACTCGTTTTGCGACATTCGCCCATAACAAGATCACGCAGGCCATGATTTTCCAAAAGAGTAAACCAAGTACGGAGCATTATGAGTCAAATGTTGGCATTTCACTTCTTAGGGATAAGTATCCTAGAGAAGTTCCTATACTGTAACATTTGTGTTCAGGCGAAAAAAATACTTTTTTTGTGACGTTTGAATGGCATTGTTCACACAGACCTGATTTCACAAATAGAGAACCAAGTGCAGAGGACTCAGAGTTAAATGTTGCAAGTGCACTTCTTTAGGAGAAGTATCATACAGAAGTTGCTATATTGTAATTCTTTGTGTTCAGGAGGAAATCACACTCGTTTTAGGACGTTTCCATGAAACATGTTCATGCATGTCGTTCCCTTCAAAAATAGTGAACCAAGTGAAGAGTACTCACAGTCATATGTAGCATGTGCACTTCTTTGGGATAAGTATCCTACACAGGTTTCTAGACTGTAAAACTTTGTATTCTGGAGAAAACATTTGTTTTTTGCTGATTCTACCAACTATATTCAGGTTTGTAATGAGCTTGAAAATAGTGACCAAGTGAGGACGCGTGAAATTCACATGTTTCACTTTCTCTTCTCAGTGATAAGAATCCTGTAGATGTTCATATGTTGTAACTTTTTATGTTCAGGAGAAATTCACACTGGTTTTGTGACGTTTTCATGGACTATGTTCTTGCAGGCTTTGATTTTAAAAAACAGTGAACCAAGTGAGGAGGACTGAGAATCAAATGTTGGAGGTGCAATGATCAGGGATAAGTATGCTATAGAAGATTCTGTAGTGTTACACTTTGTGTTCAGGAGAAGATCATACTCGTTTTGTGACATTCGCATATATGATGTTCAGGCAGGCCATGATTTTCCAAAAGAGTGAACCAAGTGCAGGGCATTCAGAGTCAAATGTTGGCATTTCACTTCTTAGGGATAAGTATCCTAGAGAAGTTCCTAAACTGTAACTTTGGTGTTCAGGCGAAAATCATACTTGTTTTATGACATTTGAATGGCACATGTTCACACAGGCCATGATTTTACAAAATAGAGAACCAAGTGCGGAGGACTCAGACTTAAATGTTGCAAGTGCACTTCTTTTGGAGAAGTATTGTACAGAACTTACGATATTGTAACTCTTTGTGTTCAGGAGGAAATCACACTTGTTTTACGACGTTTCCATGAAACATGTTCATGCATGTCGTTCCCATCGAAAACAGTGAACCAAGTGAAGAGGACTCACAGTCATATGTAGCATGCGCACTTCTTTGGGAAGTCATGGGCAGCATGTGCACTTCTGTGGGATAAGTATCCTACACAGGTTTCTAGTCTGTAACACTTTGTACTCTGGAGAAATCAACATTTGTTTTGTGCTGATACTACCAACTATGTTCAGGCTTGTAATGAGCTTCAAAATAGTAACCAAGTGGGGACGTGTGAAATTCACATGTTTCACTTTCTCTGCTCAGTGATAAGAATCCTGTAGATGATCATACGTTGTAACTTTTTATGTTGAGGATAAATTCACACTGGTTTTGTGACGTTTTAAAGGACTTTGTTCACGCAGGCCTTGATTTTCCAAGACAGTGAACCAAGTGAGGAGGGCAGAGAGTCAAATGTTGGAGGTGCAATGCTCAGAGGTAAGTATCCTACAGAAGATTCTGCAGTGTTTCACTTTGTGTTCAGGAGGAGATCATACTCGTTTTGTGACATTCGTATACAACATGATCACGCAGGCCATGATTTTCCAAAATTGTGAACCAAGTGAGGAGGACTGAGAGTCAAATGTTGGAGGTGCACTTCTCAGGGATATGTATCCTCCAAAAGATTCTATAGTGTTACACTTTGTGTTCAGGAGGGGATCACACTCGTTTTGTGACATTCGCATATAACATGTTCACGCAGGCCATGATTTTCCAAGAGAGTGAACCAAGTGCGGAGGATTCAGAGTCAAATGTTGGCATTTGACTTCTTAGGGATAAGTATCCTAGAGAAGTTCCTATACTGTGACATTTGTGTTCAGGCGAAAATCATACTTGTTTTGTGACATTTGAATGGCACATGTTCACGCAGGCCGTGAATTTACAAAATAGTGAACCAGGTGTGGAGTACTCTGAGTTAAATGGTGCAAGTGCACTTCATTAGGAGAATTATCGCACAGAAGTTTCTATATTGGAACTCTTTGTGTTCAGGAGGAAATCACACTTGTTTTAGGACGTTTCCATGAATCATGTTCATGCATGTTGTTCCCTTCGAAAATAGTAAACCAAGTGAAGAGGATTCACAGTCATATGTAGCATGTGCACTTCTTTGGGAAGTCAAGTGCAGCATGTGCACTTCTTTCGGATAAGTATGCTACACAGGTTTCTAGACTGTAAAACTTTCTTTTCTGGATAAAACAACATTTGTTTTGTGCTGATTCTACCAACTATATTCAGGCTTGTAATGAGCTTGAAAATAGTGACCAAGTGAGGACGCGTCAAATTCACATGTTTCACTTTCTCTGCTCAGTGATAAGAATCTTGTAGATGTTCATACCTTGTAACTTTTTATGTTCAGGAGAAATTCACACTGGTTTTGTGACGTTTTCATGGTATATGTTCACGCTGGCCTTGATTTTCCAAAATAGTGAACCTAGTGAGGAGGACTGAGAGTCTAATATTGAGGTACACTGCTCATGGATAAGTATCCTACCGAAGATTCTGTAGTGTTACGCTTTGTGTTCAGGAGAAGATCATCCTCGTTTTGTGACTTTCGCACGTAACATGTTCACGCAGGCCATCATTTTCCAAAGGAGTGAAACAAGTGCGGAGGATTCAGAGTCAAATGTTGGCATTTCACTTCTTAGGGATAAGATCCAAGAGAAGTTCCTAAACTGTAACTTTTGTGTTCAGGCAAAAATCATACTTGTTTTCTGATATTGGAATGGCACATGTTCACACAGGCCTTGATTTTCCAAAATAGTGAACCAAGTGAAGAAGACTGAGATTCAAATGTTGGAGGTGCACTTCTCAGGGATAAGTATTCTACAGAAGATTCTGTAGTGTTACACTTTCTGTTCAGGAGAAGATCATACTCGTTTTGCGACATTCGCCCATAACAGGATCACGCAGGCCATGATTTTCCAAAAGAGTAAACCAAGTACGGAGCATTATGAGTCAAATGTTGGCATTTCACTTCTTAGGGATAAGTATCCTAGAGAAGTTCCTAAACTGTAACTTTTGTGTTCAGGTGAAAATCATACTTTTTTTTGACATTTGAATGGCACATGTTCACACAGGCCATGATTTCACAAAATAGAGAACCATGTGCGGAGGACTCAGAGTTAAATGTTGCAAGTGCACTTCTTTAGGAGAAGTGTCATAAGAAGTTTCTATATGGTAACTCTTTGTGTTCAGGAGGAAATAACACTGGTTTTACGACGTTTCCATGAAACGTGTTCATGCATGTCGTTCCCATCGAAAATAGTGAACCAAGTGAAGAGGACTCACAGTCATATGTAACATGTGCACTTCTTTGGGAAGCCATGTGCAGCATGTGCACTTGTTTGGGATAAGTATCCTACACAGGTTTCTAGACTGTAAAACATTGTATTCTGGAGAAAACATTTGTTTTTTTGCTGATTCTACCAACTATGTTCAGGTTTGTAATGAGCTTGAAAATAGGGACCAAGTGAGGACGTGTCAAATTCACATGTTTCACTTTCTCTGCTCAGTGATAAGAATCCTGTAGATATTCATACGTTGTAACTTTTTATGTTCAGGAGAAATTCACACTGGTTTTGTGACGTTTTCATGGACTATGTTCTTGCAGGCTTTGATTTTAAAAAACAGTGAACCAAGTGAGGAGGACTGAGAATCAAATGTTGGAGGTGCAATGATCAGGGATAAGTATGCTATAGAAGATTCTGTAGTGTTACACTTTGTGTTCAGGAGAAGATCATACTCGTTTTGTGACATTCGCATATAACATGTTCAGGCAGGCCATGATTTTCCAAAAGAGTGAACCAAGTGCAGGGCATTCAGAGTCAAATGTTGGCATTTCATTTCTTAGGGATAAGTATCCTAGAGAAGTTCCTAAACTGTAACTTTGGTGTTCAGGCGAAAATCATACTTGTTTTCTGACATTTGAATAGCACATGTTCACACAGGCCATGATTTTACAAAATAGAGAACCAAGTGCGGAGGACTCAGACTTAAATATTGCAAGTGCATTTCTTTTGGAGAAGTATTGTATAGAACATTCGATATTGTAACTCTTTGTGTTCAAGAGGAAATCACACTTGTTTTACGACGTTTCCATGAAACATGTTCATGCATGTCGTTCCCATCGAAAATAGTGAACCAAGTGAAGAGGACTCACAGTCATATGTAGCATGCGCACTTCTTTGGGAAGTCATGGGCAGCATGTGCACTTCTTTCGGATAAGTATCCTACACAGGTTTCTAGACTGTAACACTTTGTACTCTGGAGAAATCAACATTTGTTTTGTGCTGATACTACCAACTATGTTCAGGCTTGTAATGAGCTTCAAAACAGTAAACAAGTGGCGACGTGTGAAATTCACATGTTTCACTTTCTCTGCTTAGTGATAAGATTCCTGTAGATGATCATACGTTGTAACTTTTTATGTTGAGGAGAAATGCACACTGGTTTTGTGACGTTTTAATGGACTATGTTCACGCAGGCCTTGATTTTCCACGACAGTGAACCAAGTGAGGAGGGCAGAGAGTCAAATGTTGGAGGTGCACTGCTCAGAGATAAGTATCCTACAGAAGATTCTGCAGTGTTTCTTCTTGTGTTCAGGAGGAGATCATACTCGTTTTGTGACATTCGTATACAACATGATCATGCAGGCCATGATTTTCCAAAAGAGTTAACCAAGTGCGGAGGATTCAGAATCAAATGTTGGCATTTCGCTTCTTAGGGATAAGTATCCTAGAGAAGTTCCTAAACTGTAACTTTTGTGTTCAGGCGAAAATCATACTTGTTTTCTGAAATTTGAATGGCACATGTTCACACAGGCCATGATTTTACAAAACAGAGAACCAAGTGCGGAGGACTCAGAGTTAAATGTTGCAAGTGCACTTCTTTAGGAGAATATCATATAGAAGTTTCTATATTGTAACTCTTTGTGTTCAGGAGGAAATCACACTTGTTATACGACGTTTCCTTGCAACATGTTCATGCATGCCGTTCCCTTCGAAAATATGAACCAAGTGAAGAGGACTCACACACATATGTAGCATGTGCACTTCTTGGGAAGTCATGGGCAGCATGTGCACTTCTTTCGGATAAGTATCCTACACAGGTTTCTAGACTGTAAAATTTTGTATTCTGGAGAAAACAACATTTGTTTTGTGCTGATTCTACCAACTATGTTCAGGCTTGTAATGAGATTGAAAATAGTGACCAAGCGAGGACATTTCAAATTCACATGGTTCACTTTGTCTTCTCAGTGATAAGAATCCTGTAGATATTCACGCATTGTAACTTTTTATGTTGAGGAGAAATTCACACTGGTTTTGTGATGTTTTCATGGAATATGTTCACGCAGGCCTTGATTTTCCAAAATTGTGAACCAAGTGAGGAGGACTGAGAGTCAAATGTTGGAGGTGCACTTCTCAGGGATATGTATCCTGTAAAAGATTCTATAGTGTTACACTTTGTGTTCAGGAGGGGATCATACTCGTTTTGCGACATTCGCATATAATATGTTCACGCAGGCCATGATTTTCCAAGAGAGTGAACCAAGTGCAGGGCATTCAGAGTCAAATGTTGGAATTTCACTTTTTAGGGATAAGTATCGTAGAGAAGTTCCTATACTGTGACATTTGTGTTCAGGCGAAAATCATACTTGTTTTGTGACATTTGAATGGCACATATTCACAAAGGCCATGATTTTACAAAATAGTGAACCAAGTGAGGAAGACTCTGAGTTAAATGGTGCAAGTGCACTTCATTAGGAGAAGTATCGCACAGAAGTTTCTATATTGGAACTCTTTGTGTTCAGGAGGAAATCACACTTGTTTTAGGACGTTTCCATGAATCATGTTCATGCATGTCGTTCCCTTCGAAAATAGTGAACCAAGTGAAGAGGACTCACAGTCATATGTAGCATGTGCACTTCTTTGGGAAGTCATGTGCAGCATGTGCACTTCTTTCGGATAAGTATGCTACACAGGTTTCTAGACTGTAAAACTTTCTTTTCTGGATAAAACAACATTTGTTTTGTGCTGATTCTACCAACTATGTTCAGGCTTGTAATGAGCTTGAAAATAGTGACCAAGTGAGGACGCGTCAAATTCACATGTTTCACTTTCTCTGCTCAGTGATAAGAATCTTGTAGATGTTCATACCTTCTAACTTTTTATGTTCAGGAGAAATTCACACTGGTTTTGTGACGTTTTCATGGAATATGTTCACGCAGGCCTTGATTTTCCAAAATAGTGAACCTAGTGAGGAGGACTGAGAGTCAAATATTGAGGTACACTGCTCATGGATAAGTATCCTACCGAAGATTCTGTAGTGTTACGCTTTGTGTTCAGGAGAAGATCATCCTCGTTTTGTGACTTTCGCACATAACATGTTCACGCAGGCCATGATTTTCCAAAGGAGAGAAACAAGTGCGGAGGATTCAGAGTCAAATGTTGGCATTTCACTTCTTAGGGATAAGATCCAAGAGAAGTTCCTAAACTGTAACTTTTGTGTTCAGGCAAAAATCATACTTGTTTTCTGACATTGGAAAGGCACATGTTCACACAGGCCTTGATTTTCCAAAATAGTGAACCAAGTGAAGAAGACTGAGATTCAAATGTTGGAGGTGCACTTCTCAGGGATAAGTATTCTACAGAAGATTCTGTAGTGTTACACTTTCTGTTCAGGAGAAGATCATACTCGTTTTGCGACATTCGCCCATGACATGATCACGCAAGCCATGATTTTCCAAAAGAGTAAACCAAGTGCGGAGCATTCAGAGTCAAATGTTGGCATTTCACTTCTTAGGGATAAGTATCCTAGAGAAGTTCCTAAACTGTATCTTTTGTGTTCAGGCAAAAATCATACTTGTTTTGTGACATTTGAATGGCACATGTTCACACAGGCCTGATTTCACAAAATAGAGAACCAAGTGCAGGGGACTCAGAGTTAAATGTTGCAAGTGCACTTCTTTAGGAGAAGTATCATACAGAAGTTGCTATTTTGTAACTCTTTGTGTTCAGGAGGAAATCACACTCGTTTTAGGACGTTTCCATGAAACATGTTCATGCATGTCGTTCCCTTCAAAAATAGTGAATCAAGGGAAGAGGACTCACAGTCATATGCAGGATGTGCACTTCTTTGGGAAGTCATGTGCAGTATTTGCACTTCTTTGGGGTAAATATCCTACACAAGTTTCTAGACTTTAAAACTTTGTATTCTGGAGAAACCAACATTTGTTTTGTGCTGATTCTACCAACTATGTTCAGGCTTGTAATGAGCTTGAAAATAGTGACCAAGTGAAGACGCGTCAAATTCACATGGTTAACTTTCTCTTCTCAGTGATAAGAATCTTGTAGATGTTCATACGTTGTAACTTTTTATGTTCCGGAAAAATTCCCACTGGTTTTGTGACGTTTTCTTGGAATATGTTCACGTAGGCCTTGATTAACCAAGTGAGAATGACTGAGAGTCAAATGTTGGAGGTGCACTTCTCAGGGATAAGTATTCTACAGAAGATTCTGTAGTGTTACGCTTTCTGTTCAGGAGATCATACTAGTTTTGCGACATTCGCATATAACATGTTAACACAGGCCATGCTTTTCCAACAGAGTGAACCATGTGCCGAGCATTCAGTCAAATGTTGGCATTTCACTTCTTAGGGATAAGTATCCTAGAGAAGTTCCTAAACTGTAACTTTTGTGTTCAGGCGAAAATCATACTTGTTTTCTGACATTTGAATGGCACATGTTCACACAGGCCCTGATTTTACAAAATAGAGAACCAAGTGCGGAGGACTCAGACTTAAATGTTGCAAGTGCACTTCTTTAGGAGAAGTATCATACAGAAGTTTCTATATTGAAAGTATTTGTGTTCAGGAGGAAATCACACTTGTTTTATGAAGTTTCCATGAAACATGTTTATGCATGTCATTCCTTTCGAAAATAGTGAACCAAGTGAAGATGATTCACCGTCATATGTAGCATGTGCACTTCTTTGGGAAGTCATGTGTAGCATGTGCACTTCTTTCGGATAAGTATCCTACACATGTTTCTAGACTGTAAAACTGTGTATTCTCGAGAAAACAGCATTTTTTTTGTGCTGATTCTACCAACTATGTTCAGCCTTGTAATGAGCTTGAAAATAGTGACCAAGTGAGGAAGCGTCAAATTCAAGATTCCCTTTCTCTGCTCAGTGATAAGAATCCTGTAGATGTTCATAGGTTGTAACTTTTTATGTTCAGGAGAAATTCACACTGGTTTTGTGACGTTCATGGACTATGATCACGCAGGCCTTGATTTTCCAAAATAGTGAACCAAGTGAGGAGGACTGAGAGTCAAATGTTGGAGGTGCATTGCTCAGGGATAAGTATTCTACAGAAGATTCTGTAGTGTTACACTTTGTGTTCAGGAGAAGATCATACTTGTTTTGCGACATTCGCATATAACATGTTCACCCAGGCCATGATTTTCCAAGAGAGTGAACCAAGTGCGGAGGATTCAGAGTCAAATGTTGGAATTTCACATCTTAGGGATAAGTATCCTAGAGAAGTTCCTATACTGTAACATTTGGGTTCAGGGGAAAAAAATCCTTTTTTTGTGTCATTTGAATGGCACATGTTCACACAGGCCGTGAATTTACAAAATAGTGAACCAGGTGTGGAGTACTCTGAGTTAAATGGTGCAAGTGCACTTCTTTAGGAGAAGTATCACACAGAAGTTTCTATATTGTAACTCCTTGTGTTCAGGAGGAAATCACACTTTTTTACGACGTTTCCATGAAACATGTTCATGCATGTCGTTCCCTTCCAAAATAGTGAACCAAGTGAAGAGGACTCACAGTCATATGAAGCATGTGCACTTCTTTGGGATAAGTATCCTACACAGGTTTCTAGACTGTAAAACTTTGTATTCTGGAGAAAACAACATTTGCTTTGTGCTGATTCTACCAACTACGTTCAGGCTTGTAATGAGCTTGAAAATAGTGACCAAGCGAGGTCACGTCAAATTCACGTTTCACTTTCTCCTCTCAGTGATAAGAATCCTGTAGATGTTCACGTGATGTAAATTTTTATGTTCAGGAGAAATACACACTGGTTTTGTGACGTTTTAATGGAATATGTTCACGCAGGCCTTGATTTTCCAAATTGTGAACCAAGTGTGGAGGACTCAAAGTCATATATAGCATGTGCAGTTCTTTGGGAAGTCATATGTAGCATGTGCACTTCTTTGGGAGAAGTATCCTACACAGGTTTCTAGACTGTAAAACTTTGTATTCTGGAGAAAACAACATTTGCTTTGTGCTGATTCTACCAACTATGTTCAGGCTTGTAATGAGCTTGAAAATAGGGACCAAGTGAGGACTCGTCAAATTCACATATTTCACTTTCTCTGCTCAGTGATAAGAATCCTGTAGATGTGAACCAAGTGCGGAGGAGTGAGAGTCAAATGTTGGAGGTGTACTTCTCAGGGATAAGTATCCTACAGAAGATTCTGTGGTGGTACACTTTGTGTTCAGGAGAAGATCATACTTGTTTTGTGTTATTCGCACATAACATGTTCACGCAGGCCATGATTTTTCAAGAGAGTGAAACAAGTGCGGAGGATTCAGAGTCAAATGTTGGCATTTCGCTTCTTAAGAATAAGTATCCTAGAGAAGTTCCTAAACTGTAACTTTTGTGTTCAGGCAAAAATCATACGTGTTTTCTGACATTGGAATGGCACATGTTCACACAGGCCATGATTTTACAAAATAGAGAACCAAGTGCGGAGGACTCAGAGTTAAATGTTGCAAGTGCACTTCTTTAGGAGAAGTATCGTACAGAAGTTTCTATATTGTAACTCTTTGTATTCAGGAGGAAATCACACTTGTTTTACGACGTTTCTATGAAACATGTTTATGCATGTCGTTCCCTTTGAAAAAAATGAACCAAGTGAAGAGGACTCACAGTCATATTTAGCATGTACACTTCTATGGGAAGTCATGTGCAGCATGTGCTTCTTCCGGATAAGTATCCTACACAGGTTTCTAGATTGTAACACTTTGTATTCTGGATAAAACAACATTTGTTTTGTGCTGATTCTACCAACTATGTTCAGGCTTGTAATGAGCTTGAAAATAGTGACCAAGTGAGGATGCGTCAAATTCACATGGTTCAATTTGTCTTCTCCGTGATAAGAATCCTGTAGCTGTTCATACGCTGCAACTTTTTATGTTCAGGAGAAATTCACACTGGTTTTGACGTTTTCATAGAATATGTTCACGCAGGCCTTGATTTTCCAAAATAGTGAACCAAGTGAGGAGAACTGAGA
The DNA here is from genome assembly GCA_023101885.1 of Typhlomys cinereus. Classification (NCBI taxonomy): domain Eukaryota; kingdom Metazoa; phylum Chordata; class Mammalia; order Rodentia; family Platacanthomyidae; genus Typhlomys; species Typhlomys cinereus. The sequence goes on from JALPQD010000896.1 coordinate 300,748, forward strand.
GTCCAATGTTGGAGGTGCACTTCTCAGGGATAATTATCCTACAGAAGATTCTGTAGTGTTACGCTTTGTGTTCATTAAAGATCATACTCGTTTTGCGACATTCGCATATAACATGTTCACGCAGGCCATGATTTTCCCAAAGAGTGAACCAAGTGCGGCGCATTCAGAGTCAAATGTTGGTATTTCACTTCTTAGGTATAAGTATCCTAGAGAAGTTCCTAAACTGTAACTTTTGTGTTCAGGTGAAAATCATACTTTTTTTCTGACATTTGAATGGCACATGTTCACACAGGCCATGATTTCACAAAATAGAAAACCAAGTGCGGAAGACTCAGAGTTAAATGTTGCAAGTGCACTTCTTTAGGAGAATGATTATTCAGAAATTTCTATATTGTAACTCTTTGTGTTCAGGAGGAAATCACACTTGTTTTACAATGTTTCCATGAAACATGTTCGTGCATTTCGTTCGCTTCGAAAATATGAACCAAGTGAAGAGGACTCACAGTCATATGTAGCATGTGCACCTCTTTGGAAGTCATGTGTAGCATGTGCACTTCTTTCGGTTAAGTATCCTACACAGGTTTCTAGACTGTAAAACTTTGCATTCTGGAGAAAACAACATTTGTTTTGTGCTGATTCTATCAACTATGTTCAGGCTTGCAATGAGCTTGAAAGTAGTGACCAAGTGAGGATGGGTCAAATTCACATGTTTCACATTCTCTGCTCCATCATAAGAATCCTGTAGATGTTCATACGTTGTAATTTTTATGTTCAGGAGAAATTCACACTGGTTTTTTGACGTTCTATGGAATATGTTCACGCAGGCCTTGATTTTCCAAAATAGTGAACCAAGTGAGGAGGACTGAGAGTCAAATGTTGGAGGTACACTTCTCAGGGACATGTATCCTGCAGAAGACTCTATAGTGTTACACTTTGTGTTCAGGAGGGGATCATACTTGTTTTGCGACATTCGCATATAACATGTTCACGCAGGCCATGATTTTCCAAGAGAGTGAACCAAGTGCGGAGGATACAGAGTCAAATGTTGGAATTTCACTTCTTAGGGATAAGTACCCTAGATAAGTTCCTATACTGTAACATTTGTGTTCAGGCGAAAATCATACTTTTTTTGTGACATTTGAATGGCACATGTTCACACAGGCCGTGAATTTACAAAATAGTGAACCAAGTGAGGAGGACTCTGAGTTAAATGGTGCAAGTGCACTTCTTTAGGAGAAATATCGCACAGAAGTTTCTATATTGTAACTCTTTGTGTTCAGGAGGAAATCACACTTGTTTTACCACGTTTCCATGAAACATGTTCATGCATGTCGTTCCCTTCCAAAATAGTGAACCAAGTGAAGAGGACTCACAGTCCTATGAAGCATGTGCACTTCTTTGGAATAAGTATCCTACACAGGTTTCTAGACTGTAAAACTTTGTATTCTGGAGAAAACAACATTTGTTTTGTGCTGATACAACCAACTATGTTCAGGCTTGTAATGAGCTTGAAAATAGTGACCAAGTGAGGATGCGTCAAATTCACATGTTTCACTTTCTCTGCTCAGTGATAAGAATCCTGTAGATGTGAACCAAGTACGGAGCACTGAGAGTCCAATGTTGGAGGTGTACTTCAGGGATAAGTATCCTACAGAAGATTCTGTAGTGTTGCACTTTGTGTTCAGGAGAAGATCATACTTGTTTTGCAACATTCGCACATAACATGTTCACGCAGGCCATGATTTTCCAAAGGAGTGAAACAAGTGCAGAGAATTCAGAGTCAAATGTTGGCATTTCACTTCTTAGGGATAATTATCATTGAAAAGTTCCTAAATTGTAACTTTTGTGTTCAGGCGAAAATCATACTTGTTTTCTGACATTTGAATGCCACATGTTCACACAGGCCTGATTTCACAAAATAGAGAACCAAGTGCAGAGGATTCAGAGTTAAATGTTGCAAGTGCACTTCTTTAGGAGAAGTATCCTACAGAAGTTTCTATATTGTAACTCTTTGTGTTCAGGTGGAAATCACACTTGTTTAGGACGTTTCCATGAAACATGTTCATGCATGTCGTTCCGTTCCAAAATAGTGAACCAAGTGAAGAGGACTCACAGTTATATGTAGCATGTGTACTTCTTTGGGAAGTCATGTGTAGTATTTGCACTTCTTTGGGTAAGTATCCTACATAGGTTTCTAGATTGTAAAACTTTGTATTCTGGATAAAACAACATTTGTTTTGTGCTGATTCTACCAACTATGTTCACGCTTGTAATGAGCTTGAAAATAGTGACCAAGTGAGGACACGTCAAATTCACATGGTTAACTTTCTGTTTTCAATGATAAGAATCCTGTAGATGTTCATACGCTGTAACTTTTTATGTTCAGGAGAAATTCACACTGGTTTTGTGACGTTTTCATGGAATATGTTCACTTAGGCCTTGATTAACCAAGTGAGAAGGACTGAGAGTCAAATGTTGGAGGTGAAATGCTCAGGGATAAGTATCCTATAGAAGATTCTGCAGTGTTACATTTTGTGTTCAGGAGAAGATCATACTCGTTTTATGACATTCGCATATAACATGTTCAGGCAAGCCATGATTTTCCCAAAGAGTGAACCAAGTGCAGCGCATTCAGAGTCAAATGTTGGCATTTCACTTCTTAGGGATAAGTATCCTAGAGAAGTTCCTAAACTGTAACTTTTGTGTTCAGGCGAAAATCATACTTGTTTTCTGACATTGGAATGGCACATGTTCACACAGTCCATGATTTCACAAAATAGAGAACCAAGTGCGGAGGACTCAGAGTTAAATGTTGCAAGTGCACTTCTTTAGGAGAAGGATTATTCAGAAGTTTCTATATTGTAACTCTTTGTGTTCAGGAGGAAATCACACTTGTTTTACAATGTTTCCATGAAACCTGTTCATGCATGTTGTTCCCTTTGAAAATATTGAACCAAATGAAGAGGACTCACAGTCATATGTAGCATGTGCACTTCTTTGGGAAGTCATATGTAGCATGTGCACTTCTTTGGGATAAGTATCCTACACAGTTTTCTAGACTGTAAAACTTTGTATTCTGGAGAAAACAACATTTGTTTTGTGCTGATTCTACCAACTACGTTCAGGCTTGTAATGAGTTTGAAAATAGTGACCAAGCGAGGACGCGTCACATTCACATGTTTCACTTTCTCCACTCAGTGATAAGAATTCTGTAGATGTTCACGCGTTGTAACTTTTTATGTTCAGGAGAATTTCACACTGGTTTTCTGATGTTTTCATGGAATATGTTCACGCAGGCCTTGATTTTCCAAAATAGTGAACCAAGTGAGGAGGACTGAGAGACAAATATTGGAGGTACACTTCTCAGGGATATGTATCCTGCAAAAGATTCTATAGTGTTACACTTTGTGTTCAGGAGGAGATCATACTTGTTTTGCGACATTCACATATAACATGTTCACGCAGGCCATGATTTTCCAAGAGAGTGAACCAAGTGCGGAGGATTCAGAGTCAAATGTTGGAATTTCACTTCTTCGGGATAAGTATCCTAGAGAAGTTCCTATATTGTAACATTTGTGTTCAGGCGAAAATCATACTTTTTGTGACATTTGCATGGCACATGTTCACACAGGCCGTGAATTTACAAAATAGTGAACCAAGTGAGGAGGACTCTGAGTTAAATGGTGCAAGTGCACTTCTTTAGGAGAAGGTTCGCACAGAAGTTTCTCTATTGTAACTCTTTGTGTTCAGGAGGAAATCACACTTGTTTTACCACGTTTCCATGAAACAAGTTCATGCATGTCGTTCCCTTCCAAAATAGTGAACCAAGTGAAGAGGACTCACAGTCATATGAAGCATGTGCACTTCTTTGGGAAAAGTATCCTACACAGGTTTCTAGACTGTAAAACTTTGTATTCTGGAGAAAACAACATTTGTTTTGTGCTGATTCTACCAACTATGTTCAGGCTTGTAATGAGCTTAAAAATAGTGACCAAGTGAGGCCGCGTCAAATTCACATGGTTAACTTTCTCTTCTCAATGATAAGATTCCTGTAGATGTTCATACATTGTAACTTTTTATGTTCAGGAGAAATTCACACTGGTTTTATGACGTTTTCATGGAATATGTTCACGTAGGCCTTGATTAACCAAGTTAGAATGACTGAGAGTCAAATGTTGGAGGTGCACTTCTTAGGGATATGTATCCTGCAGGAGATTCTATAGTGTTACACTTTGTGTTCAGGAGAAGATCATACTTGTTTTGCGACATTCGCATATAACATGTTCACGTAGGACATGATTTTCCAAGAGAGTGAACCAAGTGCGGAGGATTCAGAGTCAAATGTTGGAATTTCACTTTTAGGGATAAGTATCCTAGAGAAGTTCCTATACTGTAACTTTTGTGTTCAGGCGAAAATCATACTTTTTTTGTGACATTTGAATGGCACATGTTCACACAGGCCATGATTTTACAAAATCGTGAACCACGAGAGGAGGACTCTGCGTGAAATATTGCAAGTGTACTTCTTAAGGATAAGTATCGTACAGAAGTTTCTATATTCTAACTCTTTGTGTTCAGGAGAAAATCACACTTGTTTTACGACGTTTTCATGAAACATGTACATGCATGAAGTTCCCTTCCAAAATAGTGAACCAAGTGAAGAGGACTCACAGTCATATGTAGCATGTGCACTTCTTTGGGAAGTCATATGTAGCATGTGCACTGCTTTGGGATAAGTATCCTACACAAGTTTCTAGATGGTAAAACTTTGTATTCTGCAGAAAATAACATTTGTTTTGTGCTGATTCTCCAAACTATGTTCAGGCTTGTGATGAGCTTGAAAATAGTGACCAAGCGAGGATGTGTCAAATTCACATGTTTCACTTTCTCTTCTCAGTGATAAGAATCCTGTAGATGTTCACGCATTGTAACTTTTTATGTTTAGGAGAAATTCACACTGGTTTTGTGAAGTTTTCATCTAATATGTTCACCCAGGCCTTGATTTTTAAAGAATAGTGAACCAAGTGAAGAAGACTGAGATTCAAATGTTGGAGGTGCACTTCTTAGGTATATGTATCCTGCAGAAGATTCTATAGTGTTACACTTTGTGTTCAGGAGGGGATCATACTTGTTTTGCGACACTTGCATATAACATGTTCACGCAGGCCATGATTTTCCAAGAGAGTGAACCAAGTGCGGAGGATTCAGAGTCAAATGTTGGAATTTCACTTCTCAGGGATAAGTATCCTAGAGAAGTTACTATACTGTAATATATTTGTTCAGGGGAAAATCATACTTTTTTTGTGACATTTGAATGGCACATGTTCAGACAGGCTGTGAATTTACAAAATAGTGAAAAAAGTGAGGAGGACTCTGAGTTAAATGGTGCAAGTGCACTTCTTTAGGAGAAATATCGCACAGAAGTTTCTATATTGTAACTCTTTGTGTTCAGGAGGAAATCACACTTGTTTTAGGACGTTTCCATGAAACATGTTCATGCATGTCGTTCCCTTCGAAAATAGTGAACCAAGTGAAGAGGAGTCATAGTCATATGTAGCATGTGCACTTCTTTGGGAAGTCATGTGCAGCATGTGCACTTCTTTCGGATAAGTATCCGACAAAGGTTTCTAGACCGTAAAACTTTGTATTCTGGAGAAAACAACATTTGTTTTTTGCTGATTCTACCATCTATGTTCACGTTTGTAATAAGCTTGAAAATAGTGACCAAGTGAGGACGCGTCAAATTCACATGTTTCACTTTCTCTGCTCAGTGATGAGAATCCTGTAGATGTTCATACGTTGTAACTTTTTATGTTCAGGAGAAACTCACACTGGTTTTGTGACGTTTTCATCTACTATGTTCACGCAGGCCTTGATTTTCTAAAACAGTGAACCAAGTGAGGAGGACTGAGAGTCAAATGTTGGAGGTGAAATGCTCAGTGATAAGTATCCTACAGAAGATTCTGTAGTGTTACACTTTGTGTTCAGGAGAAGATCATACTCGTTTTATGACATTCGCATATAACATGTTCAGGCAGGCCATGATTTTCCAAAAGAGTGAACCTAGTGCGGAGCATTCAGAGTCAAATGTTGGCATTTCACTTCTTAGGGATAAGTATCCTAGAGAAGTTCCTAAACTGTAACTTTTGTGTTCAGGTGAAAATCATACTTGTTTTCTGACATTTGAATGGCACATGTTCACACAGGCCATGATTTTACAAAATAGAGAACCAAGTGCGGAGGACTCAGACTTAAATGTTGCAAGTGCACTTCTTTTGGAGAAGTATCCTACAGAAGTTTCGAAATTGTAACTCTTTGTGTTCCGGAGGAAATCACACTTGTTTTAAGACTTTTCCATGAATCATGTTCATGCATGCCGTTCCCTTCGAAAATAGTGAACCAAGTGAAGAGGACTCACAGTCATATGTAGCATGTGCACTTCTTTGGGAAGTCATGTGCAGCATGTGCACTTCTTACGGATAAGTATCCTACACAGGTTCTAGACTGTAAAACTTTGTATTCTGGAGAAAACAACATTTGTTTTGTGCCGATTCTATCAACTATGTTCAGGCTTGTAATGAGCTTGAAAATAGTGACCAAGTGAGGACGCGTCAAATTCACATGTTTCACATTCTCTGCTCAGTGATAAGATTCCTGTAGATGTTCATACGTTTTAACTTTTTATGTTCAGGAGAAATTCACACTGGTTTTGTGACGTTTTCATGGACTATGTTCACGCAGGGCTTGATTTTCCAAAACAGTGAACCAAATGAGGAGGAATGAGAGTCAAATGTTGGAGGTGCACTGCTCAGGGATAAGTATCCTACAGAAGATTCTGTAGTGTTACACTTTGTGTTCAGGAAAAGATCATACTCGTTTTGCGACATTCGCATATAACATGTTCACGCAGGCCATGATTTTCCAAAAGAGTGCACCTAGTGTGGAGCATTCAGAGTCAAATGTTGGCATTTCAGTTCTTTTTTTTTTTTAGTTGAAAGTTACTGAAATGTTGTTTTTTTTTTTTTTTATTTCAGCTCATACAAACTTATTAGGTACCTCAGTTCCCACCCTCCCTCTTCCTCCCCCCGTACCCCCTGCTCCCCCTTCCCACCCCTCTCCCTCCCCATCCCCCAATGCCTTCCACCCCAATTCCCAGAGAGTCCTTTCTTGTGCATGACTGATTTTCCTCTGGGCTCTCCTCTCCGATGACGTACAAGGACCCAGTGGCCTTTCCCGAACCCTTTCCCGTGTTCCCCTTAGGTATAGGAACACTGCTGTGGCTGCCAATCCTTTGCCTCCAAGGATCTTGGTGCCTTTAGCAGATGCTAGACTTTGTGAGGTCAACAGTGTGTTGGACAATGCGCAGGGCATGCAAAGTCCAATTATGATTGCTTCAGCCCTAACTAGTATAGAGTATCTTACATAGCATTGCTCCTCCCATCCTTATGCTCTTACACTCTTACTGCCCCCTCTTCCACAAATTTCCCTGAGCTTCAAGATGGGGAGAGACTAAGCTGGCCTAGTTCTAGGTGGTTGATATAGAGTCTCTGAAGTTCTGGATTGTGGTTTTTTGTATTTTCTTTTGCAGTTTTGCTGCTCCTGCAATGCCCTTCACTCCATCCTGGTGGGCATTGTTTGTTACCCCCTGGCCAGAGACAAAAAGCTGTTAGAGTCTTGTGATAAAAGCACATTCAAAGGTAGATGTAATAAAAGTGGGAAACCACAGTGAGGAAGGGGTCTATCACCCATTTGCAAAATTGTTACTTTTTATCTGCCAGACTATATGCCCTCCTCTTCTGGTGAGATCACTCCCCCTCAGTAGTAAATGATCAGGAACAAAAGTCTGTGAACTTAATCAGATGTCTCATTACTTATTTGGGTCCTTGGCCTATTTTCCCTGCTGTAACATGATCCATTCTCTCCTTCTTTCTGGTGTGGCCCTCCTACCCCATCCTTCCTGTTCATAATCCTTGGAATTAATGTCTCTAGGTGGGCTGGGTGGGTTTGGTACTAGGAGCCACCTATTAGGGAGTACATACGGTGCTTAATTTTCTGGGTCTGGGATACTTCACTTAATATAATTGTTTCTAATGACATCCATTTCCCGGCAAATTCCAGTAATTCATCATTTTTGATGGCTGAGTAGTACTCCATTGTATAGATGTACCACGGTTTCCTTATCCACTCGTCAACTGTTGGACATTTGGGCTGATTCCCTGACTTTGCTATTGTAAACAGTGCTGCTATGAACATAGTCGTGCTTGTGCTATCGAGGCGAACCTCTGCCACATGGGGGTTTATTCCCAAAAGTGGAATAGCAGGGTCATATGGCATTTCAATCTTTAATTTCTTTAAGAATCTCCAGACGGCTCGCCAGAGTGGCTGTATGAGCCTGCATTCCCACCAGCAATGTAGGAGAGTTCCCCTCTCTCCACATCCTCTCCAGCATTTGTCGTTGTTAGTATTGTGGATTTTTGCCATCCTGACCGGGGTGAGATGATATCTCAGGGAAGTTTTGATTTGCATTTCCCTGATGGCTAAAGAAGTGGAGCATTTTTTAAGATATTTGTTAGACATTATAATTTCATCCCTGGTAAAGTTTCTTTTAAGTTCCAGGGCCCATTTTTTAATTGGGCTATTGGTTTCCTTGGTGTTTAGTTTTCTAAGTTCTTTGTGCACTCTGGACAATAGAGCTCTATCAGATATGTGGTTAGTGAAGATTTCTCTCATTCTGTGGGTTGCCTTTGAGCTCGCGTTACAATCTCTTTATCTGAACAGAAGCTCTTTAATTTCACAAGATCCCAACTGTTGAGAGTTGGTAGCAGTGACTGTGCCATTGGATGTCTGTTTAGGAAGTGTTGGCCTAGCCCAATCAGCTCGAGGGAGTTCCCTATCCTTTCAACTATGGTTTTTATAGTCTCTGGCCTGATATCAAGGTCCTTGATCCATTTGGAATTAAGTCTTGTACATGGTGACAAGTACAGGTCCAGCTTTAATCTTCTGTATGTGGAGATCCAGTTTTGCCAGCACCATTTGTTGAAGATGCTGTTCTTTTTCCATTGGATTCTTTGGGCCCCTTTGTCAAAGACCAATTGGCTCTAACTTTGTGGGCTTATATCTGGGTCTTCAATCCTTATCCATTGATCTGTGTGTCTATTTTGGAGCCAGTAACGGGCTGTCTTTACAACTATGGATTTGTAGTATAGACTAAGGTTTGGTATGGTTATACCTCCAGCTGTGTTTTTGTTACTCAGGATTGTTTTTGCTATCCTGGGTCTTTTGTGCCTCCATATGAAATTTGAGATTGTTTGGTCAACTTCTTTGAAGAATTGCTTTGGGATTTTGATTGGTATAGCATTGAATCTGTATATTGCCTTTGGTAAGATGATCATTTTCACGATGTTGATTCTGCCAATCCAGGAACAAGGGAGGTCTTTCCACCTTCTGGTGTCTTCTGCTATTTCTTTCTTTAGGGTTTACAAGAAAGGGACATAAGAGGGATTCAAATCGGCAAGGAAGAAGTCAAACTATCCTTATTTGCAGATGACATGATCTTATACCTGAGTGATCCCAAAAACTCCACCAGGAAGCTCCTGGAACTAATTGAGAAGTTCAGCAGTGTGGCAGGATACAAAATAAATGTGCAAAAAACAGAGGCCTTCCTATATGCACAGAATGAAAGAAGTGAAAAAGCCTTGAGAGAAACAATACCATTTATTATAGCCCCTAAAAAAATGAAATACCTTGGTATAAACCTAACTAAGGAGGTAAAAGACCTTTACAATGAAAACTTTAAAGTATTTCACTTCTTAGGGATAAGTATCCTAGAGAAGTTCCTAAACTGTAATTTTTGTGTTCAGGCGAAAATCATACTTGTTTTCTGACATTTGAATGGCACATGTTCACACAGGCCATGATTTTACAAAATAGAGAACCAAGGGCGGAGGACTCAGAGTTAAATGTTGCAAGTGCACTTCTTTTGGAGAAGTATCGTACAGAAGTTTCAATATTGTAACTCTCTGTGTTCAGGAGGAAATCACACTTGTTTTGTGACGTTTCCATGAAACATGTTCATGCATGTCGTTCCCTTTGAAAACATTGTTGGTGGGAATGCAGGCTCATACAGCCACTCTGGTGAGCCGTCTGGAGATTCTTAAAGAAATTAAAGTTTGAAATGCCATATGACCCTGCTATCCCACTTTTGGGAATAACCCCCCATGCAGCAGAGGTTCGCCTCGATAGCACAAGCTCGACCATGTCCATAGCAGCTCTGTTTACAATAGCAAAGTCATGGAATCAACCTAAATGTCCAACAGTTGACGAGTGGATAAGGAAACTGCGGTACATCTATACAATGGAGTACTACTCAGCCATCAAAAATGATGAATTACTGGAATTTCCTGGGAAATGGATGTCATTAGAAACAATTATATTAAGTGAAGTATCCCAAACCCAGAAAATTAAGCGCCGTATGTACTCCCTAATAGGTGGCTCCTAGTACCAAACTCACCCAGCCCACATTGAGACCCTCAAAAGTAAACCTATGTAACACAGTAATTGCAAGGATTATGAACAAGAGAGATGGGGTAGGAGGGCCACACCAGAAACAAGGAGAGAGGAGACCATGTTACAGCAGAGAAAATAGGCCTCCATCAAGGTCTGCAAGTAAGTAATGAGAAACCTGGTTAAGTTCACAGACGTTCTTTCCTGATCTCACCAGAAGGGGAGGGCATATAGTCTAGCAGATAAAAAGTAATCATTTTGCAAATGGGTGATGGACCCCTCCCTCAGGGAGGTTTCCTACTCTTATTACATCTACCCTTGAATGTGCTATTACAACAAGACTCCAGTTTAACAGCTTTTTGTATCTGGCCTGGGGGTGACATACAGTGCCCAGCAGAATGGAGTGAAGGGAATTGCAGGAGCAGCAAAACTGCAAAAGAAAATCAACAAACCACAATCCAGAACTTCAGAGACTCTATATCAATCACATAGAACTAGGCCAGCCTAATCTCTCCCCATCCTGGAGCTCAGGGCCATTTGCGGAAGAGGGGGCGGTAAGATTGTAAGAGCAAAATGATGGGAGGAGCAACGATTTGCAGGATTCTCAACAATAGTTGGGGCCAAAGCAATCGTAATGGGACTTTGCATGCCCTGCGCAATGTCCAGCGCACTGTTGCCTTCATAAAGTCTAGCATCTGTTAAGGGCACCGAGACCCCTGGAGGCAAGGGATTGACAGCCATAGTAGTGATCGTATGCTTAAGGGGAACAAGAGAAAGGGCTTATGGAAATGCCACTGGGTCCTTATATGTCATCGGAGAGGAGGACCCAATGGAGAGTTAGGCGTACACAATAAAGGACTCTCTGGGAATTGGGGGGGAGGCACTGGGGGAAGGGGAGGGGGAGGAGGGGGCAGGGAGGGACCTGGTAAAAAATTTTAAAATGTATAATTACATTTTTAATAAAAAAAAAGAAAGAAAATAGTGAACCAAGTGAAGAGGACTCACAGTCATATGTAGCATGTGCACTTCTTTGGGAAGTCATTTGCAGCATGTGCACTTCTTACGGATAAGTATCCTACACGGGTTTCTAGACTGTAAAATTTTGTATTCTGGAGAAAAAAACAGTTATTTGGGGTTATTCTACCAACTATGTTCAGGCTTGTAATGAGCTTGAAAATAGTGACCAAGTGAGGACGCGTCAAATTCACATGTTTAACTTTCCCTGCTCAGTGATAAGAATCCTGTAGATGTTCATACGTTGTAACTTTTCATGTTCAGGAGAAATTCACACTGGTTTTGTGACGTTTTTATGGACTATGTTCACGCAGGCCTGGATTTTCCGAAACAGTGAACCAAGTGAGGAGGACTGAGAGTCAAATGTTGAAGGTGCACTGCTCAGGGATAAGTATCCTACAAAAGATTCTGTAGTGTTTCACTTTGTGTTCAGGAGAAGATCATACTCGTTTTGCAACATTCGCATATAACATGTTCACAGAGGCCATGATTTTCCAAAAGAGTGAACCAAGTGCGGAGGATTCAGAGTCAAATGTTGGCTTTTCACTTCTTAGGGATCACTATCCTAGAGAAGTTCCTAAACTGTAACTTTTGTGTCCAGGCGAAAATCATACTTGTTTTCTGACATTTGAATGGCACATGTTCACAAAGGCCATGATTTTACAAAATAGAGAACCAAGTGTGGAGGAAACAGACTTAAATGTTGCAAGTGCACTTCTTTAGGAGAAGTATCGTAGAGAAGTTTCTATATTGTAACTCTTTGTGTTCAGGAGGAAATCACATTTGTTTTACGACATTTACTTGAAACATGTTCATGCATGTCGCTCCCTTCGAAAATATGAACCAAGTGAAGAGGACTCACAGTCATATGTAGCATGTGCGTCAAATTCACATGTTGCACTGTCTCTGCTCAGTGATAAGAACACTGTAGATGTTCATACGTTGTAACTTTTTATGTTTAGGAGAAATTTACACTGCTTTTGTGACGTTTTCATGGAATATGTTCACACAGGCCTTGATTTTCCAAAATAGTGAACCAAGTGAGGAGGACTGAGAGTCAAATGTTGGAGGTGCACTGCTCAGGGATAAGTATCTTACAGAGGATTCTGTAGTGTTACACTTTGTGTTCAAGAGAAGATCATACTCGTTTTGTGACATTCGCATATAACATGTTCACACAGGCAATGATATTACAAAATAGAGAACCAAGTGCGGAGGAATCAGACTTAAATGTTGCAAGGGCACTTCTTTAGGAGAAGTATCGTACAGAAGTTTCTATATTGTAACTCTTTGTGTTCAGGAGGAAATCACACTTGGTTTACAACGTTTCCTTGAAACATGTTCATGCATGTCGTTCCCTTCGAAAATATGAACCAAGTGAAGAGGACACACAGTCATATGTAGCATGTGCACTTCTTTGGGAGGTCATGTGCAGCATGTGCACTTCTTTCGGATATGTATCCTACACAGGTTTCCAGACTGTAAAACTTTGTATTCTGGAGAACACAACATTTGTTTTTTGCTGATTCTACCATCTATGTTCAGGTTTGTAATGAGCTTGAAAATAGTGACCAAGTGAGGACGCGTCAAATTCACATGTTTCACTTTCTCTGCTCAGTGATAAGAATCCTGTATATGTTCATACGTTGTAATTTTTAAGTTCAGGAAAAATTCACACTGGTTTTGTGAGGTTTTCATGGAAACTGTTCATGCAGGCCTTGATTTTCCAAAACAGTGAACCAAGAGAGGAGGACTGAGAGTCAAATGTTGGAGGTGCACTGCTCAGGGATAAGTATCCTATAGAAGATTCTGTAGTGTTTCACTTTGTGTTCAGGAGAAGATCATACACGTTTGCGACATTCACATATAACATGTTCACGCACGCCATGATTTTACAAAAGAGTGAACCAAGTGCGGAGCTTTCAGAGTCAAATGTTGGCATTTCACTTCTTAGGGATAAGTATCCTAGAGAAGTTCCTAAACTGTAACTTTTGTGTTCAGGCGAAAATCATACTTGTTTTCTGACATTTGAATGGCACATGTTCACACAGGCCATGATTTTACAAAATAGAGAACCAAGTGCAGAAGACTCAGACTTAAATGTTGCAAGTGCACTTCTTTAGGGGAAGTATCCTACAGAAGTTTCTATATTGTAACTCTTTGTGTTCAGGAGGAAATCACACTTGTTTTAGGACGTTTCCATGAAACATGTTCATGCATGCCGTTCCCTTCAAAAATATTAAACCAAGTGAAGAGGACTCACAGTCATATGTAGCATGTGCACTTCTTTGGGAAGTCATGTGCAGCATGTGCACTTCTTACGGATGAGTATCCTACACAGGTTTCTAGACTGTAAAACTTTGTATTCTGGAGAAAAAAATATTTACTTGGGGTTATTCTACCAACTATTTTCAGGCTTGTAATGAGCTTGAAAATAGTGACCAAGTGAGGACGCGTCAAAATTCACATGTTTCACTTTCTCTGCTCAGTCATAAGAATCCTGTAGATGTTCATACGTTGTAACTTTTTATGTTGAGGAGAAATTCACACTGGTTTTGTGACGTTTTCATGGACTATGTTCACGCATGTCTTGATTTTCCAAAACAGTGAACCAAGTGAGGAGGACTGAGAGTCAAATGTTGGAGGTGCACTGCTCAGTGATAAGTATCTTACAGAAGATTCTGTAGTGTTACACTTTGTGTTCAGGAGAAGATCATACTAGTTTTGCGCCATTCGCATATAACATGTTCATGCAGGCCATGATTTTTCAAAAGAGTGAAACAGGTGCGGAGGACTCAGAGTTAAATGTTGCAAGTGCACTTCTTTAGGAGAAGTATAGTACAGAAGTTTCTATATTGTAAGTCTTTGTTTTCTGGAGGAAATGACACTTGTTTTACGACTTTTCCATGAAACATGTTCATGCATGTCGTTCGCTTCGAAAATAGTGAACCAAGTAAAGAGGACTCACAGTCATATGTTGCATGTGCACTTCTTTGGGAAGTCATGTGTAGCATGTGCACTTCTTTCGGATAAGTATCCTACACAGGTTTCTAGACTGTAAAACGTTGTATTCTGGAGAAAACAACATTTGTTTTGTGCTGATTCTATCAACTATGTTCAGGCTTGCAATGAGCTTGAAAGTAGTGACCAAGTGAGGATGGGTCAAATTCACATGTTTCACTTTCTCTGCTCAGTCATAAGAATCCTGTAGATGTTCATACGTTGTAATTTTTATGTTCAGGAGAAATTCACACTGGTTTTGTGACGTTCTATGGAATATGTTCACGCAGGCCTTGATTTTCCAAAATAGTGAACCAAGTGAGGAGGACTGAGAGTCAAATGTTGGAGGTGCACTTCTCAGGGATAAGTATCCTACAGAGGATTCTGTAGTGTTACACTTTGTGTTCCAGAGAAGATCATACTCGTTTTGCGACATTCGCATACAACATGTTCACTCAGGCCATGATTTTCCAAAAGAGTGTACCAAGTATGGAGCATTCAGAGTCAAATGTTGGCATTTCATTTCTTAGGGATGAGTATCCTAGAGAAGTTCCTAAACTGTAACTTTTGTGTTCAGGCGAAAATCATACTTGTTTTCTGACATTTGAATGGCACATGTTCACACAGGCCATGATTGTACAAAATAGAAAACCAAGTACGGAGGAATCAGACTTAAATGTTGCAAGTGCACTACTTTAGGAGAAGTATCGTCCAGAAGTTTCTATATTGTAACTCTTTGTGTTCAGGAGGAAATCACACTTGTTTTAAGACCTTTCCATGAAACATGTTCATGCATGTAGTTCCCTTCGAAAATAGTGAACCAAGTGAAGAGGACTCACAGTCATATGTAGCATGTGCACTTCTTTCGGCAGTCATGTGTAGCATGTGCACTTCTTTCGGATAAGTATCCTACACAGGTTTCTAGACTCTAAAACTTTGCATTCTGGAGAAAACAACATTTGTTTTGTGCTGATTCTACCAACTATGTTCAGGCTTGCAATGAGCTTGAAAGTAGTGACCAAGTGAGGATTGGTCAAATTCACATGTTTCACTTTCTCTGCTCAGTCATAAGAATCCTGTAGATGTTCATACGTTGTAATTTTTATGTTCAGGAGAAATTCACACTGGTTTTGTGACGTTCTATGGAATATGTTCACGCAGGCCTTGATTTTCCAAAATAGTGAACCAAGTGAGGAGGACTGAGAGTCAAATGTTGGAGGTGCACTTCTCAGGGATATGTATCCTACAGAGGATTCTGTAGTGTTACACTTTGTGTTCAAGAGAAGATCATACTCGTTTTGCGACAATCGCATATAACATGTTCACTCAGGCCTGATTTTCCAAAAGAGTGTACCAAGTGTGGAACATTCAGAGTCAAATGTTGGCATTTCATTTCTTAGGGATGAGTATCCTAGAGAAGTTCCTAAACTGTAACTTTTGTGTCCAGGGGAAAATCATAATTTTTTTCTGACATTTGAATGGCACATGTTCACACAGGCCATGATTTTACAAAATAGAGAACCAAGTGCGGAGGACTCAGAGTTAAATTTTGCAAGTGCACTTCTTTAGGAAAAGTATCGTACAGAAGTTTCTATATTGTAACTCTTTGTGTTCAGGAGGAAATCACACTTCTTTTACGACCTTTCCATGAAACATTTCATGCATGTCGTTCCCTTCGAAAATAGTGAACCAAGTGAAGAGGACTCACAATCATATGTAGCATGTGCACTTCTTTGAGAAGTCATGTGTACTTCTTTGGAGAAGTATCGTTCAGAAGTTTCGATATTGTAACTCTTTGTGTTCAGGAGGAAATCACACTTGTTTTACGAGGTTTTCATTAAACGTGTTCATGCATGTCGTTCTCTTCGAAAATAGTGAACCAAGTGAAGAGGACTCACAGTCATATGTAGCATGTGCACTTCTTTGGGAAGTCATGTGCAGCATGTTCACATCTTACGGATCAGTGTCCTACATAGTTTTCTAGACTGTAAAGCTTTGTGTTCTGGAGAAAACAACATTTGTTTTGTGCTGATTCTAACAACTATGTTCAGGCTTGTAATGAGCTTGAAAATAGTGACCAAGTGAGGACGCGTCAAATTCACATGTTTCACTTTCTCTGCTCAGTGATAAGAATCCTGTAGATGTTCATACGTTGTAACTTTTTATTTTCAGGAGAAATTCACACTGGTTTTGTGACGTTTTCATGAACTCTGTTCACGCAGGATTTGATTTTCCAAAACAGTGAATGAAGAGAGGAGGACTGAGAGTCAAATATTGTAGGTGCACTGCTCAGGGATAAGTATCCTATAGAAGATTCTGTAGTGTTTCACTTTGTGTTCAGGAGAAGATCATACACGTTTGCGACATTCGCATATAACATGTTCACGCACGCCATGATTTTACAAAAGAGTGAACCAAGTGCGGAGCTTTCAGAGTCAAATGTTGGCATTTCACTTCTTAGGGATAAGTATCCTAGAGAAGTTCCTAAACTGTAACTTTTGTGTTCAGGCGAAAATCATACTTGTTTTCTGACATTTGAATGGCACATGTTCACACAGGCCATGATTTTACAAAATAGAGAACCAAGTGCAGAAGACTCAGACTTAAATGTTGCAAGGGCACTTCTTTAGGAGAAGTATCCTACAGAAGTTTCTATATTGTAACTCTTTGTGGTCGGAGGAAATCACACTTGTTTTAGGACGTTTCCATGAAACATGTTCATGCATGTCATGTCGTTCCCTCAAAAATAGTGAACCAAGGGAAGAGGACTCACAGTCATATGTAGCATGTGCACTTCTTTGGGAAGTCATATGCAGCATGTGCACTTCTTTGGGATAAGTATCCTACACAGGTTTCTAGACTGTAAAACTTTGTATTCTGGAGAAAAGAACATTTGTTTTTTGCTGATTCTACCATCTATGTTCAGGTTTGTAATGAGCTTGAAAATAGTGAGCAAGTGAGGACGCGTCAAATTCACATGTTTCACTTTCTCTGCTCAGTGATAAAAATCCTGTAGATGTTCATATGTTGTAACTTTTTATTTTCCAGAGAAATTCACACTGGTTTTGTGACGTTTTCATGGACTCTGTTCACGCAGGCCTTGATTTTCCAACACAGTGAACCAAGAGAGGTGGACTGAGAGTCAAATATTGGAGGTGCACTGTTCAGGGATAAGTATCCTATAGAAGATTCTGTAGTGTTTCACTTTGTGTTCAGGAGAAGATCATACACGTTTGCGACATTCGCATATAACATATTCAGGCAGGCCATGATTTTGCAAAACAGTGAACCAAGTGCGGAGCATTCAGAGTCAAATGTTGGCATTTCACTTCTTAGGAATAAGTATCCTTGAGAAGCTCCTAAACTGTAACTTTTGTGTTCAGGCGAAAATCATACTTTTTTTCTGAAATTTGAATGGCACATGTTCACACAGGCCATGATTTTACAAAATAGAGAACCAAGTGCGGAGGACTCAGAGTTAAAAGTTGCAAGTGCACTTCTTTTGGAGATGTTTCGTACAGATATTTCGATATTGTAACTCTTTGTGTTCAGGAGGAAATCCCACTTGTTTTATAACGTTTAAATGAAACATGTTCATGCATGTCGTTCCCTTCGAAAATAGTAAACCAAGTGAAGAGGATTCACAGTCATATGTAGCATGTGCACTTCTTTGGGAAGTCATGTGCAGCATGTGCACTTCTTACTGATAAGTATCCTACACAGGTTTCTAGACTGTAAAACTGTGTATTCTGGAAAAAACAACATTTGTTTTGTGCTGATTCGACCAAATATGTTCAGGCTTGTAATGAGCTTGAAAATAGTGGCCAAGTGAGGAAACGACAAATTCACATGTTTCACTTTCTCTGCTCAGTGATAAGCATCCTGTAGATGTTCATACGTTGTAACTTTTTATGTTCAGGAGAAATTCACATTGGTGTTGTGACGTTCTCATGGACTATGTTCACGCAGGCCTTGATTTTCCAAAAGAGTGAACCAAGTGCGGAGCATTCAGAGTCAAATGTTGGCATTTCACTTCTTAGGGATAAGTATCCTAGAAGTTCCTAAACTGTAACTTTTGTGTTCAGGTGAAAATCATACTTGTTTTCTGAAATTTGAATGGCACATGTTCACACAGGCCATGATTTTACAAAATAGAGAACCATGTGCGGAGGACTCAGACTTAAATGTTGCAAGGGCACTTCTTTAGGAGAAGTATCCTACAGAATTTTCTATATTGTAACTCTTTGTGTTCAAGAGGTAATCACACTTGTTTGACGACGTTTCCTTGAAACATGTTCATGCATGTCCTTCCCTTCGAAAATAGTGAACCAAGTGAAGAGGACTCAAAGTCAACCGTAGCATGTGCACTTCTTTGGGAAGTCATGTGCACTTCTTTGAAGAAGTATCGTACAGAAGTTTCGATATTGTAACTCTTTGTGTTCAGGAGGAAATCACACTTGTTTTACGACGTTTCCATGAAACATGTTCATGCATGTCGTTCCCTTCGAAAATAGTGAACCAAGTGAAGAGGACTCACAGTCATGTGTAGCATGTGCACTTCTTTGGGAAGTCATGTGCAGCATGTGTACTTTTTACGGATAAGTATCCTACACAGGTTTCTAGACTGTAAATCTTTGTACCCTGGAGAAAAAAACATTTGTTTTTTGCTGATTCTACCAACTATGTTCAGGCTTGTAATGAGCTTGAAAATAGTGACCTAGTGAGGACGCGTCAAATTCACATGTTTCATTTTCTCTTCTCAGTGATATGAATCCTGTAGATGATCAGGTGTTGTAACTTTTTATGTTCAGGAGAAATTCACACGGGTTTTGTGACGTTTTCATGGAATATGTTCACGCAGGCCTTGATTTTCCAAAATAGTGAAACAAGTGAGGAGTACTGAGAGTCAAATGTTGGAGGTGCACTTCTCAGGGATATGTATCCTGCAAAGGATTCTATAATGTTACACTTTGTGTTCAGGAGAATATCATAATTGTTTTGCGACATTCGCATATAACATATTCACGCAGGTCGTGATTTTCCAAGAGAGTGAACCAATTGCGGAGGATTCAGAGTCAAATGTTGGAATTTCACTTCTTAGGGATAAGTATCCTAGAGAAGTTCCTATACTGTAACATATTTGTTCAGGCGAAAATCATACTTGTTTTGTGATATTTGAATGGCACATGTACACACATGCCATGATTTTACAAATTGTGATCCAAGTGAGGAGGTCTCTGAGTTAAATGTTGCAAGTGCACTTCTATAGGAGACGTATCGCATAGAAGTTTCTATATTGTAACTCTTTGTGTTCAGGAGGAAATCACACTTGTTTTAGGACGTTTCAATGAAACATGTTCATGCATGTCGTTGCTTCCAAAATAGAGAACTAAGTGAAGAAGACTCACAGTCATATGTACCATGTGCACTTCTTTGGGAAGTCATATGTAGCATGTGCACTTCATTGAAAGTCATGTGCAGCATGTGCACTTCTTTCGGGTAAGTATCCTACACAGGTTTCTAGACTGTAAAACTTTGTATTCTGGAGAACACAACATTTGCTTTGTGCTGATTCTACCAACTATGTTCAGGCTTTAATGAGCTTGGAAATAGTGAGCAAGTGAGGATGCGTCAAATTCACATGTATCACTTTCTCTGCTCAGTGATAAGAATCCTGTAGATGTTCATACCTTGTAACTTTTTAGGTTCAGAAGAAATTTACACTGGTTTTGTGATGTTTTCATGGACTATGTTCACGCAGGCCTTGATTTTCCAAAACAGTGTACCAAGTGAGGAGGGCGGAGAGTCAAATATTGGAGGTGCACTGCTCAGGAATGAGTATCCTACAGAAGATTCTGTAGTGTTACACTTTGTGTTCAGGAGAAGATCATACTCGTTTTGCGACATTCGCATATAACATGTTCACACAGGCTATGCTTTTCCAAAAGAGTGAACCAAGTGCAGAGCATTCAGAGTCAAATGTTGGCATTTCACTTCTTAGGGATGAGTATCCTAGAGAAGTTCCTAAACTGTAACTTTTGTGTTCAGGCGAAAATCATACTTGTTTTCTGACATTAAAATGGCACATGTTCACACACGCCATGATTTTACAAAATAGAGAACCAAGTGCGGAGGACTCAGACTTAAATGTAGCAAGTGCACTTCTTTGGAGAAGTATCCTATAGAAGTTTCTATATTGTAACTCTTTGTGTTCAGGAGGAAATCACACTTGTTTTACGGCGTTTCCTTGAAACATGTTCATGCATGTCGTTCCCTTCGAAAATAGTGAACCAAGTGAAGAGGACTCAAAGTCAACCGTAGCATGTGCACTTCTTTGAAGAAGTATCGTACAGAAGTTTCGATATTGTAACTCTTTGTGTTCAGGAGGAAATCACACTTGTTTTACGACGTTTCCATGAAACATGTTCATGCATGTCGTTCCCTTCGAAAATAGTGAAACAAGTGAAGAGGACGCACAGTCATGTGTAGCATGTGCACTTCTTTGGGAAGTCATGTGCAGCATGTGTACTTTTTACGGATAAGTATCCTACACAGGTTTCTAGACTGTAAATCTTTGTACTCTGGAGAAAAAAACATTTGTTTTTTGCTGATTCTACCAACTATGTTCAGGCTTGTAATGAGCTTCAAAATAGTGACCAAGTGAGGACGCGTCAAATTCACATGTTTCACTTTGTCTTTCAGTGATAAGAATCCTGTAGATGTTCACGCTTTGTAACTTTTTATGTTCAGGGGAAATTCACACTGGTTTTGTGACGCTTTCATGGAATATGTTCACGCAGGCCTTGATTTTCCAAAATACTGAACCAAGTGAGGAGGAATGAGAGTGAAATGTTGGAGGTGAACTTCTCAGGGATATGTATCCTGCAAAAGATTCTATAGTGTTACACTTTGTGTTCAGGAGGAGATCATACTTGTTTTGCGACATTCATATATAACATGTTCATGCAGGTCATGATTTTCCAAGAGAGTGAACCAAGTGCGGAGGTTTCAGAGTCAAATGTTGGCATTTCACTTCTTAGGGATAAGTATCCTAGAGACGTTCCTATACTGTAACATTTGTGTTCAGGCGAAAATCATGCTTGTTTTGTGATATTTGAATGGCACATGTACACACACGCCATGATTTTACAAATTGTGAACCAAGTGAGGAGGTCTCTGAGTTAAATGTTGCAAGTGCACTTCTATAGGAGACGTGTAGCATAGAAGTTTCTATATTGTAACTCTTTGTGTTCAGGAGGAAATCACACTTGTTTTAGGATGTTTCCATGAAACATGTTCATGCATGTCGTTCCCTTCCAAAATAGAGAACCAAGTGAAGAAGACTCACAGTCATATGTACCATGTGCACTTCTTTGGGAAGTCATATGTAGCATGTGCACTTCTTTGAAAGTCATGTGCAGCATGTGCACTTCTTTCGGGTAAGTATCCTACACAGGTTTCTAGACTGTAAAACTTTGTATTCTGGAGAACACAACATTTGTTTTGTGCTGATTCTGCCAACTATGTTCAGGCTTGTAATGAGCTTGGAAATAGTGAACAAGTGAGGACGCGTCAAATTCACATGTATCACTTTCTCTGCTCAGTGATAAGAATCCTGTAGATGTTCATACCTTGTAACTTTTTAGGTTCAGAAGAAATTCACACTGGTTTTGTGATGTTTTCATGGACTATGTTCACGCAGGCCTTGATTTTCCAAAACAGTGTACCAAGTGAGGAGGGCGGAGAGTCAAATATTGGAGGTGCACTGCTCAGGAATGAGTATCCTACAGAAGATTCTGTAGTGTTACACTTTGTGTTCAGGAGAAGATCATACTCGTTTTGCGACATTCGCATATAACATGTTCACACAGGCTATGCTTTTCCAAAAGAGTGAACCAAGTGCAGAGCATTCAGAGTCAAATGTTGGCATTTCACTTCTTAGGGATGAGTATCCTAGAGAAGTTCCTAAACTGTAACTTTTGTGTTCAGGCGAAAATCATACTTGTTTTCTGACATTTCAATGGCACATGTTCACAGAGGCCATGATTTTACAAAATAGAGAACCAAGTGCGGAGGACTCAGACTTAAATGTAGCAAGTGCACTTCTTTTGGAGAAGTATCCTATAGAAGTTTCTATATTGTAACTCGTTGTGTTCAGGAGGAAATCACACTTGTTTTACGGCGTTTCCATGAAACATGTTCATGCATGTCGTTCCCTTCGAAAATAGTGAACCAAGTGAAGAGGACTCACAGTCATATGTAGCAATTGCACGTCTTTGGGAAGTCATGTGCACTTCTTTGGAGAAGTATCGTACAGAAGTTTCGATATTGTAATTCTTTGTGTTCAGGAGGAAATCACACTTGTTTTACGACGTTTCCATGAAACATGTTCATGCATGTCGTTCCCTTCGAAAATAGTGAACCAAGAGAAGAGGACTCATAATCATATGTAGCATGTGCACTTCTTTGGGAAGTCATGTGCAGCATGTGCACTTCTTTCGGATAAGTATACTACACAGGTTTCTAGACTGTAACACTTTGTATTCTGGAGAAAACAACATTTGTTTTGTGCTGATTCTACCAACTATGTTCAGGCTTGTAATGAGCTTGAAAATAGTGACCAAGCGAGGACGCGTCAAACTCACATGATTCACTTTCTCTTCTCAGTGATAAGAATCCTGTAGATATTCACGTGTTGTAACTTTATATGTTCAGGAGAAATTCACATTGGTTTTGTGACGTTTTCATGGAATATGTTCTCGCAGACCTTGATTTTCCAAAATAGTGAACCAAGTGAGGAGGACTGAGAGTCAAATGTTGGAGGTGCACTTCTTAGGGATATGTATCCTGCAGGAGATTCTATAGTGTGACACTTTGTGTTCAGGAGAAGAACATATTTGTTTTGCAACATTCGCATATAACATGTTCACTCAAGCCATGATTTTCCAAAAGAGTGAACCAAGTACGGAGCATTCAGAGTCAAATGTTGGCATTTCACTTCTTAGGGATGAGTATCCTAGAGAAGTTCCTAAACTGTACCTTTTATGTCCAGGCGAAAATCATACTTGTTTTCTGACATTTGAATGGCACATGTTCACACAGACCATGATTTTACAAAATAGAGACCCAAGTGCGGAGGAATCAGACTTAAATGTTGCAAGTGCACTTCTTTAGGAGAAGTATCGTACAGAAGTTTCGATATTGTAACTCTTTGTGTTCAGGAGGAAATCACACTTGTTTTACGACGTTTCCATGCAACATGTTCATGCATGTCGTTCTCTTCGAAAATAGTGAACCAAGTGAAGAGGACTCACAGTCATATGTAGCATGTGCACTTCTTTGGGAAGTCATGTGCAGCATGTTCACATATTTCGGATAATTATCCTACATAGGTTTCTAGACTGAAAAACTTTGTATTCTGGAGAAAACAACATTTGTTTTGTGCTGATTCTAACAACTATGTTCAGGCTTGTAATGAGCTTGACAATAGTGACGAAGAGAGGACGCGTCAAATTCACATGTTTCACTTTCTCTGCTCAGTGATAAGAATCCTGTAGATGTTCATACGTTGTAACTTTTTCTTTTCAGGAGAAATTCACACTGGTTTTGTGACGTTTTCATGGACTCTGTTCACGCAGGCCTTGATTTTCCAAAACAGTGAACCAAGAGAGGAGGCCTGAGAGTCAAATGTTGGAGGTGCACTGCTCAGGAATGAGTATCCTACAGAAGATTCTGTAGTGTTACACTTTGTGTTCAGGAGAAGATCATACTCGTTTTGCGACATTCACATATAACATGTTCATGCAGGTCATGATTTTCCAAGACAGTGAACCAAGTGCGGAGGTTTCAGAGTCAAATGTTGGCATTTCACTTCTTAGGGATAACTATCCTAGAGAAGTTCCTATACTGTAACATTTGTGTTCAGGCGAAAATCATGCTTGTTTTGTGATATTTGAATGGCACATGTACACACACGCCATGATTTTACAAAATAGTGAACCAAGTGAGGAGGTCTCTGAGTTAAATGTTGCAAGTGCACTTCTATAGGAGAAGTATCGCATAGAAGTTTCTATATTGTAACTCTTTGTGTTCAGGAGGAAATCACACTTGTTTTAGGACGTTTCCATGAAACATGTTCATGCATGTCATTCCCTTCCAAAATAGAGAACCAAGTGAAGAAGACTCACAGTCATATGTACCATGTGCACTTCTTTGGGAAGTCATATGTAGCATGTGCACTTCTTTGAAAGTCATGTGCAGCATGTGCACTTCTTTCGGGTAAGTATCCTACACAGGTTTCTAGACTGTAAAACTTTGTATTCTGGAGAACACAACATTTCTTTTGTGCTGATTCTACCAACTATGGTCAGGCTTGTAATGAGATTGAAAATAGTGACCATGCGAGGACGCGTCAAATTCACATGTTTCATTTTCTCTTCTCCGTGATATGAATCCTGTAGATGATCACGCGTTGTAACTTTTTATGTTCAGGAGAAATTCACAAGGGTTTTGTGACGTTTTCATGGAATATGTTCACACAGGCCTTGATTTTCCAAAATAGTGAAACAAGTGAGGAGGACTGAGAGTCAAATGTTGGAGGTGCACTTCTCAGGGATATGTATCCTGCAAAGGATTCTATAATGTTACACTTTGTGTTCAGGAGAATATCATAATTGTTTTGCGACATTCGCATATAACATGTTCACGCAGGCCGTGATTTTCCAAGAGAGTGAACCAATTGCGGAGGATTCAGAGTCAAATGTTGGAATTTCACTTCTTAGGGATAAGTATCCTAGAGAAGTTCCTATACTGTAACATATTTGTTCAGGCGAAAATCATACTTGTTTTGTGACATTTGAATGGCACGTGTTCACACACGCTGTGAATTTACAAAACAGTGAACCAAGTGAGGAGGACTCTGAGTGAAATGTTTCAAGTGCACTTCTTTAGGAGAAGTATCGCACAGAAGTTTCTATATTGTAACTCTTTGTGATCAGGAGGAAATCACACTTGTTTTACGACGTTTCCATGCAACATGTTCATGCATGTCGTTCTCTTCAAAAATAGTGAACCAAGTGAAGAGGACTCACAGTCATATATAGCACGTGCACTTCTTTGGGAAGTCATGTGCAGCATGTTCACATCTTTCGGATAAGTATCCTACATAGGTTTGTAGACTGAAAAACTTTGTATTCTGGAGAAAACAACATTTGTTTTGTGCTGATTCTAACAACTATGTTCAGGCTTGTAATGAGCTTGAAAATAGTGATGAAGAGAGGACGCGTCAAATTCACATGTTTCAATTTCTCTACTCAGTGATAAGAATCCTGTAGATGTTCATACCTTGTAACTTTTTAGGTTCAGGAGAAATTCACACTGGTTTTGTGATGTTTTCATGGACTCTGTTCACGCAGGCCTTGATTTTCCAAAACAGTGAACAAAGAGAGGAGGCCTGAGAGTCAAATGTTGGAGGTGCACTGCTCAGGGATAAGTATCCTACAGAAGATTCTGTAGTGTTTCACTTTGTGTTCAGGAGAAGATCATACACATTTTGCGACATTTGCATATAACATATTCACGCAGGCCATGATTTTCCAAAAGAGTGAACCAAGTGCAGAGCTTTCAGAGTCAAATGTTGGCATTTCACTTCTTAGGGATAAGTATCCTAGAGAAGTTCCTAAACTGTAACTTTTGTGTTCAGGCGAAAATCATACTTGTTTTCTGACATTTGAATGGCACATGTTCACACACGCTGTGAATTTACAAAACAGTGAACCAAGTGAGGAGGACTCTGAGTGAAATGTTTCAAGTGCACTTCTTTAGGAGAAGTATCCTATAGAAGTTTCTATATTGTAACTCTTTGTGTTCAGGACGAAATCACACTTGTTTTACGACGTTTCCATGAAACATGTTCATGCATGTCGTTCCCTTCGAAAATAGTGAACCAAGTGAAGAGGACTCACAGTCATATGTAGCAATTGCACTTCTTTGGGAAGTCATGTGCACTTCTTTGGAGAAGTATCGTACAGAAGTTTCAATATTGTAATTCTTTGTGTTCAGGAGGAAATCACACTTGTTTTACGACGTTTCCATGAAACATGTTCATGCATGTCGTTCCCTTCGAAAATAGTGAACCAAGTGAAGGGGACTCACAGTCATATGTACCATGTGCACTTCTGTGAGAAGTCATGTGCACTTCTTTGGAGAAGTATCGTACAGAATTTTCTATATTGTAAATCTTTGTGTTCAGGAGGAAATCACACTTGTTTTACGACGTTTCCATGCAACATGTTCATGCATGTCGTTCTCTTCGAAAATAGTGAACCAAGTGAAGAGGACTCACAGTCATATGTAGCATGTGCACTTCTTTGGGAAGTCATGTGCAGCATGTTCACATCTTTCGGATAAGTATCCTACATAGGTTTCTAGACTGAAAAACTTTGTATTCTGGAGAAAACAACATTTGCTTTGTGCTGATTCTACCAACTATGTTCAGGCTTGTAATGAGCTTGGAAATAGTGAGCAAGTGAGGACGCGTCAAATTCACATGTATCACTTTCTCTGCTCAGTGATAAGAATCTTGTAGATGTTCATACCTTGTAACTTTTTAGGTTCAGGAGAAATTCACACTGGTTTTGTGATGTTTTCATGGATTATGTTCACGCAGGCCTTGATTTTTCAAAACAGTGAACCAAGTGAGGAGGGCGGAGAGTCAAATATTGGAGGTGCACTGCTCAGGGATGAGTATCCTACAGAAGATTCTGTAGTGTTACACTTTGTGTTCAGGAGAAGATCATACTCGTTTTGCAACATTCGCATATAACATGTTCACAGAGGCCATGCTTTTCCAAAAGTGTGAACCAAGTGCAGAGCATTCAGAGTCAAATGTTGGTATTTCACTTCTTAGGGATGAGTATCCTAGAGAAGTTCCTAAACTGTAACTTTTGTGTTCAGGCGAAAATCATACTTGTTTTCTGACATTTGAATGGCACATGTTCACACAGGCCATGATTTTACAAAATAGAGAACCAAGTGCGGAGGACTCAGACTTAAATGTAGCAAGTGCACATCTTTTGGAGAAGTATCCTATAGAAGTTTCTATATTGTAACTCTTTGTGTTCAGGAGGAAATCACACTTGTTTTACGGCGTTTCCATGAAACATGTTCATGTATGTCGTTCCCTTTGATAATAGTGAACCAAGTGTAGAGGACGCACAGTCATGTGTAGCATGTGCTCTTCTCTGGGAAGTCATGTGCAGCATGTGTACTTTTTACGGATAAGTATCCTACACAGGTTTCTAGACTGTAAATCTTTGTACTCTGGAGAAAAAAACATTTGTTTTTTGCTGATTCTACCAACTATGTTCAGGCTTGTAATGAACTTGAAAATAGTGAGCAAGTGAGGACGCGTCAAATTCACGTTTCACTTTGTCTTCTCAGTGATAAGAATCCTGTAGATGTTCACGCTTTGTAACTTTTTATGTTCAGGGGAAATTCACACTGGTTTTGTGACGCTTTCATGGAATATGTTCACGCAGGCTTTGATTTTCCAAAATAGTGAACCAAGTGAGGAGGACTGAGAGTCAAATGTTGGAGGTGAACTTCTCAGGGATATGTATCCTGCAAAAGATTCTATAGTGTTACACTTTGTGTTCAGGAGGAGATCATACTTGTTTTGCGACATTCACATATAACATGTTCATGCAGGTCATGATTTTCCAAGAGAGTGAACCAAGTGCGGAGGTTTCAGAGTCAAATGTTTGCATTTCACTTCTTAGGGATAAGTATCCTAGAGAAGTTCCTATACTGTAACATTTGTGTTCAGGCGAAAATCATGCTTGTTTTGTGATATTTGAATGGCACATGTTCACACAGGCCATGATTTTACAAAATAGTGAACCAAGTGAGGAGGTCTCTGAGTTAAATGTTGCAAGTGCACTTCTTTAGGAGAAGTATCGCATAGAAGTTTCTATATTGTAACTCTTTGTGTTCAGGAGGAAATCACACTTGTTTTAGGACGTTTCCATGAAACATGTTCATGCATGTCGTTCCCTTCCAAAATAGAGAACCAAGTGAAGAAGACTCACAGTCATATGTACCATGTGCACTTCTTTGGGAAGTCATATGTAGCATGTGCACTTCTTTGAATGTCATGTGCAGCATGTGCACTTCTTTTGGGTAAGTATCCTACACAGGTTTCTAGACTGTAAAACTTTGTATTCTGGAGAACACAACATTTGTTTTGTGCTGATTCTACCAACTATGGTCAGGCTTGTAATGAGCTTGAAAATAGTGACCATGCGAGGACGCGTCAAATTCACATGTTTCATTTTCTCTTCTCAGTGATATGAATCCTGTAGATGATCACGCGTTGTAACTTTTTATGTTCAAGAGAAATTCACACGGGTTCTGTGACGTTTTCATGGAATATGTTCACGCAGGCCTTGATTTTCCAAAATAGTGAAACAAGTGAGGGGGACTGAGAGTCAAATGTTGGAGGTGCACTTCTCAGGGATATGTATCCTGCAAAGGATTCTATAATGTTACACTTTGTGTTCATTAGAATATCATACTTGTTTTGCGACATTCGCATATAACATGTTCACGCAGGCCGTGATTTTCCAAGAGAGTGAACCAATTGCGGAGGATTCAGAGTCAAATGTTGGAATTTCACTTCTTAGGGATAAGTATCCTAGAGAAGTTCCTATATTGTAACATATTTGTTCAGGCGAAAATCATACTTGTTTTGTGACATTTGAATGGCACGTGTTCACACACGCTGTGAATTTACAAAACAGTGAACCAAGTGAGGAGGACTCTGAGTGAAATATTTCAAGTGTACTTCTTTAGGAGAAGTATCGCACAGAAGTTTCTATATTGTAACTCTTTGTGTTCAGGAGGAAATCACACTTGTTTTACCACGTTTCCATGAAACATGTTCATGCATGTCGTTCCCTTCGAAAATAGTGAACCAAGTGACGAGGACTCACAGTCACATGTAGCATGTGCACTTCTTTGAGAAGTCATGTGCACTTCTTTGGAGAAGTATCGTACAGAATTTTCGATATTGTAACTCTTTGTGTTCAGGAGGAAATCACACTTGTTTTACGACGTTTCCATGCAACATGTTCATGCATGTCGTTCTCTTCGAAAATAGTGAACCAAGTGAAGAGGACTCACAGTCATATGTAGCATGTGCACTTCTTTGGGAAGTCATGTGCAGCATGTTCACATCTTTCGGATAAGTATCCTACATAGGTTTCTAGACTGAAAAACATTGTATTCTTGAGAAAACAACATTTGTTTTGTGCTGATTCTAACAACTATGTTCAGGCTTGTAATGAGCTTGAAAATAGTGACGAAGATAGGACGTGTCAAATTCACGTTTCAC
The DNA here is from genome assembly GCA_023101885.1 of Typhlomys cinereus. NCBI lineage: Eukaryota > Metazoa > Chordata > Mammalia > Rodentia > Platacanthomyidae > Typhlomys > Typhlomys cinereus. The sequence continues at coordinate 330,656 of JALPQD010000896.1, forward strand.
TTTCTCTGCTCAGTGATAAGAATTCTGTAGATGTTCATACGTAGTAATTTTTAAGTTCAGGAGAAATTCACACTGGTTTTGTGACGTTTTCATGGACTATGTTCACGCAGGCCTTGAATTGCCAAAAGAGTGAAGCAAATGAGGAGGACTGAGAGTCAAATATTGGAGGTGCACTTCTCAGGGATACGTATCCTACAGAAGATTCTGTAGTGTTACACTTTGTGTTCCGGAGAAGATCATACTCGTTTTGCGCCATTCGCATAAAACATGTTCAGGCAGGCCATGATTTTCCAAAAGAGTGAACCAAGTGCGGAGGACTCAGAGTTAAATGTTGCAAGTGCATATCTTTAGGAGAAGTATAGTACAGAAGTTTCTATATTGTAACTCTTTTTTTTCCGGAGGAAATGACACTTGTTTTACGACTTTTCCATGAAACATGTTAATGCATGTCGTTCGCTTCGAAAATAGTGAACCAAGTGAAGAGGACTCACAGTCATAGGTAGCATGTGCACTTCTTTGGGAAGTCATGTGTAGCATGTGCACTTCTTTCGGATAAGTATCCTACACAGGTTTCTAGACTGTAAAACTTTGCATTCTGGAGAAAACAACATTTGTTTTGTGCTGATTCTATCAAATATGTTCAGGGTTGTAATGAGCTTGAAAGTAGTGTCCAAGTGAGGATGGGTCAAATTCACATGTTTCACTTTCTCTGCTCAGTCATAAGAATCCTGTAGATGTTCATACGTTGTAATTTTTATGTTCAGGAGAAATTCACACTGGTTTTGTGACGTTTTCATGGAATATGTTCACGCAGGCCTTGATTTTCCAAAATAGTGAACCAAGTGAGGAGGACTGAGAGTCAAATGTTGGAGGTCCACTTCTCAGGGATAAGTATCCTACAGAGGATTCTGTAGTGTTACGCTTTGTGTTCAGGAGAAGATCATCCTTGTTTTGCGACATTCGCATACAACATGTTCACTCAGGCCATGATTTTCCAAAAGAGTGAAAAGTACGGAGCATTCAGAGTCAAATGTTGGCATTTCACTTCTTAGGGATGAGTATCCTAGAGAAGTTCCTAAACTGTACCTTTTGTGTCCAGGCGAAAATCATACTTGTTTTCTGACATTTGAATGGCACATGTTCACACAGGCCATGATTTTACAAAATAGAGACCCAAGTGCGGATGAATCACACTTAAATGTTGCAAGTGCACTACTTTAGGAGAAGTATCGTCCAGAAGTTTCTATATTGTAACTCTTTGTGTTCAGGAGGAAATCACACTTGTTTTAAGACCTTTCCATGAAACATGTTCATGCATGTAGTTCCCTTCGAAAATAGTGAACCAAGTGAAGAGGACTCACAGTCATATGTAGCATGTGCACTTCTTTGAGAAGTCATGTGCACTTCCTTGGAGAAGTATCGTACAGAATTTTCGATATTGTAACTCTTTGTGTTCACGAGGAAATCACACTTGTTTTACAACGATTCCATGCAACATGTTCATGCATGTCGTTCTCTTCGAAAATAGTGAACCAAGTGAAGAGGACTCACAGTCATATGTAGCATGTGCACTTCTTTGGGAAGTCATGTGCAGCATGTTCACATCTTTCGGATAAGTATCCTACATAGGTTTCTAGAATGAAAAACTTTGTATTCTGGAGAAAACAATATTTGTTTTGTGCTGATTCTAACAACTATGTTCAGGCTTGTAATGAGCTTGAAAATAGTGACAAAGAGAGGACGCGCCAAATTCACATGTTTCACTTTCTCTGCTCAGTGATAAGAATCCTGTAGATGTTCATAAGTTGTAACTTTTTATTTTCAGGAGACATTCACACTGGTTTTCTGACGTTTTCATTTACTCTGTTCACGCAGGCCTTGATTTTCCAAAACAGTGAACCAAGAGAGGAGGCCTGAGAGTCAAATGTTGGAGGTGCACTGCTCAGGGATAAGTATCCTACAGAAGATTCTGTAGTGTTTCACTTTGTCTTCAGGAGAAGATCATACACGTTTTGAGACATTCGCATATAACATGTTCACACACGCCATGATTTTCCAAAAGAGTGAACCAAGTGCAGAGCATTCAGAGTCAAATGTTGGCATTTCACTTCTTAGGGATAAGTATCCTCCAGAAGTTCCTAAACTGTAACTTTTGTGTTCAGGCGAAAATCATACTTGTTTTCTGACATTTGAATGGCACATGTTCACACAGGCCATGATTCTACAAAATAGAGAACCAAGTGCGGAGGACTCAGACTGAAATGTTGCAAGGGCACTTCTTTTGGAGAAGTATCGTACAGAAGTTTCGATATTGTAACTCTTTGTGTTCAGGAGGAAATCACACTTGTTTTACGACGTTTCCATGCAACATGTTCATGCATGTCGTTCCCTTCGAAAATAGTGAACCAAGTGAAGCGGACTCAGAGTCATGTATAGCATGTGTACTTCTTTGGGAAGTCATATGCAGCATGTGCACTTCTTTGGGATAAGTATCCTACACAGGTTTCTAGACTGTAAAACTTTGTATTCTGGAGAAAACAACATTTGTTTTTTGCTGATTCTACCATCTATGTTCAGGTTTGTAATGAGCTTTAAAATAGTGACCAAGTGAGGACGCGTCAAATTCACATGTTTCACTTTCTCTGCTCAGTGATAAGAATCCTGTAGATGTTCATACATTATAACTTTTTATGTTCAGGAGAAATTCACACTGGTTTTGTGACGTTTTCATGAACTGTGTTCACGGATGCCTTGATTTTCCAAAACAGTGAACCAAGTGAGGAGGGCAGAGAGTCAAATGTTGGAGATGCACTGCTCAGGGATAAGTATCCTACAGAAGATTCTGTAGTGTTACACGTAGTGTTCAGGAGAAGATCATACTCATTTTGCGACATTCGTATTTAACATGTTCAGGAAGGCCATTATTTTCCAAAAGAGTGAACAAAGTGCAGAGCACTCAGAGTCAATTGTTGGCATTTCACTTCTTAGGGATAAGTATCCTAGAGAAGTTCCTAACCTGTAACTTTTGTGTTCAGGCGAAAATCATACTTGTTTTCTGACATTTGAATAGCACATGTTCACACAGGGCATGATTTTACAAAATATAGAACCAAGTGCGGAGGACTCAGACTTAAATGTTGCAAGTGCACTTCTTTTGGAGAAGTATCGTATAGAAGTTTCGAAATTGTAACTCTTTGTGATCAGGAGGAAATCACACTTGTTTTACGACGTTTCCATGAATCATGTTCAAGCATGTCGTTCCCTTCGAAAATAGTGAACCAAGTGAAGAGGACTCACAGTCATATGTAGCATGTGCACTTCTTTGGGAAGTCATGTGCAGCATGTGCACTTCTTACGGATAAGTATCCTACACAGGTTTCTAGACTGTAAATCTTTGTATTCTGGAGAAAACAACATTTATTTGGGGTTATTCTACCAACTATGTTCAGGCTTTTAATGAGCTTGAAAATAGTGACCAAGTGAGGACGCGTAAAATTCACATGCTTCACTTTCTCTGCTCAGTGATAAGAATCCTGTAGATGTTCATACGTTGTAACTTTTTATGTTCAGGAGAAATTCACGCAGGTTTTGTGACGTTTTCATGGACTATGTTCAAAACAGTGAACCAAGTGAGGAGGACTGAGAGTCAAATGGTGGAAATGCAATGCTCAGGGATAATTATCCTATAGAAGATTCTGTAGTGTTACACTTTGTGTTCAGGAGAAGATCATACTCGTTTTGTGACATTCGCATATAACATGTTCAGACAGGCCATGATTTTCCAAAAGAGTGAACCAAGTGCGGAGCATTCAGAGTCAAATGCTGGCATTTCACTTCTTAGGGATAAGTATCCTAGAGAAGTTCCTAAACTGTAACTTTTATGTTCAGGCGAAAATCATACATGTTTTCTGACATTTGAATGGCACATGTTCACACAGGACATGATTTTACAAAAGAGAACAAAGTGCGGAGGACTCAGACTTTAATGTTGCAAGGGCACTTCTTTAGGAGAAGTATCCTACAGAAGTTTCTCTATTGTAACTCTTTGTGTTCAGGAGGAAATCACAATTGTTTTACGACGTTTCCTTGAAACATGTTCATGCATGTCGTTCGCTTCGAAAATAGTGAACCAAGTGAAGAGGACTCACAGTCATATGTAGCATGTGCACTTCTTTGGGAAGTCATGTGCAGCATGTGCACTTCTTTCGGATAAGTATCCTACACAGGTTTCTAGACTGTAAAACTTTGTATTCTGGAGAAAAAAACATTTTTGGGGGGTTATTCTACCAACTATGTTCAGGCTTGTAATGAGCTTGAAAATAGTGACCAAGTGAGGACGCGTCAAATGCACATGTTTCACTTTCTCTGCTCAGTGATAAGAATCCTGTAGATGTTCATACGTTGTAACTTTTTATGTTCAGGAGAAATGCACACTGGTTTTGTGACGTTTTCATGGACTATGTTCACGTAGGCCTTGATTTTCCAAAACAGTAAACCAAGTGAGGAGGGCGGAGAGTCAAATGGTAGAGGTTCACTGCTCAGGGATAAGTATCCTACAGAAGATTCTGTAGTGTTACACTTTGTGCTCAGGAGAAGATCATACACGTTTTGCGACATTCGCATATAACATGTTCACGCAGGCCATGATTTTCCAAAAGAGTGAACCAAGTGCGGAGCATTCGGAGTGAAATGTTGGCATTTCACTTCTTAGGGATAAGTATCCTAGTGAAGTTCCTAAACTGTAACTTTTGTGTTCAGGCGAAAATCATACTTGTTTTCTGCCATTTGTATGGCACATGTTCACACAAGCCATGATTTTACAAAATAGAGAACCAAGTGCGGAGGCCTCAGAGTTAAATGTTGCAAGTGCACTTCTTTAAGAGGAGTATCGTACAGAAGTTTCTATATTGTAACTCTTTGTGTTCAGGAGGAAATCACACTTGTTTGACGACGTTTTCATGAAACATGTTCATGCGTGTCGTTCCCTTCGAAAATAGTGAACCAAGTGAAGAGGACTCACAGTCATATGTAGCATGTGCACTTCTTTGGGAAGTCATGTGCAGCATGTGCACTTCTTTCGGATAAGTATCTTACACAGGTTTCTAGACTGTAAAACTTTGTATTCTGGAGAAAAAAACATTTGTTTTGTGCCAATTCTACCACCTGTGTTCAGGCTTGTAATGAGCTTGAAAATAGTTACCAAGTGAGGGATATCAAATTCAGATGTTTCACTTCTCTTCTCAGTGATAAGAATCCTATAGATGTTCATACGTTGTAACTTTTTAGGTTCAGGAGAAATTCACACTGGATGTGTGACTTTTTCATGGAATATGTTCACGCAGGCCTTGATTTTCCAAAATAGTGAACCAAGTGTGAAGGACTGAGAGTCAACTGTTGGAGGTGAACTTCTCAGGGATAAGTATCCTACAGAAGATTCTTTAGTGTTATGCTTTATGTTCAGCAGAAGATCATACTTGTTTTTCGACATTCACATATAACATGTTCACACAATCCATGATTTTCCAATGAATGAACCAAGTGCAGAGGATTCAGAATCAAATGTTGGAATTTCACTTTTTAGGAATAAGTATCCTAGAGAAGTTCTTATACTGTAACATTTGTGATCAGGCGAAAATCATACTTGTTTTGTGACATTTGAATCACACATGTTCACTCAGGCTGAGAATTTACAATATAGTGAACCAAGTGAGGAGGATTCAGTGAAATGTTGCTAGTGCACTTCTTTAGGAGAACTATCGCACAGCAGTTTCTATGTTGTAACTCTTTGTGTTCAGGAGGAAAACACACTTGTTTTACGACGTTTCCATAAAACATGTTCATGCATGTCGTTCGCTTCGAAAATAGTGAACCAAGTGAAGAGGACTCACAGTCATATATAGCATGTGTACATCTTTGGGATAAGTATCCTACACAGGTTTCTAGACCGTAAAAGTTTGTATTCTGGAGAAAACTACATTTGTTTTGTGCTGATTCTACCAACTATGTTCAGACTTGTAATGAGCTTGAAAATATGGAGGAAGTGAGGACGCCTCAAATTCACGTTTCACTTTCTCTTCCCAGTGATAAGAATCCTATAGATGTTCATACGTTGTAACTTTTTATGTTCAGGAAAAATTCACACTGGTTTGGTGACGTTTTCACGGAATATGTTCACGCAGACCTTGATTATCCAAAATAGTGAACCAAGTGAGGAGGACTGAGAGTCAAACGTTGGAGGTGCACTTCTCAGGGTTAAGTATCCTACAGAAGATTCTGTTGTGTTACGCTTTGTGTTCAGGAGAAGATCGTACTCGTTTTGTGACATTCGCTTATAACATGTTCACACAGGCCATGATTTTCCAACCGACTGAACCAAGTGCGGAGCATTCAGAGTCAAATGTTGGCATTTCACTTCTTATGGATGAGTATCCAAGAGAAGTTCCTAAACTTTAACTTTTGTGTTCAGGCAAAAATCATACTTGTTTTCTGACATTTTCATGTGACATGTTCACACAGCCCATGATTTCACAAAATAGAGAACCAAGTGCAGAGGACTCAGAGTTAAATGTTGCAAGTGCACTTCTTTAGGAGAAGTATCATACAGAAGTTTCTATATTGTAACTCTTTGTGTTCAGGAGGAAATCACACTTGTTTACGACGTTTCCATGAAACATGTTCATGCATGTCGTTCCCGTAGAAAAGAGTGAACCAAGTGAAGAGGACTCACAGTCATATGTAGCATGTGCACTTCTTTGGGAAGTCATGTGCAGCATGTGCACTTCTTTCGGTTAAGTATCCTACACAGGTTTCTAGACTGTAAACCTTTGTATTCTGGAGAAAACAACATTTGTTTTGTACTGATTCTACCAACTATGTTCAGGCTTGTAATGAGCTTGAAAATAGTGACCAAGTGAGGCCTATCAATTCACATGTTTCACTTTTTCTGGTCAGTGATAAGAATCCTGTAGATGTTCATACGTTGTAACTTTTTATATTCAGGAGAAATTCACTCTGGTTTTGTGACGTTTTCATGGAATATGTTCACACAGGCCTTGATTTTCCAAAATACTGAACCAAGTGAGGAGGACTGAGAGTCAAATGTTGGAGGTGAACTTCTCAGGGATAAGTATTCTACAGAAGATTCTGTAGTGTTACCCTTTGTGTTCAGGAAAAGATCATACTCGTTTTGCGACATTCCCATATAACATGTTCACGCAGGCCATGATTTTCCAACCGACTGAACCAAGTGCGGAGCATTCAGAGTCAAATGTTGGCATTTCACTTCTGAGGGATGAGTATCCAAGAGAAGTTCCTAAACTGTAACTTTTGTGTTCAGGCGAAAATCATACTTGTTTTCTGACATTTGAATGGCACATGTTCACACAGGCCATGATTTCACAAAATAGAGAACCAAGTGCGGAGGATTCAGAGTTATGTGTTGCAAGGGCACTTCTTTAGGAAAAGTATCATAAAGAAGTTTCTATATTGTAACTCTTTGTGTTCAGGAGGAAATCACACTTGTTTTCCGACGTTTCCATGAAACATGTTCATGCATGTCGTTCCCTTCCAAAATAGTGAACCAAGTGAATAGGACTCACAGTCATATGTAGCATGTGCACTTCTTTGGGTTAAATAACCTATGCAGGTTTCTAGACTGTAAAACTTTGTATTCTGGAGAAAACAACATTTGTTTTGTGCTGGTTCTACAAACTAAATTCAGGCTAGTAATGAGCTTGAAAATAGTGATCAAGCGAGGATGCGTCAAATTCACATGTTTCACTTTCTCTTCTCAGTGATAAGGATCCTGTAGATGTTCACACGTTGTAACTTTTTATGTTCAGGAGAAATTCACACTGGTTTTGTGACGTTTTCATGGACTCTGTTCACGCAGGCCTTGATTTTCCAAAATAGTGGACCAAGTGAGGAAGACTGAGAGTCAAATGTTGGAGGTGCACTTCTCAGGGATATGTATCCTGCAGAAGTTTCTCTAGTGTTACACTTTGTGTTCAGGAGAAGATCATACTTGTTTTGCGACATTCGCATGTAACATGTTCACGCAGGCCATGATTTTCCAAGAGAGTGAACTAAGTGCGGAGCTTTCAGAGTCAAAAGTTGGCATTTCACTTCTTAGGGGTAAGTATCCTAGAGAAGTTCCTAAACTGTAACTTTTGTGTTCAGGCGAAAATCTTACTTGTTTTGTGACATTTGAATGGCACATGTTCACACAGGCCATGAATTTAAAAAATAGTGAACCAAGTGAGGAGGACTCTGAGTGAAATGTTGCAAGTGCACTTCTTTAGGAGAAGTATCACAAAGCAGTTTCTATATTGTAACTCTTTGTGTTCAGGAGGAAATCACACTTGTTTGACGACGTTTCCATGAAACATGTTCATGCATGTCGTTCCCTTCCAAAATAGTGAACCAAGTGAAGGGGACTCACAGTCATATGTAGCATGTGCACTTCTTTTGGATAAGTATCCTACACAGGGTTCTACTGTAAAACTTTGTATTCTGGAGAAAACAACATTTGTTTTGTGCTGATTCTACCAACTAGGTTCAAGCTTGTAATGAGCTTGAAAATAGTGACCAAGCGAGGACTCGTCAAATTCACATGTTTCGCTTTCTCTTCTCAGTGATAAGAATCCTGTAGATGTTTACACGTTGTAGCTTATTATTTTCAGGATAAATTCACACTGGTTTTGTGACGTTTTCATGGAATATGTTCACGCAGGCCTTGATTTTCTAAAATAGTGAACCAAGTGAGGAAGACTGAGAGTCAAATGTTGGTATGCACTTCTTAGGGATAAGTATCATGCAGAAGATTCTATAGTGTTACACATTGTGTTCAGGAGAAGATCATACTTGTTTTGCGACTTTCGCATGTAACATGTTCATGTAGGCCATGATTTTCTAAGATAGTGAACCAAGTGAGGAGGATTCAGAGTCAAATGTTGGCATTTCACTTCCTAGGGATGAGTATCCTAGAGAAGTTCCTATACTGTAACATTTGTGTTCAGGCGAAATCATACTTGTTTTGTGACATTTGAATGGCACCTGTTCACACAGGCCGTGAATTTACAAAATAGTGAACCAAGTGAGGAGGACTCTGAGTTAAATGTTGCAAGTGCACTTCTTTAGAAGAAGTATCGCACAGAAGTTTTTATATTGTAACTCTTTGTGTTCAGTAGGAAATCACACTTGTTTGACGACGTTTTCATGAAACATGTTCATGCGTGTCGTTCACTTCGAAAATAGTGAACCAAGTGAAGAGGACTCAAAGTCATATGTAGCATGTGCACTTCTTTGGGAAGTCATGTGCAGCATGTGCACTTCTTTCGGATAAGTATCCTACACAGGTTTTTAGACTGTAAAACTCTGTATTCTGGAGAGAACAACATTTGTTTTGTGCTGATTCTACCAACTATGTTCAGGCTTGTAATGAGCTTGAAAATAGCGACAAAGTGAGGACACGTCAAATTCACATTTTTCACTTTCTCTGCTCAGTGATAAGAATGCTGTAGATGTTCATACATTGTAACTTTTTATGTTCAGGAGAAATTCACACTGGTTTTGTGACATTTTCATGGAATATGTTCACGCAGGCCTTGATTTTCCAAAATAGTGAAACAATGAGGAGGACTGAGAGTCAAATGTTGGAGGTGCACTTCTCAGGGATAAGTATCCTACAGAAGATTCTGTAGCGTTACTCTTTGTGTTCAGTAGAAGATCATACTTGTTTTGTGACATTCGCATATAACATGTTCAGGCAGGCCATGATTTTCCAAAAGAGTGAACCATGTGCGGAGCATTCAGAGTCAAATTTTGGAATTTCAATTCTTAGGGATAAGTTTCCTAGAGAAGTTCCTAAACTGTAAATTTGGTGTTCAGGCGAAAATCATACTTTTTTCTGACATTTGAATGGCACATGTTCACACAGGCCATGATTTTACAAAATAGAGAAACAAGTGCGGAGGACTCAGAGTTAAATGTTGCAAGTGCACTTCTTTAGGAGAAGTATCCTACAGAAGTTTCTATATTGTAACTCTCTGTGTTCAGGAGGAAATCACACTTGTTTTACGACGTTTCCATGAAACATGTTCATGCATGTCGTTCCCATCGAAAATAGTGAATCACGTGAAGAGGACTCACAGTCACATGTAGTATGTGCACTTTTTTGGGAAATCATGTGCAGAATGTGCACTTCTTTCGTATAAGTATCCTACAGAGGTTTCTAGACTGCAAAACTTTGTAATCTGTAGAAAAAACATTTTTTGGGGGTTATTCTACCGACTATGTTCAGGCTTGTAATGAGCTTGAAAATAGTGACCAAGTGTGGACGCGTCAAATTCACATGTTTCACTTTCTCTGCTCAGTGATAAGAATCCTGTAGATGTTCATACGTTGTAACTTTTTATGTTCAGGTGAAATTCACACTGGTTTTGTGACGTTTTCATGGACTATGTTTACGCAGGCCTTGATTTTCCAAAACAGTGAACGAAGTGAGGAGGGCGGAGAGTCAAATGGTGGAGGTGCACTGCTCAGGGATAAGTATCCTACAGAAGATTCTGGACTGTTACACTTTGTGTTCAGGAGAAGATCACACTCGTTTTGTGACATTCACATATAACATGTTCACACAGGCCATGCTTTTCCAAAAGAGTGCACCAAGTGCGGAGTATTCAGAGTCAAATGTTGGCATTTCACCTCTTAGGGATAAGTATCCTAGAGAAATTACTAAACTGTAACTTTTGTGTTCAGGCGAAAATCACACTTGTTTTCTGACATTTGAATGGCACATGTTCACACAGGCCATGATTTTACAAAATAGTGAATGAACCAAGTAAGGAAGACTCTGAGTTAAATGGTGCAAGTGCACTTCATTAGGAGAAGTATCGCACAGAAGTTTCTATATTGTAACTCTTTGTGTTCAGGAGGAAATCACACTTGTTTTAGGACGTTTCCATGAAACATGTTCATGCATGTCGTTCCCTTCGAAAATAGTGAACCAAGTGAAGAGGACTCACAGTCATATGTAGCATGTGCACTTCTTTGGGAAGTCATGGGCAGCATGTGCACTTCTTACGGATAAGTATCCTACACAGGTTTCTGGACTGTAAAACTTTGTATTCCGGAGAAATAAACATTTGTTTTGTGCTGATACTACCAACTATGCTCAGGCTTGTAATGAGCTTCAAAATAGTGACCAAGTGAGGACGCGTCGAATTCACATGTTTAACTTTCTCTGCTCAGTGATAAGAATCCTGTAGATGTTCATACGTTGTAACTTTTTATGTTCCGGAGAAATGCACACTGGTTTTGTGACGTTTTTATGGACTATGTTCACGCAGGCCTGGATTTTCCAAAACAGTGAACCAAGTGAGGAGGACTGATAGTCAAATGTTGAAGGTGCACTGCTCAGAGATAAGTATCCTACAAAAGATTCTGTAGTGTTTCACTTTGTGTTCAGGAGAAGATCATACTCGTTTTGCGACATTCGCATATAACATGTTCACGCAGGCCATGATTTTCCAAAAGAGTGAACCAAGTGCGGAGGATTCAGAGTCAAATGTTGGCATTTCGTTTCTTAGGGATCAGTATCCTAGAGAAGTTCCTAAACTGTAACTTTTGTGTCTAGGCGAAAATCATACTTGTTTTCTGACATTTGAATGGCACATGTTCATAAAGGCCATGATTTTACAGAATAGAGAACCAAGTGCGGAGGAAACAGACTTAAATGTTGCAAGTGCACTTCTTTAGGAGAAGTATCGTAGAGAAGTTTCTATATTGTAACTCTTTGGGTTCAGGAGGAAATCACATTTGTTTTACGACATATCCATGAAACATGTTCATGCATGTCGTTCCCTTCGAAAATATGAACCAAGTGAAGAGGACTCACAGTCATATGTAGCATGTGCGTCAAATTCACATGTTGCACTTTCTCTTCTCAGTGATAAGAACACTGTAGATGTTCATACGTTGTAACTTTTTATTTTTATGTGAAATTCACACTGCTTCTGTGACGTTTTCATGGAATATGTTCACGCAGGCCTTGATTTTCCAAAATAGTGAACCAAGTGAGGAGGACTGAGAGTCAAATGTTGGAGGTGCACTGCTCAGGGATAAGTATCCTACAGAGGATTCTGTAGTGTTACACTTTGTGTTCAAGAGAAGATCATACTCTTTTTGTGACATTCGCATATAACATGTTCACACAGGCCATGATTTTACAAAATAGAGAACCAACTGCGGAGGAATCAGACTTAAATGTTGCAAGGGCACTTCTTTAGGAGAAGTATCGTACAGAAGTTTCTATATTGTAACTCTTTGTGTTCAGGAGGAAATCACACTTGTTTTACAACGTTTCCTTGAAACATGTTCATGCATGTCGTTCCCTTCGAAAATATGAACCAAGTGAAGAGGACACACAGTCATATGTATCATGTGCACTTCTTTGGGAGGTCATGTGCAGCATGTGCACTGCTTTCGGATATGTATCCTACACAGGTTTCCAGACTCTAAAACTTTGTATTCCTGAGAACACAACATTTGTTTTTTGCTGATTCTACCATCTATGTTCAGGTTTGTAATAAGCTTGAAAATAGTGACCAAGGGAGGACGCGTCAAATTCACATGTTTCACTTTCTCTGCTCAGTGAAAAGAATCCTGTACATGTTTATACGTTGTAATTTTTAAGTTCAGGAAAAATTCACACTGGTTTTGTGAGGTTTTCATGGACTATGTTCACGCAGGCCTTGATTTTCCAAAAGAGTGAACCAAGTGAGGAGGACTGAGAGTCAAATATTGGAGGTGCACTCCTCAGGGATATGTATCCTACAGAAGATTCTGTAGTGTTACACTTTGTGTTCAGGAGAAGATCATACTAGTTTTGCGCCATTCGCATATAACATGTTCCCGCAGGCCATGATTTTTCAAAAGAGTTAAACAAGTGCGGAGGACTCAGAGTTAAATGTTGCAAGTGCACTTCTTTTGGAGAAGTATCCTACAGAAGTTTCGAAATTGTAACTCTTTGTTTTCTGGAGGAAATGACACTTGTTTTACGACTTTTCCATGAAACATGTTCATGCATGTCATTCGCTTCGAAAAGAGTGAACCATGTGAAGAGGACTCACAGTCATATGTAGCATGTGCACCTCTTTGGAAGTCATGTGTAGCATGTGCACTTCTTTCGGATAAGTATCCTACACAGGTTTCTAGACTGTAAAACTTTGCATTCTGGAGAAAACAACATTTGTTTTGTGCTGATTCTATCAACTATGTTCAGGCTTGCAATGAGCTTGAAAGTAGTGACCAAGTGAGGATGGGTCAAATTCCCATGTTTCACTTTCTCTACTCAGTCATAAGAATACTGTAGATGTTCATACGTTGTAATTTTTATGTTCAGGAGAAATTCACACTGGTTTTGTGACGTTCTATGGAATATGTTCACGCAGGCCTTGATTTTCCAAAATAGTGAACCAAGTGAGGAGGACTGAGAGTCAAATGTTGGAGGTCCACTTCTCAGGGATAAGTATCCTACAGAGGATTCTGTAGTGTTACACTTTGTGTTCAAGAAAAGATCATACTCGTTTTGCGACATTCGCTTATAACATGTTCACTCAGGCCATAATTTTCCAAAAGAGTGTACCAAGTATGGACCATTCAGAGTCAAATGTTGGCATTTCGCTTCTTAGGGATGAGTATCCTAGAGAAGTTCCTACACTGTAACTTTTGTGTTCAGGCGAAAATCATACTTTTTTCCTGACATTTGAATGGCACATGTTCACACAGGCCATGATTTTTCAAAATAGAGAACCAAGTGCGGAGGAAACAGACTTAAATGTTGCAAGTGTACTTCTTCAGGAGAAGTATCTTACAGAAGTTTCTCTATTGTAACTCTTTGTGTTCAGGAGGAAATCACACTTGTTTTACGACGTTTCCATGAAACATGTTCATGCATGTCGTTCCCTTCGAAAATAGTGAACCAAGTAAGAGGACTCACAGTCATATGTAGCATGTGCACTTCTTTGAGAGGTCATGTGCACTTCTTTGGAGAAGTATCGTACAGAAGTTTTGATATTGTAACTCTTTGTGTTCAGGAGGAAATCACACTTGTTTTACGACGTTTCCATGAAACATGTTCATGCATTTCATTCTCTTCGAAAATAGTGAACCAAGTAAAGAAGGCTCACAGTCATATGTAACATGTGCACTTCTTTGGGAAGTCATGTGCAGCATGTTCACATCTTTCGGGTAAGTATCCTACATAGGTTTCTAGACTGTAAAACTTTGTATTCTGGAGAAAACAACATTTGTTTGTGCTGATTGTAACAACTATGTTCAGGCTTGTAATGAGCTTGAAAATAGTGACCAAGTGAGGATGCGTTCAATTCACATGTTTCACTTACTCTGCTCAGTGATAAGAATCCTGTAGATGTTCATACGTTGTAACTATTTATGTTCAGGAGAAATTCACACTGGTTTTGTGACGTTTTCATGGACTATGTTCACGCAGGCCTTGATTTTCCAAAACAATGAACCAAGTGAGGAGGTCAGAGAGTCAAATGGTGGAGGTGCACTGCTCAGGGATAAGTATCCTACAGAAGATTCTGTAGTGTTACCCTTTGTGTTCAGGAGAAGATCATACTCGTTCTGCGACATTCCCATATAACATGTTCACGCAGGCCATGATTTTCCCAAAAAGTGAACCAAGTGCGGAGGATTCAGAGTCAAATGTTGGCATTTCACTTGTAGGGATCAGTATCATAGAGAAGTTCCTAAACTGTAACTTTTGTGTTCCGGCAAAAATCATACTTGTTCTCTGACATTTGAATGGCACATGTTCACACAGGCCATGGTTTTACAAAACAGAGAACCAAGTGCGAAGGACTCAGGGTTAAATGTTACAAGGGCACTTCTTTAGGAGAACTATCATAGAGAAGTTTCTATATTGTAACTCTTTGTGTTCAGGAGGAAATCACATTTATTTTACGACATTTCCTTGAAACATGTTCAAGCATGTAGTTCCCTCGAAAATATGAACCAAGTGAAGAGGACTCACAGTCATATGTAGCATGTGCGTCAAATTAACATGTTTCACTTTCTCTGCTCAGTGATAAGAATCCTGTAGATGTTCATACATTGTAACTTTTTATGTTTAGGAGAAATTCACACTGGTTTTGTGACGTTTTCATGGAATATGTTCACGCAGGCCTTGATTTTCCAATATAGTGAACCAAGTGAGGAGGACTGAGAGTCAAATGTTGGAGGTGCACTTCTCAGGGATAACTATCCTACAGAGGATTCTGTAGTGTTATACTTTGTGTTCAAGAGAAAATCATACTCGTTTTGCGACATTCGCATATAACATGTTTACTCAGGCCATGATTTTCCAAAAGAGTGAACCAAGTGCGGAGCATTCAGAGTCAAATGTTGGCATTTCACTTCTTAGGGATAAGTATCCTAGAGAAGTTCCTAAACTGTAACTTTTGTGTTCAGGCGAAAATCATACTTGTTTTTGGACATTTGAATGGCACATGTTCACAAAGGCCATGATTTTAAAAAATAGAGAACCAAGTGCGGAGGACTCAGAGTTAAAAGTTGCAAGTGCACTTCTTTAGGAGAAGTATCGTGCAGAAGTTTCAATATTGTAACTCTTTGTTTTCAGGAGGAAATCACACTTGTTTGACGACGTTTCCATGAAACATGTTAATGCATGTCGTTCCCTTCGAAAATAGTGAACCAAGTGAAGAGGACTCACAGTCATATGTAGCATGTGCACTTCTTTGGGAAGTCATGTGCAGCATGTGCACTTTTTACGGATAAGTATCCTACACAGGTTTCTAGACTGTAAAACTTTGTATTCTGGAGAAAAAAACATTTACTTGGGGTTATTCTACCAAATATGTTCAGGTTTGTAATGAGCTTGAAAATAGTGACCAAGTGAGGACCCGTCAAAATTCACATGTTTCACTTTCTCTGCTCAGTGATAAGAATCCTGGAGATGTTCATACGTTGTAACTTTATATGTTTAGAAGAAATTCACACTGGTTTTGTGACGTTTTCATGGACTATGTTCACGCATGTCTTGATTTTCCAAAACAGTGAACCAAGTGAGGAGGACTGAGAGTCAAATGTTGGAGGTCCACTTCTCAGGGATAAGTATCCTACAGAGGATTCTGTAGTGTTACACTTTGTGTTCAAGAAAAGATCATACTCGTTTTGCGACATTCGCTTATAACATGTTCACTCAGGCCATAATTTTCCAAAAGAGTGTACCAAGTATGGACCATTCAGAGTCAAATGTTGGCATTTCGCTTCTTAGGGATGAGTATCCTAGAGAAGTTCCTACACTGTAACTTTTGTGTTCAGGCGAAAATCATACTTTTTTCCTGACATTTGAATGGCACATGTTCACACAGGCCATGATTTTTCAAAATAGAGAACCAAGTGCGGAGGAAACAGACTTAAATGTTGCAAGTGTACTTCTTCAGGAGAAGTATCTTACAGAAGTTTCTCTATTGTAACTCTTTGTGTTCAGGAGGAAATCACACTTGTTTTACGACGTTTCCATGAAACATGTTCATGCATGTCGTTCCCTTCGAAAATAGTGAACCAAGTAAGAGGACTCACAGTCATATGTAGCATGTGCACTTCTTTGAGAGGTCATGTGCACTTCTTTGGAGAAGTATCGTACAGAAGTTTTGATATTGTAACTCTTTGTGTTCAGGAGGAAATCACACTTGTTTTACGACGTTTCCATGAAACATGTTCATGCATTTCATTCTCTTCGAAAATAGTGAACCAAGTAAAGAAGGCTCACAGTCATATGTAACATGTGCACTTCTTTGGGAAGTCATGTGCAGCATGTTCACATCTTTCGGGTAAGTATCCTACATAGGTTTCTAGACTGTAAAACTTTGTATTCTGGAGAAAACAACATTTGTTTGTGCTGATTGTAACAACTATGTTCAGGCTTGTAATGAGCTTGAAAATAGTGACCAAGTGAGGATGCGTTCAATTCACATGTTTCACTTACTCTGCTCAGTGATAAGAATCCTGTAGATGTTCATACGTTGTAACTATTTATGTTCAGGAGAAATTCACACTGGTTTTGTGACGTTTTCATGGACTATGTTCACGCAGGCCTTGATTTTCCAAAACAATGAACCAAGTGAGGAGGTCAGAGAGTCAAATGGTGGAGGTGCACTGCTCAGGGATAAGTATCCTACAGAAGATTCTGTAGTGTTACCCTTTGTGTTCAGGAGAAGATCATACTCGTTCTGCGACATTCCCATATAACATGTTCACGCAGGCCATGATTTTCCCAAAAAGTGAACCAAGTGCGGAGGATTCAGAGTCAAATGTTGGCATTTCACTTGTAGGGATCAGTATCATAGAGAAGTTCCTAAACTGTAACTTTTGTGTTCCGGCAAAAATCATACTTGTTCTCTGACATTTGAATGGCACATGTTCACACAGGCCATGGTTTTACAAAACAGAGAACCAAGTGCGAAGGACTCAGGGTTAAATGTTACAAGGGCACTTCTTTAGGAGAACTATCATAGAGAAGTTTCTATATTGTAACTCTTTGTGTTCAGGAGGAAATCACATTTATTTTACGACATTTCCTTGAAACATGTTCAAGCATGTAGTTCCCTCGAAAATATGAACCAAGTGAAGAGGACTCACAGTCATATGTAGCATGTGCGTCAAATTAACATGTTTCACTTTCTCTGCTCAGTGATAAGAATCCTGTAGATGTTCATACATTGTAACTTTTTATGTTTAGGAGAAATTCACACTGGTTTTGTGACGTTTTCATGGAATATGTTCACGCAGGCCTTGATTTTCCAATATAGTGAACCAAGTGAGGAGGACTGAGAGTCAAATGTTGGAGGTGCACTTCTCAGGGATAACTATCCTACAGAGGATTCTGTAGTGTTATACTTTGTGTTCAAGAGAAAATCATACTCGTTTTGCGACATTCGCATATAACATGTTTACTCAGGCCATGATTTTCCAAAAGAGTGAACCAAGTGCGGAGCATTCAGAGTCAAATGTTGGCATTTCACTTCTTAGGGATAAGTATCCTAGAGAAGTTCCTAAACTGTAACTTTTGTGTTCAGGCGAAAATCATACTTGTTTTTGGACATTTGAATGGCACATGTTCACAAAGGCCATGATTTTAAAAAATAGAGAACCAAGTGCGGAGGACTCAGAGTTAAAAGTTGCAAGTGCACTTCTTTAGGAGAAGTATCGTGCAGAAGTTTCAATATTGTAACTCTTTGTTTTCAGGAGGAAATCACACTTGTTTGACGACGTTTCCATGAAACATGTTAATGCATGTCGTTCCCTTCGAAAATAGTGAACCAAGTGAAGAGGACTCACAGTCATATGTAGCATGTGCACTTCTTTGGGAAGTCATGTGCAGCATGTGCACTTTTTACGGATAAGTATCCTACACAGGTTTCTAGACTGTAAAACTTTGTATTCTGGAGAAAAAAACATTTACTTGGGGTTATTCTACCAAATATGTTCAGGTTTGTAATGAGCTTGAAAATAGTGACCAAGTGAGGACCCGTCAAAATTCACATGTTTCACTTTCTCTGCTCAGTGATAAGAATCCTGGAGATGTTCATACGTTGTAACTTTATATGTTTAGAAGAAATTCACACTGGTTTTGTGACGTTTTCATGGACTATGTTCACGCATGTCTTGATTTTCCAAAACAGTGAACCAAGTGAGGAGGACTGAGAGTCAAATGTTGGAGGTGCACTGCTCAGGGATAAGTATTCTACAGAAGATTGTGTAGTGTTACACTTTTTGGTCAGGAGAAGGTCATACTTGTTTTGCGACATTCGCGTATAACATGTTAACGCAGGCCATGATTTTCCAAAAGAGTGAACCAAGTGCTGAGGATTCAGAGTGAAATGTTGGCATTTCACTTCTTAAGGATAAGTATCCTAGGGAAGTTCCTAAACTGTAACTTTTGTGTTCAGGCGAAAATCATACTGGTTTTCTGAAAATTGAATGGCACATGTTCACACAGGCCATGATTTTACAAAACAGAGAACCAAGTGCGGAGGACTCAGAGTTAAATGTTGCAAGTGCACATCTTGAGGAGAAGTATCGTAGAGAAGTTTCTATATTGTAACTCTTTGTGTTCAGGAGGAAATCACATTTGTTTTACGACATTTCCTTGAAACATGTTCATTCCTGTCGTTCCCTTCGAAAATATGAACCAAGTGAATAGGACTCACAGTCATATGTAGCATGTGCACTTCTTTGGGAAGTCATGTGCAGCATATGCACTAGTTACGGATAAGTATCCTACACAGGTTTCTAGACTGTAAAACTTTGTATTCTGGAGAAAAAAAAAACATTTATTTGGGGTTATTCTACCAACTATGTTCAGGGTTGTAATGAGCTTGAAAATAGTGACCAAGTGAGGACGCATCAAATTCACATGTTTCACTTTCTCTGCTCAGTGATAAGAATCTTGTAGATGTTCACACGTTGTAACTTTTTATGTTCTGGAGAAATTCACACTTGTTTTGTGACGTTTTCACGGAATATGTTCACACAGGCCATGATTTTACAAAATAGATAACCAAGTGCAGAGGACTGAGAGTTAAATGTTGCAAGTGCATTTCTTTAGGAGAAGTATCATACAAAAATTTCTATATTGTAACTCTTTGTGTTCAGGAGGAAATCACACTTGTTTTAGGACGTTTCCATGAAACATGTTCATGCATGTCGTTCCCTTCCAAAATAGTGAACCAAGTGAAGAGGACTCACAGTCATACGTAGCATGTGCACTTCTTTGGGAAGTCAGGTGCAGCATTTGCACTTCTTTGGGGTAAGTATCCTACACAGGTTTCTAGACTGTAAAACTTTGTATTCTGGAGAAAACAACATTTGTTTTGTGCTGATTCTACCAACTATGTTCAGGCTTGTAATTAGCTTGAAAATAGTGACCAAGTGAGGACGTGTCACATTCACATGGTTAACTTTCTCTTCTCAATGATAAGAATCCTGTAGATGTTCATACGTTGTAACTTTTTATGTTCAGGAGAAATTCACACTGGTTTTGTGACGTTTTCATGGAATATGTTCACGTAGGCCTTGATTAACCAAGTGAGAAGGACTGAGAGTCAAATGTTGGAGGTGCACTTCTCAGGGATAAGTATTCTGCAGAAGATTCTGTAGTGTTACGCTTTCTGTTCAGGAGAAGATCATACTCATTTTGCCACATTCGCACATAACATGTTCACGCAGGCCATGATTTTCCCAAGGAGTGAACCAAATGCGGCGCATTCAGAGTCAATTGTTGGCATTTCACTTCTTAGGGATAAGTATCCTAGAGAAGTTCCTAAACTGTAACTTTTGTTTTCAGGTGAAAATCTTACTTGTTTTCTGACATTTGAATGGCACATGTTCACACAGGCCATGATTTCACAAAATAGAGAACCAAGTGCGGAGGACTCTGAGTTAAATGTTGCAAGTGCACTTCTTAAGGAGAAGGATTATTCAGAATTTTTTATATTGTAACTCTTTGTGTTCAGGAGGAAATCACACTTGTTTTAGGACGTTTCCATGAAACGTGTTCATGCATGTCGTTCCCTTCGAAAACAGTGAACCAAGTGAAGAGGACTCACAGTCATATGTAGCATGTGCACTTCTTTGGGAAGTCATGTACAGCATGTGCACTTCTTTCGGATAAGTATCCTACACAGTTTTCTAGACTGTATAACTTTGTATTCTGAAGAAAACAACATTTGCTTTGTGCTGATTCTACCAACTACGTTCAGGCTTGTAATGAGCTTGAAAATAGTGACCAAGCGAGGACGCGTCAAATTCACATGTTTCACTTTCTCCTCTCAGTGATAAGAATCCTGTAGATGTTCACGCGTTGTAACTTTTTATGTTCAGGAGAAATTCACACTGGTTTTGTGACGTTTTCGTGGAATATGTTCACGCAGGCCTTGATTTTCCAAAATAGTGAACCAAGTGAAGAAGACTGAGATTCAAATGTTGGAGGTGCACTTCTTAGGTATATGTATCCTGCAGAAGATTCTATAGTGTTACACTTTGTGTTCAGGAGGGGATCATACTTGTTTTGCGACATTTGCATATAACATGTTCACGCAGGCCATGATTTTCCAAGAGAGTGAACCAAGTGCGGAGCATTCAGAATCAAATGTTGGAATTTCACTTCTCAGGGATAAGTATCCTAGAGAATTTCCTATACTGTAACATATTTGTTCAGGCGAAAATCATACTTTTTTTGTGACATTTGAATGGCACATGTTCACACAGGCTGTGAACTTACAAAATAGTGAACCAAGTGAGGAGGACTCTGAGTTAAATGGTTCAAGTGCACTTCTTTAGGAGAAATATCGCACAGAAGTTTCTATATTGTAACTCTTTGTGTTCAGGAGGAAATCACACTTGTTTTACCACGTTTCCATGAAACATGTTCATGCATGTCGTTCCCTTCAAAATAGTGAACCAAGTGAAGAGGACTCATAATCATATGTAGCATGTGCACTTCTTTGGGATAAGATCCTACACAGGTTTCTAGATGGTAAAACGTTGTATTCTGGAGAAAATAACATTTGTTTTGTGCTAATTCTCCAAACTATGTTCAGGCTTGTAATGAGCTTGAAAATAGTGACCAAGCGAGGATGTGTCAAATTCACATGTTTCACTTTCTCTTCTCAGTGATAAGAATCCTGTAGATGTTCACGTGTTGTACCTTTTATGTTCAGGAGAAATTCACACTGGTTTTGTGAAGTTTTCATCTAATATGTTCACGCAGGCCTTGATTTTCCAAAATAGTGAACCAAGTGAAGAAGACTGAGATTCAAATGTTGGAGGTGCACTCTTTAGGTATATGTATCCTGCAGAAGATTCTATAGTGTTACACTTTGTGTTCAGGAAGAGATCATACTTGTTTTGCGACATTCGCATATAACATGTTCACGCAGGCCATGATTTTCCAAGAGAGTGAACCAAGTGCGGAGGATTCAGAGTTAAATGTTGGAATTTCACTTCTTTGGTAAAGTATCCTAGAGAAGTTCCTATACTGTAACATTTGTGTTCAGACGAAAATCATACGTGTTTTGTGACATTTGAATGGCACATGTTCACACAGGCCGTGAATTTACAAAATAGTGAACCAAGTGAGGAGGACTCTGAGTTAAATGGTGCAAGTGCACTTCTTTAGGAGAAGTATCGCACAGAAGTTTCTGTATTGTAACTCTTTATGTTAGGGAGGAAATCACACCGGTTTTACGATGTTTCCATGAAATATGTTCATGCATGTCGTTCCCTTCGAAAATAGTGAACCAAGTGAAGAGGACTCACAGTCATACGTAGCATGTGCACTTCTTTGGAAGTCATGTGCTGCATGTGCAGTTCTTTCGGATAAGTAGCCTACACAGGTTTCTAGACTGTAAAACTTTGTATTCTGTAGAACACAACATTTGTTTTGTGCTGATTCTACCATCTATGTTCAGGCGTGTAATGAGCTTGAAAATAGTGAACAAGTGAGGACGCGTCAAATTCACATGTTTCACATTCTCTGCTCAGTTATAAGAATCCTTTAGATGTTCATACTTTGTAACTTTTTATGTTCAGGAGAAATTCACACTGGTTTTCTCACGTTTTCATGGACTATGTTCACGCAGGCTTTGATTTTTTAAAATAGTGAAAAAAGTGAGTAGGACTGAGAGTCAAATATTGGAGGTGCACTTCTCAGGGATGAGTATCCTACAGAAGATTCTGTAGTGTTACACTTTCTGTTCAGAAGAAGATCATACTCGTTTTGCGACATTCGCACATAACATGATCACGCAGTCCATGATTTTCCAAAAGAGTGAACCAAGTGCGGAGCATTCAGAGTCAAATGTTGGCATTTCACTTCTTAGGGATAAGTATCCTAGAGAAGTTACTAAACTGTAACTTTTGTGTTCAGGCGAAAATCATACTTGTTTTCTGACATTTGAGTGGCACATGTTCACACAGGCCATGATTTTACAAAATAGAGAACCAAGTGTGGAGGACTCAGTGTAAAATGTTGCAAGTGCACTTCTTTAGGAGAAGTATCTTACAGAAGTTTCTATATTGTAACTCTTTGTGTTCAGGAGGAAATCACACTTGTTTTACGACGTTTCCATGAAACATGTTTTTGCATGTCGTTCCCTTAGAAAATAGTGAACCAAGTGAAGAGGACTCACAGTCATATGTAGCATGTGCACTTCTTTGGGAAGTCATGTGCATCATGTGCACTTCTTTCGGATAAGTATCCTACACAGGTTTCTAGACTGTAAAACTTTCTATTCTGGAGAAAACAGCATTTGTTTTGTGCTGATTTTACCAACTATGTTCAGCCTTGTAATGAGCTTGAAAATAGTGACCAAGAGAGGAAGCGTCAAATTCACGTTTCCCTTTCTCTGCTCAGTGATAAGAATCCTGTAGATGTTCATACGTTGTCACTTTTTATGTTCAGGAAAAATTCACACTGGTTTTGTGACATTTTCATGGACTATGTTCACGCAGGCCTTGATTTTCCAATATAGTGAACCAAGTGAGGAAGACTGAGAGTCAAATGTTGTAGGTGCATTGCTCAGGGATAAGAATTCTACAGAAGATTCTGTAGTGTTACACTTTGTGTTCAGGAGAAGATCATACTCGTTTGCGACATTCACATATAACATGTTCACGCAGGCCATGATTTTCCAAAAGAGTCAACCAAGTGCGGAGCATTCAGAGTCAAATGTTGGCATTTCACTTCTTAGGGATAAGTGTCCTAGAGATGTTCCTAAACTGTAACTTTTGTGTTCAGGCGATCATCATACTTGTTTTTTGACATTTGAATGGCACATGTTCACACAGGCCATGATTTCACAAAATAGAGAACCAAGTACGGAGGACTCAGTGTTAAATGTTGCAAGTGCACTTCTTTAGGAGAAGTGTCATAAGAAGTTTCTATATTGTAACCATTTGTGTTCAGGAGGAAACCACACCGGTTTTACGACGTTTCCATGAAACATGTTCATGCATGCCGTTCCCTTCGAAAATAGTGAACCAAGTGAAGAAGACTCACAGTCATATGTAGCATGTGCACTTCTTGGGAAGTCATATGCAGCATGTGCACTTCTTTCGGATAAGTAGCCTACACAGGTTTCTAGACTGTAAAACTTTGGATTCTGGAGAAAACAACATTTGTTTTGTGCTGATTCTACCAACTATGTTCAGGATTGTAATGAGCTTGAAAATAGTGACCAAGTGAGGAAGCATCAAATTCACATGTTTCACTTTCTCTGCTCAGTGATAAGAATCCTGTAGATGTTCATACTTTGTAACTTTTTATGTTCAGGAGAAATTCAAACTGGTTTTTTGACGTTTTCATGGACTATGTTCACGCAGGCCTTGATTTTCCAAAACAGTGAACCAAGTGAGGAGGACTGAGAGTCAAATGTTGGAGGTGCATTGCTCAGGGATAAGTATCCTACAGAAGATTCCTAGTGTTACACTTTGTGTTCAGGAGAAGATCATACTCGTTTTGCGACATTCGCATATAACATGTTCACACAGGCCATGCTTTTCCAACATAGTGAACCATGTGCCGAGCATTCAGAGTCAAATGTTGATTCTCCAAACTATGATCAGGCTTGTCATGAACTTGAAAATAGTGACCAAGCGAGGATGTGTCAGAATCACATGTTTCACTTTCTCTTCTCAGTGATAAGAATCCTGTAGATGTTCATACGTTGTAACTTTTTATGTTCGGGAGAAATTCACACTGGTTTTGACGTTTTCATGGAATATGTTCACGCAGGCTTTGATTTTCCAAAATAGTGAACCAAGTGTGAAGGACTGAGAGTCAAATGTTGGAGGTGCACTTCTCAGGGATAAGTATCCTACAGAAGTTTCTTTAGTGTTATGCTTTATGTTCAGGAGAAGATCATACTTGTTTTTCGACATTCACATATAACATGTTCACACAGTCCATGATTTTCCAATGAATGAACCAAGTGCAGAGGATTCACAGTCAAATGTTGGAATTTCACTTCTTAGGAATAAGTATCCTAGAGAAGTTCTTATACTGTAACATTTGTGATCAGGCGAAAATCATACTTGTTTTGTGACATTTGAATCGCACATGTTCACTCAGGCTGAGAATTTACAATATAGTGAACCAAGTGAGGAGGACTCTGAGTGAAATGTTGCTAGTGCACTTCTTTAGGAGAACTATCGCACAGCAGTTTCTATGTTGTAACTCTTTGTGTTCAGGAGGAAAACAGACTTGTTTTAGGACGTTTCCATTAAACATGTTCATGCATGTCGTTCGCTTCGAAAATAGTGAACCAAGTGAAGAGGACTCACAGTCATATGTAGCATGTGTACTTCTTTGGGATAAGTATCCTACACAGGTTTCTAGACCGTAAAAGTTTGTATTCTGGAGAAAACAACATTTGTTTTGTGCTGATTCTACCAACTATGATCAGACTTGTAATGAGCTTGAAAATAGGGACCAAGTGAGGACACGTCAAATTCACGTTTCACTTTCTCTTCCCAGTGATAAGAATCCTGTAGATATTCATACGTTGTAACTTTTTATGTTCAGGAGAAATTCACACTGGTTTTGTGACGTTTTCACGGAATATGTTCACACAGGCCTTGATTTTCCAAAATACTGAACCTAGTGAGGAGGACTGAGAGTCAAATGTTGGAGGTGCAATTCTCAGGGATAAGTATCCTACAGAAGATTCTGTAGTGTTACGCTTTGTGTTCAGGAAAAGATCATACTCGTTTTGCAACATTCGCATATAACATGTTCACGCAGGCCATGATTTTCCAACCGACTGAACCAAGTGCGGAGCATTCAGAGTCAAATGTTGGCATTTCACTTCTAAGGGATGAGTATCCAAGAGAAGTTCCTAAACTGTAACTTTTCTGTTCAGGCGAAAATCATTCTTGTTTTCTGACATTTGAATGGCACATGTTCACACAGGCCATGATTTCACAAAATAGAGAACCAAGTGCAGAGGATTCAGAGTTACATGTTGCTAGGGCACTTCTTTAGGAAAAGTATCATAAAGAAGTTTCTATATTGTAACTCTTTGTGTTCAGGAGGAAATCACACTTGTTTTCCGACGTTTCCATGAAACATGTTCATGCATGTCGTTCCCTTCGAAAATAGTGAACCAAGTGAAGAGGACTGTGAGAGAAATGTTGCAAGTGCACTTCTTTAGGAGAAGTGTCGCACAGAAGTTTCTATAGTGTAACTCTTGTGTTCAGGAGGAAATCACACTTGTTTTACCACGTTTCCATGAAACATGTTCATGCATATCGTTCCCTTCCAAAATAGTGAACCAAGTGAAGAGGACTCACAGTCATATGTAGCATGTGCACTTCTTTGGGATAAGTATCCTACACAGGTTTCTAGAGTGTAAAACTTTGTATTCTGGAGAAAACAACATTTGTTCTGTGCTGGTTCTACCAACTTGTTCAGGCTTGTAATGAGCTTGAAAATAGTGACCAAGTGAGGATGCGTCAAATTCACATGTTTCACTTTCTCTTCTCAGTTGATAAGGATCCTGTAGATGTTCACACGTTGTAACTTTTTATGTTCAGGAGAAATTCACACTGGTTTTGTGACGTTTGCATGGAATATGTTCATGAAGGCCTTGATTTTCCAAAATAGTGAACCAAGTGAGGAGGACTGAGAGTCAAATGTTGGAGGTGCACTTCTCAGGGATATGTATCCTGCAGAAGATTCTCTAGTGTTACACTTTGTGTTCAGGAGAAGATCATACTTGTTTTGCGACATTCGCATACAACATGTTCTCGCAGGCCATGATTTTCCAAAAGAGTGAACTAAGTGCAGAGTTTTCAGAGTCAGAAGTTGGCATTTCACTTCGAAGGGATAAGTATCCTAGAGAAGTTCCTATAGTGTAACATTTGTGTTCAGGCGAAAATCATACTTGTTTTGTGACATTTGAATGCACGTGTTCACACAGGCCGTGAATTTACAAAATAGTGAACCAAGTGCGGAGGACTCTGAGTGAAATGTTGCAAGTGCATTTCTTTAGGAGAAGTATCGCACAGAAGTTTCTATATTGTAACTCTTTGTGTTCAGCAGGAAATCACACTTGTTTGACGACGTTTCCATGAAACATGTTCATGCATGTCATTCCCTTCCAAAATAGTGAAGCAAGTGAAGAGGACTCACAGTCATATGTAGCATGTGCACTTCTTTTGGATAAGAATCCTACACAGGGTTCTACTGTAAAACTTTCTATTCTGGAGAAAACAACATTTGTTTTGTGCTGATTCTACCAACTAGGTTAAAGCTTGTAATGAGCATGAAAATAGTGACCAAGCGAGGACTCATCAAATTCACATGTTTCACTTTCTCTTCTCAGTGATAAGAATCCTGTAGAAGTTTACGCGTTGTAACTTATTATTTTCAGGAGAAATTCACACTGGTTTTGTGACGTTTTCATGGAATATGTTCACACGGGCCTTGATTTTCTAAAATAGTGAACCAAGTGAGGAGGACTGAGAGTCCAATGTTGGTATGCACTTCTTAGGGATAAGTATAATGCAGAAGATTCTATAGTGTTACACTTTGTGTTCAGGAGAAGATCATACTTGTTTTGCGACATTCGCAGGTAACATGTTCATGCAGGTCATGATTTTCCAAGAGAGTGAACCAAGTGCGGAGGATTCAGAGTCAAATGTTGGCATTTCACTACCTAGGGATGAGTATCCTAGAGAAGTTCCTATACTGTAACATTTGTGTTCAGACGAAATCATACTTGTTTAGTGACATTTGAATGGCACATGTTCACACAGATCGTGAATTTACAAAATAGTGAACCAAGTGAGGAGGACTCTGAGTTAAATGTTGCAAGTGCACTTCTTTAGAAGAAGTATCGCACAGAAGTTTTTATATTGTAACTCTTTGTGTTCAGGAGGAAATCACACTTGTTTTACCTCGTTTCCATGAAACATGTTCATACATGTCGTTCCATTCCAAAATAGTGAACCAAGTGAAGAGGACTCAAAGTCATATGTAGCATGTGCACTTCTTTGGGAAGTCATGTGCAGCATGTGCACTTCTTTCAGATAAGTATCCTACACAGGTTTTTGGACTGTAAAATTCTGTATTCTGTAGAAAACAGCATTTGTTTTGTGCTGATTCTACCAACTATGTTCAGGCTTGTAATGAGCTTGAAAATAGCGACCAAGTGGGACACGTAAAATTCACATTTTTCACTTTCTCTGCTGAGTGATAAGAATGCTGTAGATGTTCATACATTGTAACTTCTTATGTTCAGGAGAAATTCACACTGGTTTTGTGACATTTTCATGGAATATGTTCACGCAGGCCTTGATTTTCCAAAATATGAAACAATGAGGAGGACTGAGAGTCAAATGTTGGAGGTGCACTTCTCAGGGATAAGTATCCTACAGAAGATTCTGTAGCGTTACTCTTTGTGTGCAGGAGAAGATCATACTTGTTTTGTGACATTTGCATATAACATGTTTAGGCAGGCCATGATTTTCCAAAAGAGTGAACCATGTGCGGAGCATTCAGAGTCTAATGTTGGCATTTCACTTCTTAGGAATAAGTATTCTAGAGAATTTCCTAAACTGTAACTTTGGTGTTCAGGCGAAAATCATACTTGTTTTCTGACATTTTAATGACACATGTTCACACAGGCCATGATTTTACAAAATAGAGAACCAAGTGCGGAGGAAACAGACTTAAATGTTGCAAGTGTACTTCTTCAGGAGAAGTATCTTACAGAAGTTTCTCTATTGTAACTCTTTGTGTTCAGGAGGAAATCACACTTGTTTTACGACGTTTCCATGAAACATGTTCATGCATGTCGTTCCCTTCGAAAATAGTGAACCAAGTAAGAGGACTCACAGTCATATGTAGCATGTGCACTTCTTTGAGAGGTCATGTGCACTTCTTTGGAGAAGTATCGTACAGAAGTTTTGATATTGTAACTCTTTGTGTTCAGGAGGAAATCACACTTGTTTTACGACGTTTCCATGAAACATGTTCATGCATTTCATTCTCTTCGAAAATAGTGAACCAAGTAAAGAAGGCTCACAGTCATATGTAACATGTGCACTTCTTTGGGAAGTCATGTGCAGCATGTTCACATCTTTCGGGTAAGTATCCTACATAGGTTTCTAGACTGTAAAACTTTGTATTCTGGAGAAAACAACATTTGTTTGTGCTGATTGTAACAACTATGTTCAGGCTTGTAATGAGCTTGAAAATAGTGACCAAGTGAGGATGCGTTCAATTCACATGTTTCACTTACTCTGCTCAGTGATAAGAATCCTGTAGATGTTCATACGTTGTAACTATTTATGTTCAGGAGAAATTCACACTGGTTTTGTGACGTTTTCATGGACTATGTTCACGCAGGCCTTGATTTTCCAAAACAATGAACCAAGTGAGGAGGTCAGAGAGTCAAATGGTGGAGGTGCACTGCTCAGGGATAAGTATCCTACAGAAGATTCTGTAGTGTTACCCTTTGTGTTCAGGAGAAGATCATACTCGTTCTGCGACATTCCCATATAACATGTTCACGCAGGCCATGATTTTCCCAAAAAGTGAACCAAGTGCGGAGGATTCAGAGTCAAATGTTGGCATTTCACTTGTAGGGATCAGTATCATAGAGAAGTTCCTAAACTGTAACTTTTGTGTTCCGGCGAAAATCATACTTGTTCTCTGACATTTGAATGGCACATGTTCACACAGGCCATGGTTTTACAAAACAGAGAACCAAGTGCGAAGGACTCAGGGTTAAATGTTACAAGGGCACTTCTTTAGGAGAACTATCATAGAGAAGTTTCTATATTGTAACTCTTTGTGTTCAGGAGGAAATCACATTTATTTTACGACATTTCCTTGAAACATGTTCAAGCATGTAGTTCCCTCGAAAATATGAACCAAGTGAAGAGGACTCACAGTCATATGTAGCATGTGCGTCAAATTAACATGTTTCACTTTCTCTGCTCAGTGATAAGAATCCTGTAGATGTTCATACATTGTAACTTTTTATGTTTAGGAGAAATTCACACTGGTTTTGTGACGTTTTCATGGAATATGTTCACGCAGGCCTTGATTTTCCAATATAGTGAACCAAGTGAGGAGGACTGAGAGTCAAATGTTGGAGGTGCACTTCTCAGGGATAACTATCCTACAGAGGATTCTGTAGTGTTATACTTTGTGTTCAAGAGAAAATCATACTCGTTTTGCGACATTCGCATATAACATGTTTACTCAGGCCATGATTTTCCAAAAGAGTGAACCAAGTGCGGAGCATTCAGAGTCAAATGTTGGCATTTCACTTCTTAGGGATAAGTATCCTAGAGAAGTTCCTAAACTGTAACTTTTGTGTTCAGGCGAAAATCATACTTGTTTTTGGACATTTGAATGGCACATGTTCACAAAGGCCATGATTTTAAAAAATAGAGAACCAAGTGCGGAGGACTCAGAGTTAAAAGTTGCAAGTGCACTTCTTTAGGAGAAGTATCGTGCAGAAGTTTCAATATTGTAACTCTTTGTTTTCAGGAGGAAATCACACTTGTTTGACGACGTTTCCATGAAACATGTTAATGCATGTCGTTCCCTTCGAAAATAGTGAACCAAGTGAAGAGGACTCACAGTCATATGTAGCATGTGCACTTCTTTGGGAAGTCATGTGCAGCATGTGCACTTTTTACGGATAAGTATCCTACACAGGTTTCTAGACTGTAAAACTTTGTATTCTGGAGAAAAAAACATTTACTTGGGGTTATTCTACCAAATATGTTCAGGTTTGTAATGAGCTTGAAAATAGTGACCAAGTGAGGACCCGTCAAAATTCACATGTTTCACTTTCTCTGCTCAGTGATAAGAATCCTGGAGATGTTCATACGTTGTAACTTTATATGTTTAGAAGAAATTCACACTGGTTTTGTGACGTTTTCATGGACTATGTTCACGCATGTCTTGATTTTCCAAAACAGTGAACCAAGTGAGGAGGACTGAGAGTCAAATGTTGGAGGTGCACTGCTCAGGGATAAGTATTCTACAGAAGATTGTGTAGTGTTACACTTTTTGGTCAGGAGAAGGTCATACTTGTTTTGCGACATTCGCGTATAACATGTTAACGCAGGCCATGATTTTCCAAAAGAGTGAACCAAGTGCTGAGGATTCAGAGTGAAATGTTGGCATTTCACTTCTTAAGGATAAGTATCCTAGGGAAGTTCCTAAACTGTAACTTTTGTGTTCAGGCGAAAATCATACTGGTTTTCTGAAAATTGAATGGCACATGTTCACACAGGCCATGATTTTACAAAACAGAGAACCAAGTGCGGAGGACTCAGAGTTAAATGTTGCAAGTGCACATCTTGAGGAGAAGTATCGTAGAGAAGTTTCTATATTGTAACTCTTTGTGTTCAGGAGGAAATCACATTTGTTTTACGACATTTCCTTGAAACATGTTCATTCCTGTCGTTCCCTTCGAAAATATGAACCAAGTGAATAGGACTCACAGTCATATGTAGCATGTGCACTTCTTTGGGAAGTCATGTGCAGCATGTGCACTTCTTTCGGATAAGTAGCCTACACAGGTTTCTAGACTGTAAAACTTTGGATTCTGGAGAAAACAACATTTGTTTTGTGCTGATTCTACCAACTATGTTCAGGATTGCAATGAGCTTGAAAATAGTGACCAAGTGAGGAAGCATCAAATTCACATGTTTCACTTTCTCTGCTCAGTGATAAGAATCCTGTAGATGTTCATACTTTGTAACTTTTTATGTTCAGGAGAAATTCAAACTGGTTTTTTGACGTTTTCATGGACTATGTTCACGCAGGCCTTGATTTTCCAAAACAGTGAACCAAGTGAGGAGGACTGAGAGTCAAATGTTAGAGGTGCATTGCTCAGGGATAAGTATCCTACAGAAGATTCCTAGTGTTACACTTTGTGTTCAGGAGAAGATCATACTCGTTTTGCGACATTCGCATATAACATGTTCACACAGGCCATGCTTTTCCAACAGAGTGAACCATGTGCCGAGCATTCAGAGTCAAATGTTGATTCTCCAAACTATGATCAGGCTTGTCATGAACTTGAAAATAGTGACCAAGCGAGGATGTGTCAGAATCACATGTTTCACTTTCTCTTCTCAGTGATAAGAATCCTGTAGATGTTCATACGTTGTAACTTTTTATGTTCGGGAGAAATTCACACTGGTTTTGACGTTTTCATGGAATATGTTCACGCAGGCTTTGATTTTCCAAAATAGTGAACCAAGTGTGAAGGACTGAGAGTCAAATGTTGGAGGTGCACTTCTCAGGGATAAGTATCCTACAGAAGTTTCTTTAGTGTTATGCTTTATGTTCAGGAGAAGATCATACTTGTTTTTCGACATTCACATATAACATGTTCACACAGTCCATGATTTTCCAATGAATGAACCAAGTGCAGAGGATTCAGAGTCAAATGTTGGAATTTCACTTCTTAGGAATAAGTATCCTAGAGAAGTTCTTATACTGTAACATTTGTGATCAGGCGAAAATCATACTTGTTTTGTGACATTTGAATCGCACATGTTCACTCAGGCTGAGAATTTACAATATAGTGAACCAAGTGAGGAGGACTCTGAGTGAAATGTTGCTAGTGCACTTCTTTAGGAGAACTATCGCACAGCAGTTTCTATGTTGTAACTCTTTGTGTTCAGGAGGAAAACAGACTTGTTTTAGGACGTTTCCATTAAACATGTTCATGCATGTCGTTCGCTTCGAAAATAGTGAACCAAGTGAAGAGGACTCACAGTCATATGTAGCATGTGTACTTCTTTGGGATAAGTATCCTACACAGGTTTCTAGACCGTAAAAGTTTGTATTCTGGAGAAAACAACATTTGTTTTGTGCTGATTCTACCAACTATGATCAGACTTGTAATGAGCTTGAAAATAGGGACCAAGTGAGGACACGTCAAATTCACGTTTCACTTTCTCTTCCCAGTGATAAGAATCCTGTAGATATTCATACGTTGTAACTTTTTATGTTCAGGAGAAATTCACACTGGTTTTGTGACGTTTTCACGGAATATGTTCACACAGGCCTTGATTTTCCAAAATACTGAACCTAGTGAGGAGGACTGAGAGTCAAATGTTGGAGGTGCAATTCTCAGGGATAAGTATCCTACAGAAGATTCTGTAGTGTTACGCTTTGTGTTCAGGAAAAGATCATACTCGTTTTGCAACATTCGCATATAACATGTTCACGCAGGCCATGATTTTCCAACCGACTGAACCAAGTGCGGAGCATTCAGAGTCAAATGTTGGCATTTCACTTCTAAGGGATGAGTATCCAAGAGAAGTTCCTAAACTGTAACTTTTCTGTTCAGGCGAAAATCATTCTTGTTTTCTGACATTTGAATGGCACATGTTCACACAGGCCATGATTTCACAAAATAGAGAACCAAGTGCAGAGGATTCAGAGTTACATGTTGCTAGGGCACTTCTTTAGGAAAAGTATCATAAAGAAGTTTCTATATTGTAACTCTTTGTGTTCAGGAGGAAATCACACTTGTTTTCCGACGTTTCCATGAAACATGTTCATGCATGTCGTTCCCTTCGAAAATAGTGAACCAAGTGAAGAGGACTGTGAGAGAAATGTTGCAAGTGCACTTCTTTAGGAGAAGTGTCGCACAGAAGTTTCTATAGTGTAACTCTTGTGTTCAGGAGGAAATCACACTTGTTTTACCACGTTTCCATGAAACATGTTCATGCATATCGTTCCCTTCCAAAATAGTGAACCAAGTGAAGAGGACTCACAGTCATATGTAGCATGTGCACTTCTTTGGGATAAGTATCCTACACAGGTTTCTAGAGTGTAAAACTTTGTATTCTGGAGAAAACAACATTTGTTCTGTGCTGGTTCTACCAACTTGTTCAGGCTTGTAATGAGCTTGAAAATAGTGACCAAGTGAGGATGCGTCAAATTCACATGTTTCACTTTCTCTTCTCAGTTGATAAGGATCCTGTAGATGTTCACACGTTGTAACTTTTTATGTTCAGGAGAAATTCACACTGGTTTTGTGACGTTTGCATGGAATATGTTCATGAAGGCCTTGATTTTCCAAAATAGTGAACCAAGTGAGGAGGACTGAGAGTCAAATGTTGGAGGTGCACTTCTCAGGGATATGTATCCTGCAGAAGATTCTCTAGTGTTACACTTTGTGTTCAGGAGAAGATCATACTTGTTTTGCGACATTCGCATACAACATGTTCTCGCAGGCCATGATTTTCCAAAAGAGTGAACTAAGTGCAGAGTTTTCAGAGTCAGAAGTTGGCATTTCACTTCGAAGGGATAAGTATCCTAGAGAAGTTCCTATAGTGTAACATTTGTGTTCAGGCGAAAATCATACTTGTTTTGTGACATTTGAATGCACGTGTTCACACAGGCCGTGAATTTACAAAATAGTGAACCAAGTGCGGAGGACTCTGAGTGAAATGTTGCAAGTGCATTTCTTTAGGAGAAGTATCGCACAGAAGTTTCTATATTGTAACTCTTTGTGTTCAGCAGGAAATCACACTTGTTTGACGACGTTTCCATGAAACATGTTCATGCATGTCATTCCCTTCCAAAATAGTGAAGCAAGTGAAGAGGACTCACAGTCATATGTAGCATGTGCACTTCTTTTGGATAAGAATCCTACACAGGGTTCTACTGTAAAACTTTCTATTCTGGAGAAAACAACATTTGTTTTGTGCTGATTCTACCAACTAGGTTAAAGATTGTAATGAGCATGAAAATAGTGACCAAGCGAGGACTCATCAAATTCACATGTTTCACTTTCTCTTCTCAGTGATAAGAATCCTGTAGAAGTTTACGCGTTGTAACTTATTATTTTCAGGAGAAAATCACACTGGTTTTGTGACGTTTTCATGGAATATGTTCACACGGGCCTTGATTTTCTAAAATAGTGAACCAAGTGAGGAGGACTGAGAGTCCAATGTTGGTATGCACTTCTTAGGGATAAGTATAATGCAGAAGATTCTATAGTGTTACACTTTGTGTTCAGGAGAAGATCATACTTGTTTTGCGACATTCGCATGTAACATGTTCATGCAGGTCATGATTTTCCAAGAGAGTGAACCAAGTGCGGAGGATTCAGAGTCAAATGTTGGCATTTCACTTCCTAGGGATGAGTATCCTAGAGAAGTTCCTATACTGTAACATTTGTGTTCAGACGAAATCATACTTGTTTAGTGACATTTGAATGGCACATGTTCACACAGATCGTGAATTTACAAAATAGTGAACCAAGTGAGGAGGACTCTGAGTTAAATGTTGCAAGTGCACTTCTTTAGAAGAAGTATCGCACAGAAGTTTTTATATTGTAACTCTTTGTGTTCAGGAGGAAATCACACTTGTTTTACCTCGTTTCCATGAAACATGTTCATGCATGTCGTTCCCTTCAAAAATAGTGAACCAAGTGAAGAGGACTCAAAGTCATATGTAGCATGTGCACTTCTTTGGGAAGTCATGTGCAGCATGTGCACTTCTTTCGGATAAGTATCCTACACAGGTTTTTGGACTGTAAAATTCTGTATTCTGGAGAAAATAACATTTGTTTTGTGCTGATTCTACCAACTATTTTCAGGCTTGTAATGAGCTTGAAAATAGCGACCAAGTGGGACACGTAAAATTCACATTTTTCACTTTCTCTGCTCAGTGATAAGAATGCTGTAGATGTTCATACATTGTAACTTCTTATGTTCAGGAGAAATTCACACTGGTT
This sequence comes from Typhlomys cinereus, assembly GCA_023101885.1. Lineage (NCBI taxonomy): Eukaryota > Metazoa > Chordata > Mammalia > Rodentia > Platacanthomyidae > Typhlomys > Typhlomys cinereus. Next base: position 366,496 of record JALPQD010000896.1, read on the forward strand.
TTGTGACATTTTCATGGAATATGTTCACGCAGGCCTTGATTTTCCAAAATATGAAACAATGAGGAGGACTGAGAGTCAAATGTTGGAGGTGCACTTCTCAGGGATAAGTATCCTACAGAAGATTCTGTAGCGTTACTCTTTGTGTGCAGGAGAAGATCATACTTGTTTTGTGACATTTGCATATAACATGTTTAGGCAGGCCATGATTTTCCAAAAGAGTGAACCATGTGCGGAGCATTCAGAGTCTAATGTTGGCATTTCACTTCTTAGGAATAAGTATTCTAGAGAATTTCCTAAACTGTAACTTTGGTGTTCAGGCGAAAATCATACTTTTTTCCTGACATTTGAATGGCACATGTTCACACAGGCCATGATTTTTCAAAATAGAGAACCAAGTGCGGAGGACTCAGAGTAAATGTTGCAAGGGCACTTTTTTAGGAGAAGTATCGTACTTAAGTTTCTATATTGTAACTCTTTGTGTTCAGGAGGAAATCACACTTGTTTTACGACGTTTCCATGAAACATGTTCATGCGTGTCGTTCCCATCGAAAATAGTGAACCACATGAAGAGGACTCACAGTCATATGTAGCATGTGCACTTCTTTGGGAAGTCATGTGCAGCATGTGCACTTGTTTGGGATAAGTATCCTACACAGGTTTCTAGACTGTAAAACTTTGTATTCTGGAGAAAACATTTGTTTTTTGCTGATTCTACCAACTATATTCAGGTTTGTAATGAGCTTGAAAATAGTGACCAAGTGAGGACACGTCAAATTCACATGTTTCACTTTCTCTTCTCAGTGATAAGAATCCTGTAGATGTTCATACGGTGTAAATTTTATGTTCAGGAGAAATTCACACTGGTTTTGTGACGTTTTCATGGACTATGTTCTTGCAGGATTTGATTTTAAAAAACAGTGAACCAAGTGAGGAGGACTGAGAATCAAATGTTGGAGGTGCAATGATCAGGGATAAGTATCCTATAGAAGATTCTGTAGTGTTATACTTTGTGTGCAGGAGAAGATCATACTCGTGTTGTGACATTCACATATAACATGTTCAAGCAGGCTATGACTTTCCAAAAGAGTGAACCAAGTGCAGAGCATTCAGAGTCAAATGTTGGCATTTCACTTCTTAGGGATAAGTATCCTAGAGAAGTTCCTAACCTGTAACTTTGGTGCTCAGTCGAAAATCATACTTGTTTTCTGACATTTGAATGGCACATGTTCACACAGGCCATGATTTTACAAAATAGTGAACCAAGTGAGGAAGACTCTGAGTTAAATGGTGTAAGTGCTCTTCATTAGGAGAAGTATCGCACAGAAGTTTCTATATTCTAACTCTTTGTGTTCAGGAGGAAATCACACTTGTTTTAGGACGTTTCCATGAAATATGTTCGTGCATGTCGTTCCCTTCGAAAATAGTGAACCAAGTGAAGAGGACTTACAGTCATATGTAGCATGTGCACTTCTTTGGGAAGTCATGGGCAGCATGTGCACTTCTTACGAATAAGTATCCGACACAGGTTTCTGGACTGTAAAATTTTGTATTCTGGAGAAATCAACATTTGTATTGTGCTGATACTACCAACTATGCTCAGGCTTGTAATGAGCTTCAAAATAGTGACCAAGTGGGGACATGTGAAATTCACATGTTTCACTTTCTCTGCTCAGTGATAAGAATCCTGTAGATTTTCATACGTTGTAATTTTTATGTTCAGGAGAAATGCACACTGGTTTTGTGACGTTTTCATGGACTATGTTCACGCAGGCCTTGATTTTCCAAGACAGTGAACCAAGTGAGGAGGGCAGAGAGTCAAATGTTGGAGGTGCACTGATCAGAGATAAGTATCCTACACAAGATTCTGTACTGTTACTCTTTGTATTCAGTAAATGATCATACTCGTTTTGCGACATTTGCATATAACATGTTCACGCAGGCCATTATTTTCCCAAAGACTGAACCACGTGCGGAGCATTCAGAGTCAAATGTGGCATTTCACTTCTTAGGAATAATTGCGGTTGAAAAGTTCCTAAACTGTAAATTTGTGTTCAGGCGAAAATCATACTTGTTTTCTGACATTTGAATGGCACATGTTCACACAGGCCTGATTTCACAAAATAGAGAACCAAGTGCAGAGGACTCAGAGTTAAATGTTGCAAGTGCACTTCTTTAGAAGAAGTATCATACAAAAGTTTCTATATTGTAACTCTTTGTGTTCAGGAGGAAATCACACTTGTTTTAGGACGTTTCCATGAAACGTGTTCATGCATGTCGTTCCTTTCCAAAATAGTGAACCAAGTGAAGAGGACTCACAGTCATATGTAGCATGTGCAATTCTTTTGGAAGTCATGTGCAGTATTTGCACTTCTTTGGGGTAAGTATCCTACACAGGTTTCTAGACTGTAAAACTTTGTATTCTGGAGAAAACAACATTTGTTTTGTGCTGATTCTACCAACTATGTTCAGGATTGTAATGAACTTGAAAATAGTGACCAAGTGAGGACGCGTCAAATTCACATGGTTAACTTTCTCTTCTCAATGATAAGAATCCTGTAGATGTTCATACGTTGTAACATTTTATGTTCAGGAGAAATTCACACTGGTTTTGTGAGGTTTTCATGGAATATGTTCAGGTAGGCCTTGATTAACCAAGTGAGAAGGACTGAGAGTCAAATGTTGGAGGTCCACTTCTCAGGGATAAGTACCCTACAGAAGATTCTGTAGTGTTACACTTTCTGTTCAGTAGAAGATCATACTCATTTTGCGACATTGGCACATAACATGTTCACGCAGGCCATGATTTTCCCAAAGAGTGAACCAAGTACGGTGCATTCAGAGTCAATTGTTGGCATTAACTTCTTAGGGATAAGTATCCTAGAGAAGTTCCTAAACTGTAACTTTTGTATTCAGGTGAAAATCTTACTTGTTATACTTTGTGTGCAGGAGAAGATCATACTCGTTTTGTGACATTCGCATGTAACATGTTCAGGCAGGCCATGATTTTCCAAAAGAGTGAACCAAGTGCAGAGCATTCAGAGTCAAATGTTGGCATTTCACTTCTTAGGGATAAGTATCCTAGAGAAGTTTCTATACTGTAACTTTTGTGTTGAGCCGAATATCATACTTGTTTTCTCACATTTGAATGGCACATGTTCACAGAGGCCATGATTTTAGAAAATAGAGAATCAAGTGCGGAGGACTCAGAGTTAAATGTTCCAAGTGCACTTCTTTAGGAGAAGTATCCTACAGAAGTTTCTATATTCTAACTCTTTGTGTTCAGGAGGAAATCATACTTGTTTTACGACGTTTCCATGAAACATGTTCATGCATGTCGTTCCCTTCGAAAATAGTGAACCAAGTGAAGAGGACTCACAGTCATATGTAGCATGTGCACTTCTTTGGGAAGTCATGTGCAGCATGTGCACTTCTTTCAGATAAGTATATTACTCAGGTTTCTAGACTGTAAAAGTTTGTATTCTGGACAAAACAACATTTGTTTTGTGCCGATTCTCCCAACTATGTTCAGGCTTGTAATGAGCTTGAAAATAGTGACCAAGTGAGGACGCGTCAAATTCACATGATTCACTTTCTCTGCTCAGTGATAAGAATCCTGTAGATGTTCAATTTTTGTAACATTTTATGTTCAGGAGAAATTCACACTGGTTTTGTGACGTTTTCATGAAATATGTTCACGCAGGCCTTGATTTTCCATAATAGTGAACCAAGGGAGGAGGACTGAGAGTCAAATGTTGGAATTTCACTTCTTAGGGATAAATATCCTAGAGAAGTTCCTATACTGTAACATTTGTGTTCAGGCGAAAATCATACTTTTTTTGTGACATTTGAATGGCACATGTTCACACAGGCCGTGAATTTACAAAATGGTGTACCAAGTGAGGAAGACTCTGAGTTAAATGCTGCAAGTGCACTTCTTTAGGAGAAGTATCAAACAGAAGTTTCTATATTGTAACTCTTTGTGTTTAGGAGGAAATCACACTTGTTTTACGACGTTTCCATGAAACATGTTCATGCATGTCGTTCCCTTTCAAAATAGTGAACCAAGAGAAGAGGACTCACAGTCATATGTAGCATGTGCACTTCTTTGGGAAGTCATGTGCAGCATGTGCACTTCTTTCTTATAAGTATCCTACACAGGTTTCTAGACTGTAACACTTTGTATTGTGGAGAAAACAGCATTTGTTTTGTGCTCATTCTACCAATTATGCTCAGGCTTGTAATGAGCTTGAAAATAGTGACCAGGCGAGGACGCGTCAAATTCACATGATTCACTTTCTCTTCTCAGTGATGAGAATCCTGTAGATGTTCAAGTGTTGTAACTTTTTATGTTCAGGAGAAATTCACACTGATTTTGTGAGGTTTTCATGGAATATGTTTACACAGCTCTTGATTTTCCAAAATAGTGAACCAAGTGAAGAGGACTGAGAGTCAAATGTTGGAGATGCACTTCTCAGGGATATGTATCCTGCAAAAGATTCTATACTGTTACACTTTGTATTTAGGAGGGGATCATACTTGTTTTGCGACATTTGCATATAACATGTTCACGCAGGCCATGATTTTCCAAGAGAGTGAACCAAGTGCGGAGGATTCAAAGTCAAATGTTGGAATTTCACTTCTTAGGGATAAGTATCCTAGAGAAGTTCCTAAACTGTAACATTTGTGTTCAGGCGAAAATCATACTTTTTTTGTGACATTTGAATGGCACATGTTAACACAGGCCATGATTTTACAAAATAGTGAACCAAGTGAGGAGGACTCTGAGTGAAATGTTGCAAGTTCACTTCTTTAGGAGAAGTATCACACAGAAGTTTCTATACTGTAACTCTTTGTGTTCAGGAGGAAATCACAATTGTTTTACGACGTTTCCATGAAACATGTTCATGCATGTCGTTCCCTTCCAAAATAGTGAACCAAGTGAAGAGGACTCACAGTCATATGAAGCATGTGAACTTTTTTGGGATAAGTATCCTACACAGTTGTCTAGACTGAAAACTTTGTATTGTGGAGAAAACAACATTTGTTTTGTGCTCATTCTACCAACTATGTTCAGGCTTGTAATGAGCTTGAAAATAGTGACCAAACGAGGACGCGTCAAATTCACATGTTTCACTTTCTCCTCTCCGTGATAAGAATCCTGTAGATGTTCACGCGTTGTAACTTTTTATATTCAGGAGAAATTCACACTGTTTTTGTGACGTTCTCATGGAATATGGTCAGGCAGGCCTTGATTTTCCAAAATAGTGAACCAAGTGAGGAAGACTGAGAGTCAAATGTTGGAGGTGCACTTCTCAGGGATATGTATCCTGCAAAAGATTCTATAGTGTTACACTTTGCGTTCAGGAGGGGATCAAATTTATTTTGCGACATTCGCATATAACATGTTCACGCAGGCCATGATTTTCCAAGAGAGTGAACCAAGTGCGGAGGATTCAGAGTCAAATGTTGAAATTTCACTTCTTAGGGATAAGTATCCTAGAGAAGTTCCTATACTGTAACTTTTGTGTTCAGGTGAAAATCATACTTGTTTTCTAACATTTGAATGGCACATGTTCTCACAGGCCATGATTTTACAAAATAGAGAACCAAGTGCGGAGTACTCAGAGTTTAATGTTGCAAGTGCACTTCTTTAGGAGAAGTATCGTCCAGAAGTTTCTAATTGTAACTCTTTGTGTTCAGGTGGAAATCACACTTGTTTGACGACGTTTCCATGAAACATGTTCATGCATGTCGTTCCCTTCAAAAATAGTGAACCAAGTGAAGAGGACTCACAGTCATATGTAGCATGTGCACTTCTTTGGGAAGTCATATGCAGCATGTTCACTTCTATTGGAAAAGTTTGCTACACAGGTTTCTAGACTGTAAAACTTTGTATTCTGGAGAAAACAACATTTGTTTTGTGCCGATTCTACCAACTATGTTCAGGCTTGTAATGAGCTTATAAATAGTGACCAAGTGAGGACGCGTCAAATTCACATGTTTCACTTTCTCTGCTCAGTGATAAGAATCCTGTAGATGTTCACACGGTGAAATTTTTATGTTCAGGAGAAATTCACACTGGTTTTGTGACGTTCTCATGGAATATGTTCACGCAGGCCTTGATTTTCCAAAATAGTGAACGAAGTGAAGAAGACTGAAAGTCAAATATTGGAGGTGCACTTCTCAGGGATATGTATCCTGCAAAAGATTCTATAGTGTTACACTTTGTGTTCACGAGGGGATTATACTTGTTTTGCGACTTTCGCATGTAACATGTTCCCGCAGGCCATGATTTTCCAAGAGAGTGAACCAAGTGCGGACGATTCAGAGTCAAATGTTGGAATTTCACTTCTTAGGGATAAATATCCTAGAGAAGTTCCTATACTGTAACATTTGTGTTCAGGCGAAAATCATACTTTTTTTGTGACATTTGAATGGCACATGTTCACACAGGCCGTGAATTTACAAAATAGTGTACAAAGTGAGGAGGACTCTGAGTTAAATGCTGCAAGTGCACTTCTTTAGGAGAAGTATCAAACAGAAGTTTCTATATTGTAACTCTTTGTGTTCAGGAGGAAATCACACTTGTTTTACGACGTTTCCATGAAACATGTTCATGCATGTCGTTCCCTTCCAAAATATTGAACCAAGAGAAGTATCACACAGAAGATTCTATATTGTAACTCTTTGTGTTCAGGAGGAAATCACACTTGTTTTATGACGTTTCCATGAAACATGTTTATGCATGTCGTTCCTTTCCAAAATAGTGAACCCAGTGAAGAGAACTCACAGTCATATGTGGCATGTGCACTTCTTTGGGATAAGTATCCTACACAGGTTTCTAGACTGTAACACTTTGTATTGTGGAGAAAACAACATTTGTTTTGTGCTCATTCAACCAACTATGTTCAGGCTTGTAATGAGCTTGAAAATAGTGACCAAGCGAGGACACGTCAAATTCACATGTTTCACTATCTCCTCTCCGTGATAAGAATCCTGTAGATGTTCACGCGTTGTAACGTTTTATATTCAGGAGAAATTCACACTGGTTTTGTGATGTTTTCATGGACTCTGTTCACGCAGGCCCTGATTTTCCAAAATAGTGAGCCAAGTGAGTAGAACTGAGAGTCAAATGTTGGAGGTGCACTTCTCAGGGATATGTATCCTGCAAAAGATTCTATAGTGTTACACTTTGTTTTCAGGAGAGGATCATACTTGTTTTGTGACATTCGCATATAACATGTTCACGCAGGCCATGATTTTCCAAGAGAGTGAACCAAGTGCGGAGGATTCAGAGTCAAATGTTTGAATTTCACTTCTTATGGATAAATATCCTAGAGAAGTTCCTATACTGCAACTTTTGTGTTCAGGAGAAATTCATACTTGTTTTCTAACATTTGAATGGCACATGTTCACACAGGCCATGATTTTACAAAATAGAGAACCAAGTGCGGAGTACTCAGAGTTTAATGTTGCAAGTGCACTTCTTTAGGAGAAGTATCGTCCAGAAATTTCTATATTGTAACTCTTTGTGTTCAGGTGGAAATCACACTTGTTTGACGACGTTTCCATGAAACATGTTCATGCATGTCGTTCCCTTCGAAAATAGTGAACCAAGTGAAGAGGACTCACAGTCATATATAGCATGTGCACTTCTTTGGGAAGTCATATGCAGCATGTGCACTTCTATTGGAAAAGTATGCTACACAGGTTTCTAGACTGTAAAACTTTGTATTCTGGAGAAAACAACATTTGTTTTGTGCCGATTCTACCAACTATGTTCAGGCTTGTAATGAGCTTATAAATAGTGACCAAGTGAGGACTCGTCAAATTCACATGTTTCACTTTCTCTGCTCAGTGATAAGAATCCTGTAGATGTTCATACGTTTTAGCTTTTTAAGTTCAGGAGAAAATCACACTGGTTTTGTGACGTTTTCAAGGAATATATTCACGCAGACCTTGATTTTCCAAAATAGTGAACCAAGTGAGGAGGATTGAGAGTCAAATGTTGGAGGTGCACATCTGAGGGATAAGTATCCTACAGAAGATTCTGTAATGTTACACTTTGTGTTCAGAAGATCATACTCGTTTTGCGACATTCGCATATAACATGTTCACGCAGGCCATGATTTTCCAAAAGAGTGAACCAACTGCGGAGCATTCAGAGTCAAATATTGGCATTTCACTTTTTAGGGATAAGAAGAAGTTCCTATACTGTAACTTTTGTGTTCAGGCAAAAATCATACTTGTTCTCTGACATTTGAATGGCACATGTTCACACAGGCCATGATTTTACAAAATAGTGAACCAAGTGAGGAGGACTCTGAGTGAAATGGTGCAAGTGCACTTCTTTAGGAGAAGTATCGCACAGAAGTTTCTATATTGTAACTCTTTGTGTTCAGGAGGAAATCACACTTGTTTTACGACGTTTCCATGAAACATGTACATGCATGTCGTTCCCTTCCAAAATAGTGAACCAAGTGAAGAGGACTCACAGTCATATGAAGCATGTGCACTTCTTTGGGATAAGTATCCTACACAGGTTTCTAGACTGTATAACTTTGTATTCTGGAGAAAACAACATTTGTTTTGTGCTGATTCTACCAACTATGCTCAGGCTTGTAATGAGCTTGAAAATAGTGACCAAGTGAGGACGCGTCAAATTCACATGTTTCCCTTTCTCTGCTCAGGGATAAGAATCCTGTAGATGTTCATACGTTGTACCTTTTTATGTTGAGGAGAATTCACAGGGTTTTGTGACGTTTCCATGGAATATGTTCACGCAGGCCTTGATTTTCCAAAATAGTGAACCAAGTGATGAGGACTGAGAGTCAAATGATGGAGGTGCACCTCTCAGGGATATGTATCCTGCAAAAGATTCTATAGTGTTACACTTTGTGTTTAGGAGGGGATCATACTTGTTTTGCGACATTCACATATAACATGTTCACGCAGACCATGATATTCCAAGAGAGTGAACCAAGTGCGGAGGACTCAGAGTCAAATGTTGGAATTTCACTTCTTAGGGATAAATATCCTAGAGAAGTTCCTATACTGTAACATTTGTGTTCAGGCAAAAATCATACTTTTTTTGTGACATTTGAATGGCACATATTCACATAGGCCGTGAATTTACACAATAGTGTACCAAGTGAGGAGGACTCTGAGTGAAATGGTGCAAGTGCACTTCTTTAGGAGAAGTATCGCACAGAAGTTTCTATATTGTAACTCTTTGTGTTCAGGAGGAAATCACACTTGTTTTACGACGTTTCCATGAAACATCTACATGCATGTCGTTCCCTTCCAAAATAGTGAACCAAGTGAAGAGGACTCACAGTCATATGTAGCATGTGCACTTCTTTGGGATAAGTATCCTACACAGGTTTCTAGACTGTAAAACTTTGTATTCTGGAGAAAACAACATTTGTTTTGTGCTGATTCTACCAACTATGTTTAGACTTGTAATGAGCTTGAAAATAGTGACCAAGCGAAACACGTCAAATTCACATGATTCACTTTCTCTTTTCAGTGATAAGAATCCTGTAGATGTTCACGCGTTGTAACTTTTTATGTTTAGGAGAAATTCACACTGGTTTTGTGACGTTTTCATGGAATGTGGTCACACAGGCCTTGATTTTCCAAAATAGTGAACCAAGTGAAGAGGACAGAGAGTCAAATGTTGGAGATGCACTTCTCAGGGATATGTATCCTGCACAAGATTCTATAGTGTTACACTTTCTGTTCAGGAGGGGATCACACTTGTTTTGCGACATTCGCATATAACATGTTCACGCAGGCCATGATTTTCCAAGAGAGTGAACCAAGTGCGGAGGATTCAGAGTCAAATGTTGGAATTTCTCTTTGTAGGGATAAGTATCCTATAGAAGTTCCTATACTGTAACATTTGTGTTCAGGCGAAAATCATACTTTTTTGTGACATTTGAATGCCACATGTTCACACAGGCCATGATTTTACAAAATATTGAACCAAGTAAGGAGGACTCTGAGTGAAATGGTGCAAGTGCACTTCTTTAGGAGAAGTATTGCACAGAAGTTTCTATATTGTTACTCTTTGTGTTCAGGAGAAAATCACACTTGTTTTATGACGTTTCCATGAAACATGTTCATGCATGTCATTCCCTTCCAAAATAGTGAACGAAGTGAAGAGGACTCACACTCATAAGTAGCATGTGCACTTCTTTGGGATAAGTATCCTACACAGGTTTCTACACTGGAAAACTTTGTATTGTGGAGAAAACAACATTTGTTTTGTGCCCATTCTACCAACTATGGTCAGGCTTGTAATGAGCTTGAAAATAGTGACCAAGCAAGGACGAGTCAAATTCACATGTTTCACTTTCTCCTCTCCGTGATAAGAATCCTGTAGATATTCACGCGTTGTGACTTTTTATGTTCAGGAGAAATTCACACTGGATTTGTGACATTTTCATAGAATATGTTCACGCAGGCCTTGATTTTCCAAAATAGTGAACCAAGTGAGGAGGACTGAGAGTCAAATGTTGGAGGTGCACTTCTCAGGGATATGTATCCTTCAAAAGATTCTAAAGTGTTACACTTTGTGTTCACGAGGGGATCATACTTGTTTTGCGACATTCGCATATAACATGTTCACGCCGGCCTTGATTTTCCAAGAGAGTGAACCAATTGCGGAGGTTTCAGAGTCAAATATTGGCATTTCACTTCTTAGGGATAAGTATCCTAGAGAAGTTACTATACTGTAACTTTTGTGTTCAGGCTAAAATCATACTTGTTTTCTGACCTTTGAATGGCACATGTTCACACAGGCCATGATTTTACAAAATAGAGAACCAAGTGTGGAGGACTCAGAGTTAAATGTTACAAGTGAGCTTCTTTAGGAGAAGTATCGTCAGAAGTTTCTATATTGTAACTGTTTGTGTACAGGAGGAAATCACACTTGTTTGACGACGTTTCCATGAAACATGTTCATGCATGTCGTTCCCTTCGAAAATAGTGAACCAAGTGAAGAGGACTCACAGTCATATGTAGCATGTGCACTTCTTTGGGAAGTCATGTGCAGCATGTACAATTCTTTCGGATAAGTATCCTACACAGGTTTCTAGACTGTAAAACTTTGTATTCTGGAGAAAACAACATTTGTTTTGTCCGATTCTATCAACTATGTTAAGGCTTGTAATGAGCTTGAAAATAGTGACCAAGAGAGGATGCGTCAAATTCACATGTTTCGCTTTCTCTGTTCAGTGATAAGAATCCTCTAGATGCACATACGTTGTAACTTTTTATGTTCAGGAGAAATTCACACTGGTTTTGTGACGTTTTCAGGGAATATGTTCACGCAGGCCTTGATTTTCCAAAATAGTGAACCAAGTGAGGAGGACTGAGAGTCAAATGTTGGAGGTGCACTTCTCAGGGATATGTATCCTGCAAAAGATTCTATAGTGTTACACTTTGTGTTCAGCAGGGGATCATACTTGTTTTGCGACATTCGCATACAACATGTTTACGCAGGCCATGATTTTCCAAGATAGTGAACCAAGTGCGGAGGATTCAGAGTCAAATGTTGGAATTTCACTTTGTAGGGATAATTATCCTAGAGAACTTCCTATACTGTAACATTTCTGTTCAGGCGAAAATCATACTTTTTTTGTGACATTTGAATGGCACATGTTCACAAAGGCTATGATTTTACAAAATAGTGAACCAAGTGAGGAGGACTCTGAGTGAAATGGTGCAAGTGTACTTCTTTAGGAGAAGTATCGCACAGAAGTTTCTATACTGTAACTCTTTGTGTTCAGGAGGAAATCACATTTGTTTTACGACGTTTCCATGAAACATGTTCAGGCATGTCGTTCCTTTCCAAAATAGTGAACCAAGTGAAGAGGACTCACAGTCATATGAAGCATGTGCACTTCTTTGGGATAAGTATCCTACACAAGTTTCTAGACTGTAAAACTTTGTATTCTGGAGAAAACAATATTTGTTTTGTGCTGATTCTACCAACTATGCTCAGGCTTGTAATGAGCTTGAAAATAGTGACCAAGTGAGGACGCGTCAAATTCACATGTTTCACTTTCTCTGCTCAGTGATAAGAATCCTGTAGATGTTCATACGTTGTAACTTTTTATGTTGAGGAGAATTCACACGGGTTTTTTGACGTTTCCATTGAATATGTTCAAGCAGGCCTTGATTTTCCAAAATAGTGAACCAAGTGATGAGGACTGAGAGTCAAATGTTGGAGGTGCACTTCTCAGGGATATGTATCCTGCAAAAGATTCTATAGTGTTACACTTTGTGTTCAGCAGGGGATCATACTTGTTTTGTGACATTCGCATTAACATGTTCACGCAGACCATGATTTTCAAAGAGAGTGGACCAAGTGCGGAGGATTCAGAGTCAAATGTTGGAATTTCACTTCTTAGGGATAAATATCCTAGAGAAGTTCCTATACTGCAACATTTGTGTTCAGGCAAAAATCATACTTTTTTTGTGACATTTGAATGGCACATATTCACACAGGCCGTGAATTTACAAAATAGTGTACCAAGTGAGGAGGACTCTGAGTGAAATGGTGCAAGTGCACTTCTTTAGGAGAAGTATCGCACAGAAGTTTCTATATTGTAACTCCTTGTGTTCAGGAGGAAATCACACTTGTTTTACGACGTTTCCATGAAACATGTTCATGCATGTCGTTCCCTTCCAAAATAGTGAACCAAGTGAAGAGGACTCACAGTCATATGTAGCATGTGCACTTCTTTGGGATAAGTATCCTACACAGGTTTCTAGACTGTAAAACTTTGTATTGTGGAGAAAACAACATTTGTTTTGTGCTGATTCTACCAACTATGTTCAGGCTTGTAATGAGCTTGAAAATGGTGACCAAGCGAAACACGTCAAATTCACATGATTCACTTTCTCTTCTCAGTGATAAGAATCCTGTAGATGTTCACGCGTTGTAACTTTTTATGATTAGGAGAAATTCTCACTGGTGTTGTGACGTTTTCATGGAATATGGTCACGCAGGCCTTGATTTTTCAAAATAGTGAACCAAGTGATGAGGACTGAGAGTCAAATGTTGGAGGTGCACTTCTCAGGGATATGTATCCTGCAAAAGATTCTATAGTGTTACACTTTGTGTTCAGGAGGGGTCATACTTGATTTGCGACATTCGCATATAACATGTTCACGCAGACCATGATATTCCAAGAGAGTGAACCAAGTGCGGAGGATTCAGAGTCAAATGTTGAAATTTCACTTCTGAGGGATAAATATCCTAGAGAAGTTCCTATACTGTAACATTTGTGTTCAGGCAAAAATCATACTTTTTTTGTGACATTTGAATGGCACATATTCACATAGGTCGTGAATTTACACAATAGTGTACCAAGTGAGGAGGACTCTGAGTTAAATGGTGCAAGTGCACTTCTGTAGGAGAAGTATCGCACAGAAGTTTCTATATTGTAATTCTTTGTGTTAAGGAGGAAATCACACTTGTTTGATGACGTTTCCATGAAACATGTTCATGCATGTCGTTCCCTTCCAAAATAGTGAACCAAGTGAAGAGGACTCACAGTCATATGTAGCATGTGCACTTCTTTGGGATAAGTATCCTACACAGGTTTCTAGACTGTAAAACTTTGTATTGTGGAGAAAACAACATTTGTTTTGTGCTGATTCTACCAACTACGTTCAGGCTTGTAATGAGCTAGAAAATAGTGGCCAAGCAAGGACGCGTCAAATTCACATGTTTCACTTTCTCCTCTCAGTGATAAGAATCCTGTAGATGTTCACGCGTTGTAACTTTTTATGTTCCGGAGAAATTCACACTGGTTTTGTGACGTTTTCATGGAATATGTTCACGCAGGCCTTGATTGTCCAAAATAGTGAACCAAGTGAGGAGGACTGAGAGTCAAATGTTGGAGGTACATGTCTCAGGGATATGTATCCTGCAAAAGACTCTATAGTGTTACACTTAGTGTTCAGGAGGGGATCACACTTGTTTTGCGACATTCGCACATAACATGTTCACGCAGGCCATGATTTTCCAAGAGACTGAACCAAGTGCGGAGGATTCAGAGACAAATGTTGGCATTTCACTTCTTAGGGATAAGTATCCTAGAGAAGTTCCTATACTGTAACATTTGTGTTCAGGCGAAAATCATACTTTTTTGTGACATTTGAATGGCACATGTTCACACAGGCCGTGAATTTACAAAATAGTGAACCAAGTGAGGAGGACTCTGAGTTAAATGGTGCAAGTGCACTTCTTTAGGAGAAATATCGCACAGAACTTTCTATATTGTAACTCTTTGTGTTCAGGAGGAAATCACACTTGTTTTACCACATTTCCATGAAACAAGTTCATGCATGTCGTTCCCTTCCAAAATAGTGAACCAAGTGAAGAGGACTCACAGTCATATGAAGCATGTGCACTTCTTTGGGATAAGTATCCTACACAGGTTTCTAGACTGTAAAACTTTGTATTCTGGAGAAAACAACATTTGTTTTGTGCTGATTTAACCAACTATGTTCAGGCTTGTAATGAGCTTGAAAATAGTGACCAAGTGAGGAGGCGTCAAATTCACATGTTTCACTTTCTCTGCTCAGGGATAAGAATCCTGTAGCTGTGAACCAAGTACGTAGCACTGAGAGTCCAATGTTGGAGGTGTACTTCTCAGGGATAAGTATCCTACAGAAGATTCTGTAGTGTTACACTTTGTGTTCAGGAGAAGATCATACTTGTTTTGGGTCTTTCGCACATAACATGTTCACGCAGGCCATGATTTTCCAAAGGAGTGAAACAAGTGCGGAGAATTCAGAGTCAAATGTTGGCATTTCACTTCTTAGGGATAAGTATCCTAGAGAAGTTCCTAAACTGTACCTTTTGTGTTCAGGAAAAATCATACCTGTTTTCTGACATTGGAATGGCACATGTTCATACAGGCCATGATTTTACAAAATAGAGAACCAAGTGCGGAGGACTCAGACTTAAATGTTGCAAGTGCACTTCTTTAGGAGAAGTATCATACAGAAGATTCTATATTGTAACTCTTTGTATTCAGGAGGAAATCACACTTGTTTGACGACGTTTCCATGAAACATGTTCATGCATGTCGTTCCCTTCGAAAAAAATGAACCAAGTGAAGAGGACTCACAGTCATATTTAGCATGTGCACTTCTTTGGGAAGTCATGTGCAGCATGTACACTTCTACCGGATAAGTATCCTACACAGGTTTCTAGACTGTAAAACTTTGTATTCTGGAGAAAACAACATTTGTTTTGTGCTGATTCTACCAACTACGTTCAGGCTTATAATGAGCTTGAAAATAGTGACCAAGTGAGGACGCGTCAAATTCACATGTTTCACTTTCTCTTCTCAGTGATAAGAATCCTGTAGATGTTCATACCTTGTAACTCTTTTATGTACAGGAGAAATTCACACTGGTTTTGACATTTTCATAGAATATGTTCACGCAGGCCTTGATTTTCCAAAATAGTGAACCAAGTGAGGAGAACTGAGAATCAAATGTTGGAGGTGCACTTCTCAGGGATAATTATCCTACAGAAGATTCTGTAGTGTTAAGCTTTGTGTTCAGTAAAAGATCATACTCGTTTTGCGACATTCGCATATAACATGTTCACGCAGGCCATGATTTTCCCAAAGAGCGAACCAAGTGAGGAGCATTCAGAGTCAAATGTTGGCATTTCACCTCTTAAGCATAATTATCATTGAAAAGTTCCTAAACTGTAACTTTTGTGTTCAGGCAAAAATCATACTTGTTTTCTGACATTTGAATGGCACATGTTCACACAAGCCCGATTTCACAAAATAGAGAACCAAGTGCAGAAGACTCAGAGTTAAATGTTGCAAGTGCACTTCTTTAGGAGAAGTATCATACAGAAGTTTCTATATTGTAACTCTTTGTGTTCAGGAGGAAATCACACTCGTTTTAGGACGTTTCCATGAAACATGTTCATGCATGTTTGTTCCTTCCAAAATAGTGAACCAAGTGAAGAGGACTCACAGTCATATGTAGCATGTGCACTTCTTTTGGAAGTCATGTGCAGTATTTGCACTTCTTTATGGTAAGTATCCTACACAGGTTTCTGGACTGTAAAACTTTGTATTCTGGAGAAAACAACATTTGTTTTGTGCTGATTCTACCAACTATGGTCAGGCTTGAAATGAACTTGAAAATAGTAACCAAGTGAGGACGCGTCAAATTCACATGGTTAACTTTCTTTTCTCAATGATAAGAATCCTGTATTTGTTCATACGTTGTAACTTTTTATGTTCAGGAGAAATTCACACTGGTTTTGTGACGTTTTCATGGAATATGTTCACGTAGACCTTGATTAACCAAGTGAGAATGACTGCCAGTCAAATGTTGGAGGTGCACTTCTCAGGGATAAGTATCCTACAGAACATTCTGTAATGTTACGCTTTCTGTTCAGGAGAAGATCATACTCGTTTTGCGACATTCGCACATAACATGTTCACGCAGGCCATGATTTTCCCAGAGAGTGAACCAAGTGCGGCGCATTCAGAGTCAAATGTTGGCATTTCACTTCTCAGGAATAAGTATCCTAGGGAAGTTCCTAAACTGTAACTTTTGTGTTCAGGCGAAAATCATACTTTTTGTGACATTTGAATGGCACATGTTCACACAGGCCATGATTGTACAAAATAGAGAACCAAGTGCGGAGGAATCAGACTTAAATGTTGCAAGTGCACTTCTTTAGGGGAAGTATCGTACAGAAGTTCCTATATTGTAACTCTTTGTGTTCAGGAGGAAATCACACTCGTTTTACGACCTTTCCATGAAACATGTTCATGCATGTCGTTCCCTTCGAAAATAGTGAACCAAGTGAAGAGGACTCACAGTCATATGTAGCATGTGCACTTCTTTCAGAAGTCATGTGCACTTCTTTGGAGAAGTATCGTTCAGAAGTTTCGATATTGTAACTCTTTGTGTTCAGGAGGAAATCACACTTGTTTTATGACGTTTCCATGAAACATGTTCATGCATGTCGTTCTCTTCAAAAATAGTGAACCAAGTGAAGAGGACTCACAGTCATATGTAGCATGTGCACTTCTTTGAGAAGTCATGTGCAGCATGTTCACATCTTACGGATAAGTGTCCTACATAGTTTTCTAGAATGTAAAGCTTTGTGTTCTGGAGAAAACAACATTTGTTTTGTGCTGATTCTAACAACTATGTTGAGGCTTGTAATGAGCTTGAAAATAGTGACCAAGTGAGGACGCGTCATATTCACATGTTTCACTTTCTCTGCTCAGTGATAAGAATCCTGTAGATGTTCATACGTTGTAACTTTTTATTTTCAGGAGAAATTCACACTGGTTTTGTGACGTTTTCATGGACTCTGTTCACGCAGGCCTTGATTTTCCAAACAGTAAACCAAGAGAGGAGGACTGAGAGTCAAATATTGGAGGTGCACTGTTCAGGGATAAGTATCCTATAGAAGATTCGGTAGTATTTCACTTTGTGTTCAGGAGAAGATCATACACGTTTGCGACATTCGCATATAACATGTTCACGCAGGCCATGATTTTCCAAAAGAGTGAACCAAGTGCGGAGGATTCAGAGTCAAAGATTGGCATTTCACTTCTTAGTGATAAGTATCCTAGAGAAGTTCCTAAAGTGTAACCTTTGGTTTCGGGCGAAAATCATACTTGTTTTCAGACATTTGAATGGCACATGTTCACACAGACCATGATTTTACAAAATAGAGAAGCAAGTGCGGAGGACTCAGAGTTAAATGCTGCAAACGCACTTCTTTAGGAGAAGTATCGTACAGAAGATTCTATATTGTAACTCTTTGTGTTCCCGAGGAAATCACACTTGTTTTACGAAGTTTCCATGAAACATGTTCATGCATGTCCTTCCCTTTGAAAATAGTGAACCAAGTGAAGAAGACTCACAGTCATATGTAGCATGTGCGCTTCTTTGGGAAGTCATGTGCAGCATGTGCACTTCTTTCGGATAAGTATCCTACACAGGTTTCCAGACTATAAAACTTAGTATTCTGGAGAAAACAACATTTGTTTTTTGCTGATTCTACCAACTATGTTCAGGCTTGTCATGAATTTGAAAATAGTGACCAAGTGAGGATGCGTCAAATTCACATGTTTCACTTTCTCTGCTCAGTGATAAGAATCCTGTAGATGTTCATACGTTGTTACTTTTTATGTTCAGGAGAAATTCACATGGTTTTGTGACATTTTCATGGCCTATGTTCACGCAGGCCTTGATTTTCCAAAACAGTGAACCAAGTGAGGAGGGCGGAGAGTCAAATGTTGGAGGTGCACTGCTCAGGGATAAGTATCCTACAGAAGATTCTGTAGTGTTTCACTTTGTGTTCAGGAGAAGATCATACTCGTTTAGCGACATTCGCATATAACATGTTCACGCAGGCCATGATTCTCCAAAAGAGTGAACCAAGTGCGGAGGATTCAGAGTCAAATGTTGGCATTTCACTTCTTAGGGATCAGTATCCTAGAGAAGTTCCTAAACTGTAACTTTTGTGTTCAGGCGAAAATCATACTTGTTTTCTGATATTTGAATGGCACATGTTCACACAGGCCATGATTTTACAAAATAGAGAAGCAAGTGCGGAGGACTCAGAGTTAAATGTTGCAAGGGCACTTCTTTAGGAGAAGTATCATAGAGAAATTTCTATATTGTAACTCTTTGTGTTCAGGAGGAAATCACATTTGTTTTACGACATTTCCTTGAAACATGTTCATGCATGTCGTTCCCTTCGAAAATATGAACCAAGTGAAGAGGACTCACAGTCATATGTAGCTTGTGTGTCAAATTCACATGTTTCACTTTCTCTGCTCAGTGACAAGAATCCTGTAGATGATCATACGTTGTAACTTTTTATGTTTAGGAGAAATTCACACTGGTTTTGTGATGTTTTCATGGACTATGTTCACACAGGACTTGATTTTCCAAAACAGTGAACCAAGTGAAGAGGACTGAGAGTCAAATGGTGGAGGTGCACTGCTCAGTGATAAGTATCCTACAGAAGATTCTGTAGTGTTACACTTTGTGTTCAGGAGAAGATCATACTCGTTTTGTGACATTCGCATATAACATGTTCACACAGGCTATGCTTATCCAAAAGAGTTAACCAAGTGCGGAGCATTCAGAGTCAAATATTGGCATTTCACTTCTTATAGATAAGTATCCTAGAGAAGTTCCTAAACTGTAACTTTTGTGTTTAGGCAAAAATCATACTTGTTTTCTGACATTTGAATGGCACATGTTCACACAGGCCATGGTTTTACAAAATAGACAACCAAGTGCAGAGGACTCAGACTTAAATGTTGCAAGTGCACTTTTTTAGGAGAAGTATCCTACAGAAGTTTCTATATTGCAACTCTTTGTGTTCAGGAGGAAATCACACTTGTTTTACGACGTTTCCATGAAACATGTTCATGCATGTCCTTCCCTTCGAAAATGGTGAACCAAGTGAAGAGGACTCACAGTCATATGTAGCATGTGCACTTCTTTGGGAAGTCATGTGCAGCATGTGCACTTGTTTGGGATAAGTATCCTACACCGGTTTCTATACTGTAAAACTTTGTATTCTGGAGAAAACAACATTTGTTTTGTGCTGATTCTACCAACTATGTTCAGGCTTGTAATGAGCTTGAAAATAGTGACCAAGTGAGGACGCGACAAATTCACATGTTTCACTTTCTCTGCTCAGTGATAAGAATCCTGTAGATGTTCATACGTTGTAACTTTTTATGTTCAGGAGAAATTCACACTGGTTTTGTGACATTTTCATGGACTCTGTTCACGCAGGCCTTGATTTTCCAAAACAGTGAACCTATTGAGGAGGACTGAGAGTTAAATGTTGGAGGTGCAATGCTCAGGGGTAAGTAACCTATAGAAGATTCTGTAGTGTTACACTTTGTGTTCAGGACAAGATCATACTCGTATTGTGACATTTGCATATAACATGTTCAGGCAGGCCATGGTTTTCCAAAACAGTGAACCAAGTGCGGAGCATTCAGAGTCAAATGTTGGCATTTCGCTTCTTAGGGATCAGTATCCTAGAAGTTCCTAAACTGCAACTTTTTGTTCAGGCGAAAATCATACTTGTTTTCTCAAATTTGAATGGCACATGTTCACACAGGCCATGATTTTACAAAATAGAGAACCAAGTGGGGAGGACTCAGAGTTAAATGTTGCAAGTGCACTTCTTTTGGAGAAGTATCCTACAGAAGTTTCTATATTGTAACTCTTTGTGTTCAGGAGGAAATCACACTTGTTTTACGACGTTTCCTTGAAACATGTTCATGCATGTCGTTCCCTTCCAAAATTGTGAACCAAGTGAAGAGGACTCACAGTCATATGTTGCATGTGCACTTCTTTGGGAAGTCATGTGCAGCATGTCCACTTCTTACGGATAAGTATTCTACACAGGTTTCTAGACTGTAAAACTTTGTATTCTGGAGAAAAAAACATTTATTTGGGGTTATTCTAACAACTATGTTCAGGCTTGTAATGAGCTTGAAAATAGTGACCAAGTGAGGACGCGTCAAATTCACATGTTTCACTTTCTCTTCTCAGTGATAAGAATCCTGTAGATGTTCATACGTTGTAACTTTTTATGTTCAGGAGAAATTCACACTGGTTTTGTGATGTTTTCATGGACTATGTTCACGCAGGTCTTGATTTTCCAAAACAATGAACCAAGTGATGAGGACTGAGAGTCAAATGTTGGAGGTGCACTGCTCAGGGATAAGTGTCCTACAGAAGATTCTGTAGTGTTATACTTTTTGTTCAGGAGAAGGTCATCCTTGTTTTGCGACATTCGCATATAACATGTTCACGCAGGCCTTGATTTTCCAAAAGAGTGAACCAAGTCGGAGGATTCAGAGTCAAATGTTGGAATTTCACTTCTTAGGGATAAGTATCCTAGGGAAGTTCCTAAACTGTAACTTTTGTGTTCAGGCAAAAATCATACTTGTTTTCTGACATTTGAATCGCGCATGTTCACACAGGCCATGATTTTACAAAATAGAGAACCAAGTGCGGAGGACTCAGAGTTAAATGTTGCAAGTGCACTTCTTTACGAGAAGTATCGTACAGAAGTTTCTATATTGTAACTCGTTGTGTTCAGGAGGAAATCACACTTGTTTTACGACGTTCCTTGAAACATGTTCATGCATGTCGTTCACTCGAAAATATGAACCAAGTGAAGAGGACTCACAGTCATATGTTGCATGTGCACTTCTTTGGGAAGTCATGTGCAGCATGTGCACTTCTTTCGGATAAGTATCCTACACAGGTTTCTAGACTGTAAAACCTTTGTATTCTGGAGAAAACAACATTTGTTTTGTGCCGATTCTATCAACTATGTTAAGGCTTGTAATGAGCTGAAAATAGTGACCAAGTGAGGATGCGTCAAATTCACATGTTTCGCTTTCTCTGTTCAGTGATAAGAATCCTGTAGATGCACATACGTTGTAACTTTTTATGTTCAGGAGAAATTCACACTGGTTTTGTGACGTTTTCAGGGAATATGTTCACGCAGGCCTTGATTTTCCAAAATAGTGAACCAAGTGAGGAGGACTGAGAGTCAAATGTTGGAGGTGCACTTCTCAGGGATATGTATCCTGCAAAAGATTCTATAGTGTTACACTTTGTGTTCAGCAGGGGATCATACTTGTTTTGCAACATTCGCATACAACATGTTCACGCAGGCCATGATTTTCCAAGAGAGTGAACCAAGTGCGGAGGATTCAGAGTCAAATGTTGGAATTTCACTTGTAGGGATAATTATCCTAGAGAACTTCCTATACTGTAACATTTCTGTTCAGGCGAAAATCATACTTTTTTTGTGACATTTGAATGGCACATGTGTCACAAAGGCCATGATTTTACAAAATAGTGAACCAAGTGAGGAGGACTCTGAGTGAAATGGTGCAAGTGTACTTCTTTAGGAGAAGTATCGCACAGAAGTTTCTATATTGTAACTCTTTGTGTTCAGGAGGAAATCACACTTGTTTTACGACGTTTCCATGAAACATGTTCATGCATGTCCTTCCTTTCCAAAATAGTGAACAAAGTGAAGAGGACTCACAGTCATATGAAGCATGTGCACTTCTTTGGGATAAGTATCCTACACAAGTTTCTAGACTGTAAAACTTTGTATTCTGGAGAAAACAATATTTGTTTTGTGCTGATTCTACCAACTATGCTCAGGCTTGTAATGAGCTTGAAAATAGTGACCAAGTGAGGACGCGTCAAATTCACATGTTTCACTTTCTCTGCTCAGTGATAAGAATCCTGTAGATGTTCATACGTTGTAACTTTTTATGTTGAGGAGAATTCACACGGGTTTTTTGACGTTTCCATTGAATATGTTCAAGCAGGCCTTGATTTTCCAAAATAGTGAACCAAGTGATGAGGACTGAGAGTCAAATGTTGGAGGTGCACTTCTCAGGGATATGTATCCTGCAAAAGATTCTATAGTGTTACACTTTGTGTTCAGCAGGGGATCATACTTGTTGCGACATTCGCATTAACATGTTCACGCAGACCATGATTTTCAAAGAGAGTGGACCAAGTGCGGAGGATTCAGAGTCAAATGTTGGAATTTCACTTCTTAGGGATAAATATCCTAGAGAAGTTCCTATACTGTAACATTTGTGTTCAGGCAAAAATCATACTTTTTTTGTGACATTTGAATGGCACATATTCACACAGGCCGTGAATTTACAAAATAGTGTACCAAGTGAGGAGGACTCTGAGTGAAATGGTGCAAGTGCACTTCTTTAGGAGAAGTATCGCACAGAAGTTTCTATATTGTAACTCCTTGTGTTCAGGAGGAAATCACACTTGTTTTATGACGTTTCCATGAAACATGTTCATGCATGTCGTTCCCTTCCAAAATAGTGAACCAAGTGAAGAGGACTCACAGTCATATGTAGCATGTGCACTTCTTTGGGATAAGTATCCTACACAGGTTTCTAGACTGTAAAACTTTGTATTGTGGAGAAAACAACATTTGTTTTGTGCTGATTCTACCAACTACGTTCAGGCTTGTAATGAGCTTGAAAATGGTGACCAAGCGAAACACGTCAAATTCACATGATTCACTTTCTCTTCTCAGTGATAAGAATCCTGTAGATGTTCACGTGTTGTAACTTTTTATGATTAGGAGAAATTCTCACTGGTGTTGTGACGTTTTCATGGAATATGTTCACGCAGGCCTTGATTGTCCAAAATAGTGAACCAAGTGATGAGGACTGAGAGTCAAATGTTGGAGGTGCACTTCTCAGGGATATGTATCCTGCAAAAGATTCTATAGTGTTACACTTTGTGTTCAGGAGGGGTCATACTTGATTTGCGACATTCGCATATAACATGTTCACGCAGACCATGATATTCCAAGAGAGTGAACCAAGTGCGGAGGATTCAGAGTCAAATGTTGAAATTTCACTTCTTAGGGATAAGTATCCTAGAGAAGTTCCTATACTGTAACATTTGTGTTCAGGCGAAAATCATACTTTTTTGTGACATTTGAATGGCACATATTCACATAGGTCGTGAATTTACACAATAGTGTACCAAGTGAGGAGGACTCTGAGTTAAATGGTGCAAGTGCACTTCTGTAGGAGAAGTATCGCACAGAAGTTTCTATATTGTAATTCTTTGTGTTAAGGAGGAAATCACACTTGTTTGATGACGTTTCCATGAAACATGTTCATGCATGTCGTTCCCTTCCAAAATAGTGAACCAAGTGAAGAGGACTCACAGTCATATGTAGCATGTGCACTTCTTTGGGATAAGTATCCTACACAGGTTTCTAGACTGTAAAACTTTGTATTGTGGAGAAAACAACATTTGTTTTGTGCTGATTCTACCAACTACGTTCAGGCTTGTAATGAGCTTGAAAATAGTGACCAAGCAAGGACGCGTCAAATTCACATGTTTCACTTTCTCCTCTCAGTGATAAGAATCCTGTAGATGTTCACGCGTTGTAACTTTTTATGTTCCGGAGAAATTCACACTGGTTTTGTGACGTTTTCATGGAATATGTTCACGCAGGCCTTGATTGTCCAAAATAGTGAACCAAGTGAGGAGGACTGAGAGTCAAATGTTGGAGGTACATGTCTCAGGGATATGTATCCTGCAAAAGACTCTATAGTGTTACACTTAGTGTTCAGGAGGGGATCACACTTGTTTTGCGACATTCGCACATAACATGTTCACGCAGGCCATGATTTTCCAAGAGACTGAACCAAGTGCGGAGGATTCAGAGACAAATGTTGGCATTTCACTTCTTAGGGATAAGTATCCTAGAGAAGTTCCTATACTGTAACATTTGTGTTCAGGCGAAAATCATACTTTTTTGTGACATTTGAATGGCACATGTTCACACAGGCCGTGAATTTACAAAATAGTGAACCAAGTGAGGAGGACTCTGAGTTAAATGGTGCAAGTGCACTTCTTTAGGAGAAATATCGCACAGAACTTTCTATATTGTAACTCTTTGTGTTCAGGAGGAAATCACACTTGTTTTACCACATTTCCATGAAACAAGTTCATGCATGTCGTTCCCTTCCAAAATAGTGAACCAAGTGAAGAGGACTCACAGTCATATGAAGCATGTGCACTTCTTTGGGATAAGTATCCTACACAGGTTTCTAGACTGTAAAACTTTGTATTCTGGAGAAAACAACATTTGTTTTGTGCTGATTTAACCAACTATGTTCAGGCTTGTAATGAGCTTGAAAATAGTGACCAAGTGAGGAGGCGTCAAATTCACATGTTTCACTTTCTCTGCTCAGGGATAAGAATCCTGTAGCTGTGAACCAAGTACGTAGCACTGAGAGTCCAATGTTGGAGGTGTACTTCTCAGGGATAAGTATCCTACAGAAGATTCTGTAGTGTTACACTTTGTGTTCAGGAGAAGATCATACTTGTTTTGGGTCTTTCGCACATAACATGTTCACGCAGGCCATGATTTTCCAAAGGAGTGAAACAAGTGCGGAGAATTCAGAGTCAAATGTTGGCATTTCACTTCTTAGGGATAAGTATCCTAGAGAAGTTCCTAAACTGTACCTTTTGTGTTCAGGAAAAATCATACCTGTTTTCTGACATTGGAATGGCACATGTTCATACAGGCCATGATTTTACAAAATAGAGAACCAAGTGCGGAGGACTCAGACTTAAATGTTGCAAGTGCACTTCTTTAGGAGAAGTATCATACAGAAGATTCTATATTGTAACTCTTTGTATTCAGGAGGAAATCACACTTGTTTTACGACGTTTCCATGAAACATGTTCATGCATGTCGTTCCCTTCGAAAAAAATGAACCAAGTGAAGAGGACTCACAGTCATATTTAGCATGTGCACTTCTTTGGGAAGTCATGTGCAGCATGTACACTTCTACCGGATAAGTATCCTACACAGGTTTCTAGACTGTAAAACTTTGTATTCTGGAGAAAACAACATTTGTTTTGTGCTGATTCTACCAACTACGTTCAGGCTTATAATGAGCTTGAAAATAGTGACCAAGTGAGGACGCGTCAAATTCACATGTTTCACTTTCTCTTCTCAGTGATAAGAATCCTGTAGATGTTCATACCTTGTAACTCTTTTATGTACAGGAGAAATTCACACTGGTTTTGACATTTTCATAGAATATGTTCACGCAGGCCTTGATTTTCCAAAATAGTGAACCAAGTGAGGAGAACTGAGAATCAAATGTTGGAGGTGCACTTCTCAGGGATAATTATCCTACAGAAGATTCTGTAGTGTTAAGCTTTGTGTTCAGTAAAAGATCATACTCGTTTTGCGACATTCGCATATAACATGTTCACGCAGGCCATGATTTTCCCAAAGAGCGAACCAAGTGCGGAGCATTCAGAGTCAAATGTTGGCATTTCACCTCTTAAGCATAATTATCATTGAAAAGTTCCTAAACTGTAACTTTTGTGTTCAGGCAAAAATCATACTTGTTTTCTGACATTTGAATGGCACATGTTCACACAAGCCCGATTTCACAAAATAGAGAACCAAGTGCAGAAGACTCAGAGTTAAATGTTGCAAGTGCACTTCTTTAGGAGAAGTATCATACAGAAGTTTCTATATTGTAACTCTTTGTGTTCAGGAGGAAATCACACTCGTTTTAGGACGTTTCCATGAAACATGTTCATGCATGTTTGTTCCTTCCAAAATAGTGAACCAAGTGAAGAGGACTCACAGTCATATGTAGCATGTGCACTTCTTTTGGAAGTCATGTGCAGTATTTGCACTTCTTTATGGTAAGTATCCTACACAGGTTTCTGGACTGTAAAACTTTGTATTCTGGAGAAAACAACATTTGTTTTGTGCTGATTCTACCAACTATGGTCAGGCTTGAAATGAACTTGAAAATAGTAACCAAGTGAGGACGCGTCAAATTCACATGGTTAACTTTCTTTTCTCAATGATAAGAATCCTGTAGATGTTCATACGTTGTAACTTTTTATGTTCAGGAGAAATTCACACTGGTTTTGTGACGTTTTCATGGAATATGTTCACGTAGACCTTGATTAACCAAGTGAGAATGACTGCCAGTCAAATGTTGGAGGTGCACTTCTCAGGGATAAGTATCCTACAGAACATTCTGTAATGTTACGCTTTCTGTTCAGGAGAAGATCATACTCGTTTTGCGACATTCGCACATAACATGTTCACGCAGGCCATGATTTTCCCAGAGAGTGAACCAAGTGCGGCGCATTCAGAGTCAAATGTTGGCATTTCACTTCTCAGGAATAAGTATCCTAGGGAAGTTCCTAAACTGTAACTTTTGTGTTCAGGCGAAAATCATACTTTTTTGTGACATTTGAATGGCACATGTTCACACAGGCCATGATTGTACAAAATAGAGAACCAAGTGCGGAGGAATCAGACTTAAATGTTGCAAGTGCACTTCTTTAGGGGAAGTATCGTACAGAAGTTCCTATATTGTAACTCTTTGTGTTCAGGAGGAAATCACACTCGTTTTACGACCTTTCCATGAAACATGTTCATGCATGTCGTTCCCTTCGAAAATAGTGAACCAAGTGAAGAGGACTCACAGTCATATGTAGCATGTGCACTTCTTTCAGAAGTCATGTGCACTTCTTTGGAGAAGTATCGTTCAGAAGTTTCGATATTGTAACTCTTTGTGTTCAGGAGGAAATCACACTTGTTTTATGACGTTTCCATGAAACATGTTCATGCATGTCGTTCTCTTCAAAAATAGTGAACCAAGTGAAGAGGACTCACAGTCATATGTAGCATGTGCACTTCTTTGGGAAGTCATGTGCAGCATGTTCACATCTTACGGATAAGTGTCCTACATAGTTTTCTAGAATGTAAAGCTTTGTGTTCTGGAGAAAACAACATTTGTTTTGTGCTGATTCTAACAACTATGTTGAGGCTTGTAATGAGCTTGAAAATAGTGACCAAGTGAGGACGCGTCATATTCACATGTTTCACTTTCTCTGCTCAGTGATAAGAATCCTGTAGATGTTCATACGTTGTAACTTTTTATTTTCAGGAGAAATTCACACTGGTTTTGTGACGTTTTCATGGACTCTGTTCACGCAGGCCTTGATTTTCCAAAACAGTAAACCAAGAGAGGAGGACTGAGAGTCAAATATTGGAGGTGCACTGTTCAGGGATAAGTATCCTATAGAAGATTCGGTAGTATTTCACTTTGTGTTCAGGAGAAGATCATACACGTTTGCGACATTCGCATATAACATGTTCACGCAGGCCATGATTTTCCAAAAGAGTGAACCAAGTGCGGAGGATTCAGAGTCAAAGATTGGCATTTCACTTCTTAGTGATAAGTATCCTAGAGAAGTTCCTAAAGTGTAACCTTTGGTTTCGGGCGAAAATCATACTTGTTTTCAGACATTTGAATGGCACATGTTCACACAGACCATGATTTTACAAAATAGAGAAGCAAGTGCGGAGGACTCAGAGTTAAATGCTGCAAACGCACTTCTTTAGGAGAAGTATCGTACAGAAGATTCTATATTGTAACTCTTTGTGTTCCCGAGGAAATCACACTTGTTTTACGAAGTTTCCATGAAACATGTTCATGCATGTCCTTCCCTTTGAAAATAGTGAACCAAGTGAAGAAGACTCACAGTCATATGTAGCATGTGCGCTTCTTTGGGAAGTCATGTGCAGCATGTGCACTTCTTTCGGATAAGTATCCTACACAGGTTTCCAGACTATAAAACTTAGTATTCTGGAGAAAACAACATTTGTTTTTTGCTGATTCTACCAACTATGTTCAGGCTTGTCATGAATTTGAAAATAGTGACCAAGTGAGGATGCGTCAAATTCACATGTTTCACTTTCTCTGCTCAGTGATAAGAATCCTGTAGATGTTCATACGTTGTTACTTTTTATGTTCAGGAGAAATTCACATGGTTTTGTGACATTTTCATGGCCTATGTTCACGCAGGCCTTGATTTTCCAAAACAGTGAACCAAGTGAGGAGGGCGGAGAGTCAAATGTTGGAGGTGCACTGCTCAGGGATAAGTATCCTACAGAAGATTCTGTAGTGTTTCACTTTGTGTTCAGGAGAAGATCATACTCGTTTAGCGACATTCGCATATAACATGTTCACGCAGGCCATGATTTCCAAAAGAGTGAACCAAGTGCGGAGGATTCAGAGTCAAATGTTGGCATTTCACTTCTTAGGGATCAGTATCCTAGAGAAGTTCCTAAACTGTAACTTTTGTGTTCAGGCGAAAATCATACTTGTTTTCTGATATTTGAATGGCACATGTTCACACAGGCCATGATTTTACAAAATAGAGAAGCAAGTGCGGAGGACTCAGAGTTAAATGTTGCAAGGGCACTTCTTTAGGAGAAGTATCATAGAGAAATTTCTATATTGTAACTCTTTGTGTTCAGGAGGAAATCACATTTGTTTTACGACATTTCCTTGAAACATGTTCATGCATGTCGTTCCCTTCGAAAATATGAACCAAGTGAAGAGGACTCACAGTCATATGTAGCTTGTGCGTCAAATTCACATGTTTCACTTTCTCTGCTCAGTGACAAGAATCCTGTAGATGTTCATACGTTGTAACTTTTTATGTTTAGGAGAAATTCACACTGGTTTTGTGATGTTTTCATGGACTATGTTCACACAGGACTTGATTTTCCAAAACAGTGAACCAAGTGAAGAGGACTGAGAGTCAAATGGTGGAGGTGCACTGCTCAGTGATAAGTATCCTACAGAAGATTCTGTAGTGTTACACTTTGTGTTCAGGAGAAGATCATACTCGTTTTGTGACATTCGCATATAACATGTTCACACAGGCTATGCTTATCCAAAAGAGTTAACCAAGTGCGGAGCATTCAGAGTCAAATATTGGCATTTCACTTCTTAAAGATAAGTATCCTAGAGAAGTTCCTAAACTGTAACTTTTGTGTTCAGGCAAAAATCATACTTGTTTTCTGACATTTGAATGGCACATGTTCACACAGGCCATGGTTTTACAAAATAGACAACCAAGTGCAGAGGACTCAGACTTAAATGTTGCAAGTGCACTTTTTTAGGAGAAGTATCCTACAGAAGTTTCTATATTGCAACTCTTTGTGTTCAGGAGGAAATCACACTTGTTTTACGACGTTTCCATGAAACATGTTCATGCATGTCCTTCCCTTCGAAAATGGTGAACCAAGTGAAGAGGACTCACAGTCATATGTAGCATGTGCACTTCTTTGGGAAGTCATGTGCAGCATGTGCACTTGTTTGGGATAAGTATCCTACACCGGTTTCTATACTGTAAAACTTTGTATTCTGGAGAAAACAACATTTGTTTTGTGCTGATTCTACCAACTATGTTCAGGCTTGTAATGAGCTTGAAAATAGTGACCAAGTGAGGACGCGACAAATTCACATGTTTCACTTTCTCTGCTCAGTGATAAGAATCCTGTAGATGTTCATACGTTGTAACTTTTTATGTTCAGGAGAAATTCACACTGGTTTTGTGACGTTTTCATGGACTCTGTTCACGCAGGCCTTGATTTTCCAAAACAGTGAACCTAGTGAGGAGGACTGAGAGTTAAATGTTGGAGGTGCAATGCTCAGGGGTAAGTAACCTATAGAAGATTCTGTAGTGTTACACTTTGTGTTCAGGACAAGATCATACTCGTATTGTGACATTTGCATATAACATGTTCAGGCAGGCCATGGTTTTCCAAAACAGTGAACCAAGTGCGGAGCATTCAGAGTCAAATGTTGGCATTTCGCTTCTTAGGGATCAGTATCCTAGAAGTTCCTAAACTGCAACTTTTTTGTTCAGGCGAAAATCATACTTGTTTTCTCAAATTTGAATGGCACATGTTCACACAGGCCATGATTTTACAAAATAGAGAACCAAGTGGGGAGGACTCAGAGTTAAATGTTGCAAGTGCACTTCTTTTGGAGAAGTATCCTACAGAAGTTTCTATATTGTAACTCTTTGTGTTCAGGAGGAAATCACACTTGTTTTACGACGTTTCCTTGAAACATGTTCATGCATGTCGTTCCCTTCCAAAATTGTGAACCAAGTGAAGAGGACTCACAGTCATATGTTGCATGTGCACTTCTTTGGGAAGTCATGTGCAGCATGTCCACTTCTTACGGATAAGTATTCTACACAGGTTTCTAGACTGTAAAACTTTGTATTCTGGAGAAAAAAACATTTATTTGGGGTTATTCTAACAACTATGTTCAGGCTTGTAATGAGCTTGAAAATAGTGACCAAGTGAGGACGCGTCAAATTCACATGTTTCACTTTCTCTTCTCAGTGATAAGAATCCTGTAGATGTTCATACGTTGTAACTTTTTATGTTCAGGAGAAATTCACACTGGTTTTGTGATGTTTTCATGGACTATGTTCACGCAGGTCTTGATTTTCCAAAACAATGAACCAAGTGATGAGGACTGAGAGTCAAATGTTGGAGGTGCACTGCTCAGGGATAAGTGTCCTACAGAAGATTCTGTAGTGTTATACTTTTTGTTCAGGAGAAGGTCATCCTTGTTTTGCGACATTCGCATATAACATGTTCACGCAGGCCTTGATTTTCCAAAAGAGTGAACCAAGTCGGAGGATTCAGAGTCAAATGTTGGAATTTCACTTCTTAGGGATAAGTATCCTAGGGAAGTTCCTAAACTGTAACTTTTGTGTTCAGGCAAAAATCATACTTGTTTTCTGACATTTGAATCGCGCATGTTCACACAGGCCATGATTTTACAAAATAGAGAACCAAGTGCGGAGGACTCAGAGTTAAATGTTGCAAGTGCACTTCTTTACGAGAAGTATCGTACAGAAGTTTCTATATTGTAACTCGTTGTGTTCAGGAGGAAATCACACTTGTTTTACGACGTTTCCTTGAAACATGTTCATGCATGTCGTTCACTCGAAAATATGAACCAAGTGAAGAGGACTCACAGTCATATGTTGCATGTGCACTTCTTTGGGAAGTCATGTGCAGCATGTGCACTTCTTTCGGATAAGTATCCTACACAGGTTTCTAGACTGTAAAACTTTGTATTCTGGAGAAAACAACATTTGTTTTGTGCCGATTCTATCAACTATGTTAAGGCTTGTAATGAGCTTGAAAATAGTGACCAAGTGAGGATGCGTCAAATTCACATGTTTCGCTTTCTCTGTTCAGTGATAAGAATCCTGTAGATGCACATACGTTGTAACTTTTTATGTTCAGGAGAAATTCACACTGGTTTTGTGACGTTTTCAGGGAATATGTTCACGCAGGCCTTGATTTTCCAAAATAGTGAACCAAGTGAGGAGGACTGAGAGTCAAATGTTGGAGGTGCACTTCTCAGGGATATGTATCCTGCAAAAGATTCTATAGTGTTACACTTTGTGTTCAGCAGGGGATCATACTTGTTTTGCAACATTCGCATACAACATGTTCACGCAGGCCATGATTTTCCAAGAGAGTGAACCAAGTGCGGAGGATTCAGAGTCAAATGTTGGAATTTCACTTTGTAGGGATAATTATCCTAGAGAACTTCCTATACTGTAACATTTCTGTTCAGGCGAAAATCATACTTTTTTTGTGACATTTGAATGGCACATGTTCACAAAGGCCATGATTTTACAAAATAGTGAACCAAGTGAGGAGGACTCTGAGTGAAATGGTGCAAGTGTACTTCTTTAGGAGAAGTATCGCACAGAAGTTTCTATATTGTAACTCTTTGTGTTCAGGAGGAAATCACACTTGTTTTACGACGTTTCCATGAAACATGTTCATGCATGTCGTTCCTTTCCAAAATAGTGAACAAAGTGAAGAGGACTCACAGTCATATGAAGCATGTGCACTTCTTTGGGATAAGTATCCTACACAAGTTTCTAGACTGTAAAACTTTGTATTCTGGAGAAAACAATATTTGTTTTGTGCTGATTCTACCAACTATGCTCAGGCTTGTAATGAGCTTGAAAATAGTGACCAAGTGAGGACGCGTCAAATTCACATGTTTCACTTTCTCTGCTCAGTGATAAGAATCCTGTAGATGTTCATACGTTGTAACTTTTTATGTTGAGGAGAATTCACACGGGTTTTTTGACGTTTCCATTGAATATGTTCAAGCAGGCCTTGATTTTCCAAAATAGTGAACCAAGTGATGAGGACTGAGAGTCAAATGTTGGAGGTGCACTTCTCAGGGATATGTATCCTGCAAAAGATTCTATAGTGTTACACTTTGTGTTCAGCAGGGGATCATACTTGTTTTGCGACATTCGCATTAACATGTTCACGCAGACCATGATTTTCAAAGAGAGTGGACCAAGTGCGGAGGATTCAGAGTCAAATGTTGGAATTTCACTTCTTAGGGATAAATATCCTAGAGAAGTTCCTATACTGTAACATTTGTGTTCAGGCAAAAATCATACTTTTTTTGTGACATTTGAATGGCACATATTCACACAGGCCGTGAATTTACAAAATAGTGTACCAAGTGAGGAGGACTCTGAGTGAAATGGTGCAAGTGCACTTCTTTAGGAGAAGTATCGCACAGAAGTTTCTATATTGTAACTCCTTGTGTTCAGGAGGAAATCACACTTGTTTTATGACGTTTCCATGAAACATGTTCATGCATGTCGTTCCCTTCCAAAATAGTGAACCAAGTGAAGAGGACTCACAGTCATATGTAGCATGTGCACTTCTTTGGGATAAGTATCCTACACAGGTTTCTAGACTGTAAAACTTTGTATTGTGGAGAAAACAACATTTGTTTTGTGCTGATTCTACCAACTACGTTCAGGCTTGTAATGAGCTTGAAAATGGTGACCAAGCGAAACACGTCAAATTCACATGATTCACTTTCTCTTCTCAGTGATAAGAATCCTGTAGATGTTCACGTGTTGTAACTTTTTATGATTAGGAGAAATTCTCACTGGTGTTGTGACGTTTTCATGGAATATGTTCACGCAGGCCTTGATTGTCCAAAATAGTGAACCAAGTGATGAGGACTGAGAGTCAAATGTTGGAGGTGCACTTCTCAGGGATATGTATCCTGCAAAAGATTCTATAGTGTTACACTTTGTGTTCAGGAGGGGTCATACTTGATTTGCGACATTCGCATATAACATGTTCACGCAGACCATGATATTCCAAGAGAGTGAACCAAGTGCGGAGGATTCAGAGTCAAATGTTGAAATTTCACTTCTGAGGGATAAATATCCTAGAGAAGTTCCTATACTGTAACATTTGTGTTCAGGCAAAAATCATACTTTTTTTGTGACATTTGAATGGCACATATTCACATAGGTCGTGAATTTACACAATAGTGTACCAAGTGAGGAGGACTCTGAGTTAAATGGTGCAAGTGCACTTCTGTAGGAGAAGTATCGCACAGAAGTTTCTATATTGTAATTCTTTGTGTTAAGGAGGAAATCACACTTGTTTGATGACGTTTCCATGAAACATGTTCATGCATGTCGTTCCCTTCCAAAATAGTGAACCAAGTGAAGAGGACTCACAGTCATATGTAGCATGTGCACTTCTTTGGGATAAGTATCCTACACAGGTTTCTAGACTGTAAAACTTTGTATTGTGGAGAAAACAACATTTGTTTTGTGCTGATTCTACCAACTACGTTCAGGCTTGTAATGAGCTTGAAAATAGTGACCAAGCAAGGACGCGTCAAATTCACATGTTTCACTTTCTCCTCTCAGTGATAAGAATCCTGTAGATGTTCACGCGTTGTAACTTTTTATGTTCCGGAGAAATTCACACTGGTTTTGTGACGTTTTCATGGAATATGTTCACGCAGGCCTTGATTGTCCAAAATAGTGAACCAAGTGAGGAGGACTGAGAGTCAAATGTTGGAGGTACATGTCTCAGGGATATGTATCCTGCAAAAGACTCTATAGTGTTACACTTAGTGTTCAGGAGGGGATCACACTTGTTTTGCGACATTCGCACATAACATGTTCACGCAGGCCATGATTTTCCAAGAGACTGAACCAAGTGCGGAGGATTCAGAGACAAATGTTGGCATTTCACTTCTTAGGGATAAGTATCCTAGAGAAGTTCCTATACTGTAACATTTGTGTTCAGGCGAAAATCATACTTTTTTGTGACATTTGAATGGCACATGTTCACACAGGCCGTGAATTTACAAAATAGTGAACCAAGTGAGGAGGACTCTGAGTTAAATGGTGCAAGTGCACTTCTTTAGGAGAAATATCGCACAGAACTTTCTATATTGTAACTCTTTGTGTTCAGGAGGAAATCACACTTGTTTTACCACATTTCCATGAAACAAGTTCATGCATGTCGTTCCCTTCCAAATAGTGAACCAAGTGAAGAGGACTCACAGTCATATGAAGCATGTGCACTTCTTTGGGATAAGTATCCTACACAGGTTTCTAGACTGTAAAACTTTGTATTCTGGAGAAAACAACATTTGTTTTGTGCTGATTTAACCAACTATGTTCAGGCTTGTAATGAGCTTGAAAATAGTGACCAAGTGAGGAGGCGTCAAATTCACATGTTTCACTTTCTCTGCTCAGGGATAAGAATCCTGTAGCTGTGAACCAAGTACGTAGCACTGAGAGTCCAATGTTGGAGGTGTACTTCTCAGGGATAAGTATCCTACAGAAGATTCTGTAGTGTTACACTTTGTGTTCAGGAGAAGATCATACTTGTTTTGGGTCTTTCGCACATAACATGTTCACGCAGGCCATGATTTTCCAAAGGAGTGAAACAAGTGCGGAGAATTCAGAGTCAAATGTTGGCATTTCACTTCTTAGGGATAAGTATCCTAGAGAAGTTCCTAAACTGTACCTTTTGTGTTCAGGAAAAATCATACCTGTTTTCTGACATTGGAATGGCACATGTTCATACAGGCCATGATTTTACAAAATAGAGAACCAAGTGCGGAGGACTCAGACTTAAATGTTGCAAGTGCACTTCTTTAGGAGAAGTATCATACAGAAGATTCTATATTGTAACTCTTTGTATTCAGGAGGAAATCACACTTGTTTTACGACGTTTCCATGAAACATGTTCATGCATGTCGTTCCCTTCGAAAAAAATGAACCAAGTGAAGAGGACTCACAGTCATATTTAGCATGTGCACTTCTTTGGGAAGTCATGTGCAGCATGTACACTTCTACCTAAGGATATCCTACACAGGTTTCTAGACTGTAAAACTTTGTATTCTGGAGAAAACAACATTTGTTTTGTGCTGATTCTACCAACTACGTTCAGGCTTATAATGAGCTTGAAAATAGTGACCAAGTGAGGACGCGTCAAATTCACATGTTTCACTTTCTCTTCTCAGTGATAAGAATCCTGTAGATGTTCATACCTTGTAACTCTTTTATGTACAGGAGAAATTCACACTGGTTTTGACATTTTCATAGAATGTTCACGCAGGCCTTGATTTTCCAAAATAGTGAACCAAGTGAGGAGAACTGAGAATCAAATGTTGGAGGTGCACTTCTCAGGGATAATTATCCTACAGAAGATTCTGTAGTGTTAAGCTTTGTGTTCAGTAAAAGATCATACTCGTTTTGCGACATTCGCATATAACATGTTCACGCAGGCCATGATTTTCCCAAAGAGTGAACCAAGTGCGGAGCATTCAGAGTCAAATGTTGGCATTTCACCTCTTAAGCATAATTATCATTGAAAAGTTCCTAAACTGTAACTTTTGTGTTCAGGCAAAACATACTTGTTTTCTGACATTTGAATGGCACATGTTCACACAAGCCCGATTTCACAAAATAGAGAACCAAGTGCAGAAGACTCAGAGTTAAATGTTGCAAGTGCACTTCTTTAGGAGAAGTATCATACAGAAGTTTCTATATTGTAACTCTTTGTGTTCAGGAGGAAATCACACTCGTTTTAGGACGTTTCCATGAAACATGTTCATGCATGTTTGTTCCTTCCAAAATAGTGAACCAAGTGAAGAGGACTCACAGTCATATGTAGCATGTGCACTTCTTTTGGAAGTCATGTGCAGTATTTGCACTTCTTTATGGTAAGTATCCTACACAGGTTTCTGGACTGTAAAACTTTGTATTCTGGAGAAAACAACATTTGTTTTGTGCTGATTCTACCAACTATGGTCAGGCTTGAAATGAACTTGAAAATAGTAACCAAGTGAGGACGCGTCAAATTCACATGGTTAACTTTCTTTTCTCAATGATAAGAATCCTGTATTTCATACGTTGTAACTTTTTATGTTCAGGAGAAATTCACACTGGTTTTGTGACGTTTTCATGGAATATGTTCACGTAGACCTTGATTAACCAAGTGAGAATGACTGCCAGTCAAATGTTGGAGGTGCACTTCTCAGGGATAAGTATCCTACAGAACATTCTGTAATGTTACGCTTTCTGTTCAGGAGAAGATCATCTCGTTTTGCGACATTCGCACATAACATGTTCACGCAGGCCATGATTTTCCCAGAGAGTGAACCAAGTGCGGCGCATTCAGAGTCAAATGTTGGCATTTCACTTCTCAGGAATAAGTATCCTAGGGAAGTTCCTAAACTGTAACTTTTGTGTTCAGGCGAAAATCATACTTTTTTGTGACATTTGAATGGCACATGTTCACACAGGCCATGATTGTACAAAATAGAGAACCAAGTGCGGAGGAATCAGACTTAAATGTTGCAAGTGCACTTCTTTAGGGGAAGTATCGTACAGAAGTTCCTATATTGTAACTCTTTGTGTTCAGGAGGAAATCACACTCGTTTTACGACCTTTCCATGAAACATGTTCATGCATGTCGTTCCCTTCGAAAATAGTGAACCAAGTGAAGAGGACTCACAGTCATATGTAGCATGTGCACTTCTTTCAGAAGTCATGTGCACTTCTTTGGAGAAGTATCGTTCAGAAGTTTCGATATTGTAACTCTTTGTGTTCAGGAGGAAATCACACTTGTTTTATGACGTTTCCATGAAACATGTTCATGCATGTCGTTCTCTTCAAAAATAGTGAACCAAGTGAAGAGGACTCACAGTCATATGTAGCATGTGCACTTCTTTGGGAAGTCATGTGCAGCATGTTCACATCTTACGGATAAGTGTCCTACATAGTTTTCTAGAATGTAAAGCTTTGTGTTCTGGAGAAAACAACATTTGTTTTGTGCTGATTCTAACAACTATGTTGAGGCTTGTAATGAGCTTGAAAATAGTGACCAAGTGAGGACGCGTCATATTCACATGTTTCACTTTCTCTGCTCAGTGATAAGAATCCTGTAGATGTTCATACGTTGTAACTTTTTATTTTCAGGAGAAATTCACACTGGTTTTGTGACGTTTTCATGGACTCTGTTCACGCAGGCCTTGATTTTCCAAAACAGTAAACCAAGAGAGGAGGACTGAGAGTCAAATATTGGAGGTGCACTGTTCAGGGATAAGTATCCTATAGAAGATTCGGTAGTATTTCACTTTGTGTTCAGGAGAAGATCATACACGTTTGCGACATTCGCATATAACATGTTCACGCAGGCCATGATTTTCCAAAAGAGTGAACCAAGTGCGGAGGATTCAGAGTCAAAGATTGGCATTTCACTTCTTAGTGATAAGTATCCTAGAGAAGTTCCTAAAGTGTAACCTTTGGTTTCGGGCGAAAATCATACTTGTTTTCAGACATTTGAATGGCACATGTTCACACAGACCATGATTTTACAAAATAGAGAAGCAAGTGCGGAGGACTCAGAGTTAAATGCTGCAAACGCACTTCTTTAGGAGAAGTATCGTACAGAAGATTCTATATTGTAACTCTTTGTGTTCCCGAGGAAATCACACTTGTTTTACGAAGTTTCCATGAAACATGTTCATGCATGTCCTTCCCTTTGAAAATAGTGAACCAAGTGAAGAAGACTCACAGTCATATGTAGCATGTGCGCTTCTTTGGGAAGTCATGTGCAGCATGTGCACTTCTTTCGGATAAGTATCCTACACAGGTTTCCAGACTATAAAACTTAGTATTCTGGAGAAAACAACATTTGTTTTTTGCTGATTCTACCAACTATGTTCAGGCTTGTCATGAATTTGAAAATAGTGACCAAGTGAGGATGCGTCAAATTCACATGTTTCACTTTCTCTGCTCAGTGATAAGAATCCTGTAGATGTTCATACGTTGTTACTTTTTATGTTCAGGAGAAATTCACATGGTTTTGTGACATTTTCATGGCCTATGTTCACGCAGGCCTTGATTTTCCAAAACAGTGAACCAAGTGAGGAGGGCGGAGAGTCAAATGTTGGAGGTGCACTGCTCAGGGATAAGTATCCTACAGAAGATTCTGTAGTGTTTCACTTTGTGTTCAGGAGAAGATCATACTCGTTTAGCGACATTCGCATATAACATGTTCACGCAGGCCATGATTCTCCAAAAGAGTGAACCAAGTGCGGAGGATTCAGAGTCAAATGTTGGCATTTCACTTCTTAGGGATCAGTATCCTAGAGAAGTTCCTAAACTGTAACTTTTGTGTTCAGGCGAAAATCATACTTGTTTTCTGATATTTGAATGGCACATGTTCACACAGGCCATGATTTTACAAAATAGAGAACAAGTGCGGAGGACTCAGAGTTAAATGTTGCAAGGGCACTTCTTTAGGAGAAGTATCATAGAGAAATTTCTATATTGTAACTCTTTGTGTTCAGGAGGAAATCACATTTGTTTTACGACATTTCCTTGAAACATGTTCATGCATGTCGTTCCCTTCGAAAATATGAACCAAGTGAAGAGGACTCACAGTCATATGTAGCTTGTGCGTCAAATTCACATGTTTCACTTTCTCTGCTCAGTGACAAGAATCCTGTAGATGTTCATACGTTGTAACTTTTTATGTTTAGGAGAAATTCACACTGGTTTTGTGATGTTTTCATGGACTATGTTCACACAGGACTTGATTTTCCAAAACAGTGAACCAAGTGAAGAGGACTGAGAGTCAAATGGTGGAGGTGCACTGCTCAGTGATAAGTATCCTACAGAAGATTCTGTAGTGTTACACTTTGTGTTCAGGAGAAGATCATACTCGTTTTGTGACATTCGCATATAACATGTTCACACAGGCTATGCTTATCCAAAAGTTAACCAAGTGCGGAGCATTCAGAGTCAAATATTGGCATTTCACTTCTTAAAGATAAGTATCCTAGAGAAGTTCCTAAACTGTAACTTTTGTGTTCAGGCAAAAATCATACTTGTTTTCTGACATTTGAATGGCACATGTTCACACAGGCCATGGTTTTACAAAATAGACAACCAAGTGCAGAGGACTCAGACTTAAATGTTGCAAGTGCACTTTTTTAGGAGAAGTATCCTACAGAAGTTTCTATATTGCAACTCTTTGTGTTCAGGAGGAAATCACACTTGTTTTACGACGTTTCCATGAAACATGTTCATGCATGTCCTTCCCTTCGAAAATGGTGAACCAAGTGAAGAGGACTCACAGTCATATGTAGCATGTGCACTTCTTTGGGAAGTCATGTGCAGCATGTGCACTTGTTTGGGATAAGTATCCTACACCGGTTTCTATACTGTAAAACTTTGTATTCTGGAGAAAACAACATTTGTTTTGTGCTGATTCTACCAACTATGTTCAGGCTTGTAATGAGCTTGAAAATAGTGACCAAGTGAGGACGCGACAAATTCACATGTTTCACTTTCTCTGCTCAGTGATAAGAATCCTGTAGATGTTCATACGTTGTAACTTTTTATGTTCAGGAGAAATTCACACTGGTTTTGTGACGTTTCATGGACTCTGTTCACGCAGGCCTTGATTTTCCAAAACAGTGAACCTAGTGAGGAGGACTGAGAGTTAAATGTTGGAGGTGCAATGCTCAGGGGTAAGTAACCTATAGAAGATTCTGTAGTGTTACACTTTGTGTTCAGGACAAGATCATACTCGTATTGTGACATTTGCATATAACATGTTCAGGCAGGCCATGGTTTTCCAAAACAGTGAACCAAGTGCGGAGCATTCAGAGTCAAATGTTGGCATTTCGCTTCTTAGGGATCAGTATCCTAGAAGTTCCTAAACTGCAACTTTTTTGTTCAGGCGAAAATCATACTTGTTTTCTCAAATTTGAATGGCACATGTTCACACAGGCCATGATTTTACAAAATAGAGAACCAAGTGGGGAGGACTCAGAGTTAAATGTTGCAAGTGCACTTCTTTTGGAGAAGTATCCTACAGAAGTTTCTATATTGTAACTCTTTGTGTTCAGGAGGAAATCACACTTGTTTTACGACGTTTCCTTGAAACATGTTCATGCATGT